>OY747135.1:73486125-74086125 GCA_963556465.1 Berberis vulgaris
TGGTCACCTAGTCAAAACTTACTCTTTAAAGATTTCATTTTGTTGTCTTACTTGAGATACTATCATCTTCCATTTGATCCATCAAAATTCTACTCAAACAATTGAAATCACAAGCATGTCATTTTGGACAAATTCTACAAACTCATTATGAATAGATAAGAATATGATTGGTGATGTGAATCTCGTGATTTCTTTTGAAGCTTACAATTAAAAGCACAATATGCATTCTTCTAGGCGATAGTTACAAGCAATTGATATTGTTTCGATTCTAATTGGAAACTTTATGGGAGAACATATAATTTACTATCTTTGACCGTCAACTAAGATGAATGATGGGATTCATATCCACATTTGCCATGTAAAAAGATCAAGGACAGAGGTTTTTGTGGGAATATCAAAAAATAATATAAGTACTTTTATTTCTTATTCGTTGCCCCTCCAATATAATAGTATAGAAGCTTTTTGTACATTAAAGTTACTTTCTTTTAAGCATGAAGAAAACCTTATTTGTATCATATAGTTACGATCCATTCTTATCATAATACTCTACTCGAGATTATATATTCCCCATTCAACCTGAGACAATTTCAATGGTTATTTTTGTAATTCTCTTGTCCTCAGGTGTTCGGAAGTCAGGAGTTTCTACAAGCAGCAGCTGATGCTGGAGAGGTGGTTTGGAACCGAGGCCTGCTAAAACGTGTCGGCATTTGCCATGGTGTGAGTGGAAACACTTACGTCTTCCTCTCACTTTACCGGTTGACAGGCAATGTGGAGTATTTGTATCGGGCCAAAGCATTTACTTGTTTCCTACTGGATAAAGCGAATAACCTGATATCCGAGGGGAAGATGCATGCTGGTGATCGTCCATACTCACTGTTCGAAGGGTTGGGAGGTATGGCCTATCTCTTACTCGACATGGTCACTCCTTCTGAGGCAAGGTTCCCAGCTTATGAACTCTAAAAATCTACATGGAGCAGGACATAAAATCTGTGAGGATACTTTGTGCGGTATAACTCAACTTCTTATAATTATCTGTCTGCTTGCCTGTCTATGTGTATTTATGGAATCTATAAAGCTTGTATGACTTTCACAGATTGTAGATTATGGTAAGCTGTGTCACCTAACTTTTTCTGGCAATAAAATGTTTTTCCATGTTGCTCTACTTTTAATGTGTGAAAATTAGCAAAGGGAAGAAGGGTCTTCAAAGATGCTGTCATGCACATCTAAGCTTGTGACTAGAAGTCACAACTCAGTCACTGCTGACGATCTATAACCTATTGGCTTAAGCTACATGCTCTAGGAATCGACAAGAGCTCATTGAAATGATCCTTCACAAGTTTATGCCCAACTCCAGTTTGGCCAGCAAAATTTTTTTCCCCCTCAATTGTGCAACGTTACACACTCAAAATAATTCGTGGCCATCGCTTTCAGCCACCGTAAAGGTTAGTAAACAAAACCCTTCTCACGTCACCCTAATCACATTAGCAGTTTGGGGAAATGCTCAGATGTTTAGTTCAGAATCCAATAATCTTGTTTTCTGCTTTCAATTATGTTGGTACGAAATTCAATGCCTTTGTTTAAGAAAGTGTATCACATGTGAGAAAGAAGAAAAATTCTAATTGTCGAGGGAAATGGCGAGGAAAACAGCGAGGGGTGGGGGAGCCGTCCACCCCCCGGGATGCGCGCTTGAACCCTTGGGATGCGTGCGTTGAAAAGTCAAATGCGCATCCCGGGGGGATGGACGGCTCCCCCCCCTGTGGGGTTCCTCGCTGCTTTCCTCGACACTTAAACGGGTTGGAGAAAGAACAGTGGAAAGAACAGCCACAAACCAGTCATCATCACAAACCCAACTGTCAATGGCATAGACACCAGTCCATGCAACTGTCACCCGCCTCTCAAGGCCCTCTTCTCCATTCTCAAAAATCATACAAGTGCCTTGAAGAACAAAAAAGGATGTTACTTCCCACTTAGGAGTCATCCGTCCAATGAAATAGAAGATAAGTTCATGCATGAGCCTTGAGATGACAAATGTAGCTAAGACTGAAATGAATGTAGCGTTCTTAATTCCCAAAGCCCTTACAGATACTAGTCTTGTTTGTTCGTATACAGTTTGCTTCAGAATATTAGTCACTGCAAGATTCCACCTTCAACCCCAGAAGTCTTGCAGTGAGGCTGATAGGCAAGGCTCATTGAATGGGGGTTCTAGCTCAGCCCTAATCAGGACTGCTGCTATTGTAACAGTCAGGCCTTTTTTTTAGAGTTGAAGACGATTTTTTGGTGCTTTGTGAAAGTGGTTCAGATGCGTCTGTGATTTGGATTGGAAGACAAGGTAAGGAAATGAAACGAGATAGCGAGATTGATGGATTCGAAATAGGGCCCTAACCGAAGGAGAAGTGAAGGAGATTGAAGTTAGCCAGCCAAGTCAGAAAGAAACCTGTACCGCCTAAAAATGTGATGCCTGTGAGATTCAAAAGGGAGGGTTGTGAGGATGTAGAAGACAGGAAGGAGAGGAGAGGAGCCTGAACTTGCCTATTGGAATCTTCAAAGAAACAAAGTAAGAGTAAGTTATAGATGCAAGAGCTGAAATCCGTACCTTGATGAAGTTTTTTTTTCTTTTTCGCCTTCCCTTGGATCTTGGTTTTGAACTATGAATGGTTCATTGGTTCGTTATTTTGTAAGAAAGGGGACTTAAATAAAGATCAGATTCCTTGAACTGAATTGATACCAGTATATATCAGTATTTTACGAATGGTTCATTTGTGTTACTATCTTGGTTTGCGTTTGCTTATTAATATCAGTATGCTTTTTTCTGTGAAATGAAACTGGTTTATCAGATGTGGTCATCCTGTAGAGGAATGCTATGAACTCTTCATCATTTTTATTTATTTGTTGGAAGCATCATATTAAATGCCTTCGTCTAATATAGCGATGGTGTGGGTCACTTTATTAATTGTAACCATGGTGTGTGGGCTTGTATTATATAAGTTACTGAACTTTGAAATTGAAATAAGGTAAAATCAGAGCAAAGGTCAACAAGGATTGCATTCTCCTCTGCTTGCTTTGCGGGAATAAATAAATCAACAAATGAAAAAATAAAACAAACACTCAAACGCCTTCCACATTCAACTTGTATGGATGGATATATAAATTAATATTGAAAATTGACGACTTCTGTGAACAATACAGCGGAGACTTGAAAGTTGGTAATGCAAAATTTACTCTCCATTAGTGGGAAGAACAACCAGAAACCAGCCACCATTACAAACCCTACTGTCAATAGCATTGATACCAGCCAATGCAGTCTCCACCTGCCTTTCAACTCCCTCTTTACCGCAATTTCCATCACCAAACAGGCCCCTTGAAGAAGAAGAAAAAACTTGTTACTTCCCATGTAGGACTTGCCTTCCCAAGGTAATAGAAGATGAACTCATGCTTGAGCCCTGAAACAACAAATGTTGCCAACACCGCGACCAGTGAATCTCACTTACTTCCTACTACTTTTGCAGAAGCTCGCCTTGTTGGTTGACAAACAGTTGGCAGAGGAATATTCGTCACTGTGAGGTTCCACCTTCGACCTCAGAAATCCTGCAGTGAGGTGGCCAAGTAAGGCTCATTGAATTGTGGCTCGAGTTCAACCCCAATTAGGATTCCATCCATTACCGCAACCAAGGTGGCCATCACTTCCAGGCCAAGATACATACTGAAGCCATAGTAGATCAATATGAGATTTGGATATAATTGTCATACCGAAGCCATAGTGGATCAGTATGAGATTTGGATATAATTGTCTGTACAGATAGGCGAGAGTTAGTAGACCAAGTAATAAGCCTTTTGTAGCCAAATTTAGAGGTGATATGGGTACTTTGGTGGAGATCCTCGTCAATGGGGTGTCTCCAATTTGAGTGGTTTTACCATTTTTTAGATCTGTTTCATAAAATGGATCCTCTATGATCCTAAGGGAAGACAAGCAATGGGCACAAAACGAAACAACGAGACTGATGGATTGGAAGATAGAGGACCCTGGCTGAAGGTAAACAGAACGAGCTTAAAATTAGCTACCCATGTCAGAAAGAAAGCTGTGCTGCCTCCAAGTGAGATGGTGGTGAGATTCAAAGGGAGGGTTGTGAGTAAGTAGAAGACTGGGAGGAGGGAAATGACCCTTAACTTACCTTTGGTGATGTTCAATGATATATAGTAACAGTAAGAGATGCTATTGCTGAAATCCATACCGTGATGAAATTCTGGATCTCTGGATCCATTTTTCTGTTCTTGGATCTTGTTTTGTGGTTCCTTTGTTGCTAGTTTATTTTTTAATACTATCTGAAAAGAAATACAAAGACAAAAGATTTACGTTCATATAATTTCATTTTTGTCATCCATTGTCGTTCCAATGCAGTTCCAAGTACATGAAACGGAACCTAACCTTCTTATGCCTTCATCTTCCCTACCTTCTCACACTAAAGTCCTACGCACGACTCGTAGATTTTGCCAGTGTTGGTACGAAATTGAACCTTTCACCATATGACAGGCATTAAAGACCTTCATTGTACTAGTCATATTTATTATACACGTTTTGAATGCCTGTGTTGTAATGGCAATCAGTTCTATGGTCCTGGGTCTCTATGGGTATGAGAAGAACAGCAAGTCATGCTGGACTGGTGGTTTGGAACTTAGAGTTGCCGACACTTTGAATAACTGTTTCTTTTTTGTTTTGGTTCTGAAGTGCACTGGTATTGTGGAACCAATCTATAAAGCTACTAAAAAAAATTTAGTAGCTAGTGGCCACACCAATCACATTAGCTTATATGCTTCGAGGTCTCGCAATTAAACTTATTTAAGGCAGCAGTTTTTTTGACACCATCACCCTCTACATTATGAAGCACACTACCACCTACTAAAAGACACTATCAATATAAACATTAAAAACCCACCACAACCACCACCTCGCTCGCCCTGCACCCTATTTGGAAATATGAGAGGAATACTTCAATAGATTTTGAATGAGGCTCTAGAATGAATCACCCACTGGACTTGGAATGATTAGATCTGCAATCATAGAAGTTATTTAGGGAAATTCAAAAATAAGAAAAATGTAAATGGAAATCTAAACATATACAAATTTAGATTTAGAATCTCTAGAAGATGTCATTAAAGGAAATAGGATTCCATTGAAACCAACAGGAATCTCTTACCGTCAATAGAATTTTCCATCCCTAGAGCCCAGGGGATAAAAAAAAAAAACTCTTCATATTCTTCTACCCAAACCAAATTCTTGAGAAGTTAGACGGGTTGAATCATGAACCAAAAGAGAAGAAAAATTCACAGGACTAGACAGAACTTGTCACAGGCTTCCTTGAACACGTTAACAAACAGTCAGTCTCCTATGGCAAACAATGTCTTTATGCTTTCACGTCTCCAAACAAAAAGAAAAATTTACCCATAATTTACGTGAGATAAGCTCCATAGCTTGAATTTGCTGTTGAAACAAGGATTTGATGCCCATCATTTGAGAAGCTCAAACAATTTTTATACAAATGAAAGTGTCAGATGGAATTGTAGACCGGTCATAAATTCGTATCTGACAAATTTTACGTGCTAAATATGCCAATCCTCCATTGCGGATTCTTAACAAAATTCAGGAAATCCATGATCCCTTTAGTTGTTCTAGCATCTGCTTTGCACTGCATCAGTGGTGGGAAGAAGACCCAGAAACCAGTCATCATCATAAACCCCCCTGTCAATGGCATAGCCACCATTCCAACTGCCACCTGCCTTTCAGCTCCTTCTTCACAACAATCTCCACCACCACACAGACCCCTTGAAGAAGAAGAAAAAAAAAAAAAAAAAAAACTCGTTACTTCCCATGTTGGACTTGTACGCCCAAGATTATAGAAAATAAGCTCATGCACGAGTCCTAAAACAACAAATGTAGCCAACATGGCAACCAGGGAAGCGCCCTTACTTCCTACTACTTTTGCATAAACTCGCGCGCCTTATTGCACTACATCAAATTGACATTTTTGTAACACCAAATTGCCTTATTTTTTAGCTGTAATTGTATCACTATGAAGAGTATGATGCTACAAGTGATACCATTCATGGTGATCTAATTTATTTTTAACATTTTTTTGTGTAACTGTTTTTTCATTTTTTGACTAAATTTAGTTTTGACTTAAAATTATTTGGTGAATTGTTACAGCTCAAACATGTTATTGTTTTGGGATTTGCTACAAAAACGTCAATTTGATGTAGTGAAACAAAACCAAAACTTCTCCAACCTCATTGTACCCAACAGGGGTCAAGCGAGATCGTATTCTCTATAGGCAAAACAAATTGAATATTATGAAGGAGAATGACATTGAAAAACATGTGCCAAAGAACGATCACCATTGCACATCTTAATAATACAGAAGAAAATGATTTTATTTATGTTTTAACTTTAACTTTGATTACTCAAATTTAACCTTGCTTACATGCATGGGCGGATCTACAGCTTGGGTAATTGACCCCCTTAGGTTTTGAAAAAAATCTATCAGAGCATATACAATTTCAACCTTGCCCCCCTTAAAAATTTCATCTTGCCCCTCTTATAAAACCAAGAATTACAATAATAGATCACGTATCACAATTGAACGAAAAAAATTGGGTCGCCGCCTCTAATCTTCGCCTCCACGCCTTCGGTCCTCAACAATAGCTTCTTCTCCATCCCTGCAAAACAAGGTGAGTTTGTTTGATTATGGGTTCTAAATGAAATCAACAGGACAAGTGGACAACAACAAAATCACCTTAAGCTTTAACATCTCTTCCTACCTTGGTCTTTGTCTCCCTCTCTGGCGATCCAAAATTGAAACAACGAATCAACTTTGAGATATCAGAGAAAGATCTCAGAGAGATCAGAGAGAGATCTCAGAGAGATCAGAGCGAGATCAGAGAGATCTGATCAAAAAATCGAAAGAGATCAGAAACTCAATCTCTTTATGATGAAACCGAGCTCGATCTCTCCTGGATCTGCCTCAAAGTTTGATGAAACAAACTCAAAATCTCTGATAAGAACTCGATCTCTCTGAGTCTCTGATGAAAACAAACTCGATCTCTCAATCTCACTGAGTCTGATTTAACAAACTCGATCGAAGAAAACAAACTTGATCTCTCTGAATCTGATGAAAGCAAACTCGAACAAACTCCTCGATCTCTCGATCTCTCTGAATCTGATGAAAGCAAACTCAGAGATGAAGAGTGAGCTTGACTGAGATGAAGAGTGAGTTTGAGTGAGATGAAGAGTGAGTTTGAATGAGATGAAGAGTCCCCTGCATTGAGCTTTCTCAGAGATGAAGAGTGAGTTTGAGTGAGATGAAGAGTCCTCTGCTTTGAGCTTTCTCAAAGACGAAGTTGAGTAAGATGAAGAGTCCCCTGCTTTGAGCTTTCTCAGAGATGAAGAGTGAGTTTGAGTGAGATGAAGAGTCCCTGCTTTGAGCTTTCTGAGTCCTCAGAGTTTGAGCTTTCTGAGAGAGCTTTCTCAGATATGAAGAGTGAGGCTTGAGTGAGATGAAGAGTGAAGTGAGGCTTGAGTGTGGGTTTGGCTTGGCCGTATGGGGTTGGGTTTGATAAAAAAGAGAAATGAGAGAGAGATGAATGAAAGGACTGTTATATTAAAATTTATTCAAAATATTATTCTAACCAATCAAAGAAAGGGGTAATTTCCTTTCTTTTGTTCCATATTTGTTTAAGCTTTAATGAGGTATTTCATGTTTGTTTAAGCATCTAATTTATTATCTTATCTTTATACAGGGGAATTTCATATTTGATTTTTAATTTAATTTAATTTGTTTATTTGTTTAGGCTTTGACCAAATGGGTATTTGATCCTTAAAGCTTAAGTGAGTATTTAATTTCATCTGCTGAAAAGGCCATTATCTCAAGTTCTTGATATTTGGTAAGGATTCTTCTCTTTCATGTATTAATTATTGATTTACATTACAAATTTGATAATTTGAGAATTTGGGATAACATTTTTTAATATGAATATTGGGATTGTTTGTTGTATTTATGTAGTTAAATATTTGTGCACTTGTACCGACGAGTAATGGATAGATACTTTAAAAGAATAAATGATGTGAGTTCTAGTTCTAGTTCTACTGCTCAAGCTGTCACTGATAGGTCTGATAAGGAGCTTCCTAGTTCCAAAAGGAGTTGTATTGAGACTAAGTTTGATCCAAAAACTCTTTCAGCAGATCCTGGATTACGTAAGTCAATCAAGGAGTATCATCCCAACATAAGGGATGAATTCGAAGAACATACTTGCAAAAAGGTCCTTGCCAACCTCGGACACATAACTTTAAGCAAACTTTGCAAGGAAAAGTCTTATGGCGTTTCAATCCTTCATGGCTTGATGAATTTCCTACATGGTTAGAGTATAACATAGAGAAAGAGGTTGCATACTGCTTGTGTTGTTACCTTTTTAGATCTGAGAGTAAAGAGCATGTGGGTACTTGTGATGCTTTTGTCGTTGAAGGATTTACCAATTGGAAGAAAAAGGATAAGTTACAAACACATGTTGGAGGGTCTAATTGTGATCACAATCAAGCTTGGAGTAATTGTGAAGCTTTAATGAATCAACAACAACATCTTCGAACTGTTGTGATTAAGCAAACAAATGAAGCTCGAAGTGATTACAAGGTTCGTCTAAATGCTTCTGTTGTTTGTATTCGATTATTACTCCAACAGGGATTAGCTTTCCGCGGTCATGATGAATCTTGTGATTCAAACAACCGAGGGAATTTCTTGGAAATGTTACATTTTCTTGGTGATCACAATAAAGACATCAAAAGGGTAACTTTGGATAAATGTCTTGGGAATCTCAAATTAATAGCACCGAAAATTCAAAAAGATATTGTGAATGCTTGTGCAACCGAAACCACAAATGTTATCATTCAAGACCTTGGAGATTCTTTGTTTTCCATATTAGTTGATGAAGCCTGTGATGTATCAATTAAAGAGCAAATGGCTTCCGTGATCCGTTATGTGGACAAACACGGGCATGTGATTGAAAGACTTTTAGGTATTGTACACGTTTCTGACACTTCTGCTCTATCCCTAAAGGCATCAATTGACGCTTTATTTTTCAAGCACAAGTTAAGCATTTCAAGACTACGTGGCCAAGGGTACGATGGGGCAAGCAATATGCAAGGTGAGTTCAACGATCTTAAAACATTAATCTTAAAGGAGAATGGAAGTGCATTTTATATTCACTGCTTTGCACATCAACTTCAATTAGCACTTATTGCCGTTGCAAAGAATGAGGATTCCATTGTTTTATTAGTCTCTTTGATCACAAGTGTTGTGAATGTGGTTGGTGGCTCATGTAAGCGTCATGATATTATTTTAGAAACACAATCTATTAACACTCTAAAAGCACTTGAAAGTGGTGAACTTGCAAGTGGAAGTGGCCAAAATCAACAATCAACTCTTAAAATAGCCGGAGATACACGTTAGGGCTCACATTACAATACTTTGATAAGCTTGATTAAGTTGTTCAATTCTATCATTGATGTGCTTGAGTGCATTAAGGAGACCTCAAAATATGCTAAGCAAAGAGTTGAAGCATGCACTTTATTAGATTCACTACTATCTTTTGATATTGCATTTGGACTTCATTTGATGAAAAATACATTAGGAATCACAAATGAATTGTCACAAGCATTGCAAAGAAAGGATCAAGATATTGTGAATGCCATGGGTTTGGTCATAGTAGCTAAGAAACGCTTACAGTTGATGCGAGATGATGGATGGAATAATTTGCTAGATGAAGTTTCCTTATTTTGTAGCAAACATGTTATAAAAATGCCTAACCTGGATGAATTTTATGTTGCTCGGGGACGGTCATGACGTAATGTTGAAAATGTGACAAACATGCATTGTTATCGGGTTCAGTTATTTAATGTTGTTATTGATTCGCAACTTCAAGAGCTCAACAACTGTTTCAATGAAGTGAATATTGAATTGCTTTTATGTCTTTCATGCTTGAGTCCAAATGATTCCTTCTCGGATTTTGATAAGGGAAAATTGATTCGTTTTGCTCAGTTTTATCCAAGTGATTTCCCAGAAGTACAATTTGATGCTCTTGATAATCAGTTGGAGACATTTATCATTGATGTGAGGTCGAATAGGGAGTTCTTGAATTTGACAGTAATTAGCAATCTTGCTGAGAAGATGGTAAGGACAAAAAAAATATTTTGTATCCTTTGGTCTATAGGCTTATTACATTAGCCTTAATATTACCAGTTGCAACTGCCAGTGTCGAGAGAACTTTTTCTGCTATGAAGATTGTCAAGAATCGATTACGTAATCGTATGGGTGATCAATGGATGACAGATAGTTTGATTACATATGTTGAGAAAGATATATTTAATGGCATCGATCATGAGGTGATTATGCAGCATTACCAGAACATGAAAACCCGCAGATAGCTTTTACCTAAATCTACTGCGCATCTACATTGACTCATTATGTATGTTTTTCTTGTAACACTTTTAAAACTCTATTTTAATCATATTAATCTATTTATTTTAGGAATTAAATTATCTATAATTTTTTTGCCTCCCTTTGTCTGCAATCCTAGATCCGCACCTGCTTACATGCTTCACCACATTTGAATGAGCGTTGGAAAAAAAACTACCCTCACTTTTTGGATGGTTTAGGGTGAGAGCTCATTCTCAAGATATCTAATGTTTCCATGCAGCCACATAAATGTGTAACATCTCAACCTGAGTTGACCAACATCTGTCAAACGGGAACAAAAATAAAAGACAATGACCACTCCACACCACATAAATTACTCTCCCACGCCACCAAATCATTTTTTTTCTCTTTCACACCACCTACTTTATTTTTCACACCACCACTTCTCTCTCACGCCACCAATAAAAAACTCAAAATTTAAAAAAAATTCTCTCCTCCCCTATCTTCATCTTCTTTTCTTCCCTTCTTCTTCTCCTCCCTCTCCCTCTTTTCCATCAGACACCGTCATCATCACCACCACCTCGCCACCACCACCTCTCTCACCCTATTTGTCTATAAAAAATAGGGTACTATTCTTGACTTTGGTTCAACTTATATACTCGATTGAGACCGATTCTCAAGCTCATCAAAACATGACAATTATAATAATCTTAGTTATCTAATAAACATTATTTGAATCACTTGAAAATATTTTGAAATGAGAAAGTTATGCTCATTTTACTAAAGTCGCGCAAATCTGTCTCGCAATGAAAACGGGGTAGTGTCCCTAACTTTCGGTCAACTTATCAGCTCGATTGAGACCGATTCTCAAGCTCATCAAAACACAGAAATTGTAGTATTCTGAGTTATCTAATAAAAAAAGTTTAAATCACTTGAAAAATGTTTTGAAATGAGAAAGTTATGACCATTTTACTAAAGTCACGCAAATTTGTTTGAAAAAAGTCTATTTTCACTCATTCGCATTAAGCAATGAGGATTGGGGGAAACTTTGCCCAGACCAATGCAAGGACTTGGAGAAAATTTGCATTGGTCTGGGCAAATTTTTTTTCCAATCCTCGCATTGCCCAATGCGAATGGGTGAAAACAAATTTTTTTGGGACAGATTTGTGTGACTTTAGTAAAATGACCATAACTTTCTCATTTCAAAACATTTTCAAGTGATTCGAATAGTGTTTATTAGATAACTCATAGTACTACAATTTTTGTGTTTTGATCAGCTTGAGAATCGGTCTCAATCAAGCACAAAAGTTGGCCGAAAGTCATAGACACTACCTTGTTTTCATTGCGAGACAGATTTGCGCAACTTTAGTAAAATGAGCATAAGTTGCTCATTTCAAAATATTTTCAAGAGATTCAAATTATGTTTATTTGATAACTCATAGTACTATAATTTTCATGTTTTGATGAGGTTTTTTTTTTATCCCTTAACCCTCTTCCGCCCCAGATGATGCCGGCTGGGTTCGACCCTGTGACCAATCGGTCTTGATCGAGTATATAAGTTGGACGAAAGTCAGGACACTACCCCATTTTCATTGCGAGACAAATTTGTGAGACTTTAGTAAAATAACTATAACTTTTTCATTTCAAAACATTTTCAAGTAATTCAAGTTGTGTTTATTAGATAACTCAGAGTACTACAATTTTCATTTTTGGATGAGCTTGAGAATCAGCTTTAATTGAGGGTTTAAATCAGTGTTTCAAAAATCGGCCTAGGCGGCTGCCTAGGCGCTTGAAGGTAGAAAAACACCCAGATTAATGGCTGGGTGGGTTCTGGGCAGTCTAGGCGGGTCTGGGTGGGGTCTGGGCGAGTTTTTTTTTTTTTTTAAATAAGGCTGATTGTGTTCTTATTTTATTTTTCTTTCCTCTTTTTTAGAAATAAACAATTTAATTGTTTTTTTATTCAGTATATGTCTAAATGTAGTAAATGATGATTACTTAATGGAATTCTTAAAAGATCTGCCGGTACCGTAGATTTTATCAAACATGACTGAGGTTATTCATGCAATTTGAAAAAAAATAAAAGAGTAGGTTTGCATATTTGTCCACAAATTCAAATTTGTATAAAGTACCCATCATGACCAACTTCAGTCTTTTGAGTTTTAATAAATTTTGTTCATGTTTTTAAATTGTGCATATGTATCTTGGCATTAAATTGGATGCAATTGATAAGGTATTATGCTTAACTTTTGTAAATTATTAAAGTTATAGTACAAAACCTAAGACCGCCTAGGCCCCTAGGCGCTAGGCACCTGCTCACCGCCCGCCCACCGCCTAGCGCTTTTTATAACACTGGTTTAAATTGGTCGAAAGTTACCCTGTTGTTATGTTACTATTCTTTTTTTCAAAAACAGTTTTTTGGGTGGTGTGCTGTCGTTTTTCGCTCCCTGCTTTGACCTTGACCTGATGATCTACACAAGAAACGCACTTGAGCCACAAACCACCATTGTGGTGTCCGATGACACTCCGATACTAAAGTCAGACAGGGATCTGAAAAGGGTGTAATGCTGTAAAGAGGGAATTTGTAGCGTACCTTAGCTTACCACCTTTATAGTGCAGGAGTCCTGGTTCGACCTAGCCATCGATGGCGTAATTTAGGAAGGAGATCTTCGTGGAGATCCTTCTCTAATAAGGAGTCGTGCTGTTGAAAGGAATTTCCCTATTAGCCCTGTGCTCCTAGATACGCAGGAGATAGTTCCCAATCTTAGGATAATGCGTAAGAAAAAGTTTCCTTGTGTGATATGTACTTTGGTATTTGCTTCCTAGTTGAAAGCGGTGAGCTGTTGTAATTGCCTTTTCGAAGCTGATCCTCGAGATACTTGCCTTAACAGGGCTTACGGGTATTGAGGATAGTTGTGAAACGCATGGGCTTAACAAGTTGTAAGAGTTCGAGTCTGTTTGGCGGTCTGCATTGGGCGGGCTTAGAACCGCTTGGGTCGGATCAGTGTTGGGCTGACGCTGGGGTCCGTAATTCCTTGAGATCATCATGACACGTGTATGGCTTAGGGTCGTGACCATTTTGGTGTATCATCAGCTACTCCCCCCCCCCCCCCCCGAGTTAGTGGGTCGTCACATCGGTTTACTAAGTCATCTTTTGAATAGATATGTTGCTCATGATGATCGAGTCTGAATCGTTGCTTGAGTCGCGTGTTGCATTTATTGAACGGGCATTGGTTCAGCGGAAATGGGGCAAGAACCTAATCCCTATTTTAGGTTATCCGTTGTGCAAAAACTAACTCTTCTATTTTCTTTGCTATTAAAGATATTGCAATGTTTATCTTCTGATTGAAAAGATTGTTCATCTTCTTCATGGCTCAACAAAATCTTCTTGATGACGCAACCTTGGTGAGGGGCCTTGAGTTTTTTGAAGACAGGTTGCTTTTTGAATCTGGCCTTGCTGAAATCCGTACAAAGTTTGGGGTCCCCGAGGACCTGCCGTTGTCTATTCTAAAGGGCAACCAAACACCAATGTCGCCACCGGCGGGGTTCATCTGCTTGCGTCGTGAGATCCTCCAAATCAGAGTATGCTTTCCCATTCTGGATGTGATTTGAGAATTCTTGGACTTCCTTGGGATTCCTCCGACCCAGTTGGGGCCTAATGGGTACATGATCATTCTTCTCATTCTGATTAGGGCGAAAAAAGCTGGCGTCCGCGTGACTTCATAAGTGGTCCAGTTGCTGACTTATCCTCGATTGAAGAGTGATGTTGTCTGTAAAATGATGTCGCCGGCATGCTTTACGAATCTGCCAGATGACTTCAAGTTCTGGCAGAAATATTGCTTTTTGGCCCCTGCAGATTCAAAGTATTTTCAGTTCAAGGGTCGTCCGCTCGAGCGGGAGTTCAAGCCACTTTGTAAGTACAACTTTTTCTTCTGATTTCGTTGCATTTGATTGCATGCTAATAATTACTTGTGTTTCTTTGCAGGACGGTTTTCCACTACTCCTCTTACCCTAAATGAGCAAAACACTATGGAGACATTCCGCGGCTTGTCAACGAGGAACGTGGCGGATGTCATATGCGTTCCCAATTTCATTCGCAGTATGCTGTGGGACAACTGGCACGTGGCCCCCACTCTTTACTGAACGTCGTGAGTTAAGTCCAAAAATGGGGCCCCTTCTAGGAAGATGAAGGTCGCTGGGGCCAAAGCTCATGTTTTGTCTGACACGGAGGAGCCGTCTATGACTCTTGCCTCCTTTGTGAGTTTGAAGAGGTCTCGTATTAGAACTGGGTTGTCTTTAAAATGACCCACTCCAATAAGTGAAGAGCGTGAGTCTAATAGGCCCGTCAGAGTGGAGGTTGATGTATCTGGTTGGGAGAAGGACGACCTGTGATTTGTAGGGGTTGAAGATATGTCGAATCTTAGTGCTATGCAGGCGGAAGCTTTGAGTGAGCAGTTGATGCGGGTTGCAATGGCAGCTTATGTTAATATCGATTCGCCCGAGATCGTTTCGATAGAAGGTTCCTGTGAAGATTCGTCTGAGGTTCTGAAATCTGATCGTCCCATTGGTATCTGATCATCCCATTGGTGTGTTGTCTGATAGTGATTGTGGTGGTACATGCCAAGTTTATCGTAGTCCACATTGTTCACCATTTGGTTCCAAGCCACATCTCAAGTTGTTGGAGGGTCCGTTGGATAACTCGCTTCCTCCCCTTCCTCCGGATTCTGTTAAGTAGTCTCGCACTAAAGGGTCGGTTGTTTGTGAAAAATGAAAGGCTGCGGAGGAGAGCCTAGGAACAATGGCGATTGCGAAGGGTGGTGCCGGTGTAATTCCTAATTCGGGAGAGCTTTATTCGGATGCGCGAATAAGCATGTTCGTCTCAGACTTAGTGAGGATGAACACTCAGGTTTGGCACCAGGAGGTTGACGTGGAATATGTTTTGAGGAAACATATAAGCAGGCGTCATTGTTGGCTGATGGATTACGTTCCAAAACCCGAGGAGGATACGCTAGAAGAGCGTATGGATAAGGGTTTAAAGTATCTTATGCTGGGTATGGCTCACTTGAGCCAGGTGGTCATTGCTAGGATAGAAGTCGAGCCGGCTCGTGAGAGGGTGTACACCATGGAGCGTGTCTTCTCGCACATGCAAGCGATGTATTCTGACGCGCTTTATGAAATTCAGCTGCTGAAGAAGTTGGCTGAGGAGAAGAGGCTGAAGCAGTCAGCCGTGGTTGTTGAGACTTAGAGGGTTCGTCTGGAAGCCCTTGAGTGTGATCTAGCGGATGCGGTGTCTGCAAGGGACAAATTCAAGCAGGAGTTGGATCAGACCCACCAAGACATGGAGGTTGCGCAGGAAGCTGTGGTTGAGGCACGTTCTGCGCTGCGGTCTCTCACTGAAGAGAATGTCTTGAAGGAGGCTGATTGGGCTGCTCAGAAGCAGTAATTAGAAGTTGATGTGGAGTTCAATACTCGGGAGGCGGGGAAGGTCGAAGACCAACTCTAAATAGAGAAACATGAGCTGAGTGTCGTAAAGAGCAGTTTGGATACAGAGCAGTCTCAGGTTGATGCATTGACTAGCAAGTTGGGGCTGTTGGAGAGTGAACTTGCTGACGCGAAGGCGCGCAAGGAAGAGCTTCTGCAGGAACAAGGCAAGTGGGAGTTCCATTAGGTTGTACACGACAGACTAGAGCTGTTGGCTTTGATGAAGGAGAAGCATCCGAAATGGGATCTTGGTCGTTATAAGTGTGAGACAATTACAAGGACTCAAACACAATAGTCCTTGTGGGACTCAGAGTCCTTGTGTGATGGAGTGTTTGGTTCACAATTCATGTGGGACTCAATGTTCTTTTCTTTCTCCAATTAAAGCAAGCATACAACAACTACTTGTATAAAAAGTAAATATAAGGCAGCTATGAAAAAACACAACATAACAATCAGAGCGTACAGCTGAAACGCAGCAGCAACATTGCAGCAATACGGCAGCAAAATTGTAGCAGCAACGTAGCGTTAGATTGGCTACAAATACATCGCTGAAATATACCAGCAGTGTGGCGTGAGTGCGACGTGAAATGGGCTGCGATAAGGGCGTGATTCGGTGTGTGTGCAGCGTGAAACGATAGCCAAATAGAAGGATTGGAATCGAGTGATTTCGGGTGTTCTTCGTTTGCGAGTTTCGTCAAACTTTTGGAACAATTTTAAAGCTTGGCAGATGGATTGTAAAGATATTCTGGTTAGTTTGGAACAGATTGATGCACTTGATGAGAAAAGGAAACCATCATCAGATAAGGCGACGGTTGAGGTTATCGAGAAGTGGAGTAAAATGGATCAGAAGGCATGCAGTACGATTCGTTTGTGTCTTTCTCGCAATGTGGCTTACAACTTCGCTGATGAGATGACGGCTAAGGGCATTTGGGATAAGCTTCAGGCTATGTATCTTCAGAATGATCAGATGAGTGTGATGTACCTACAGAAAAAGCTCTTCACTTTCAGATTGCAACCAGGTAAACTCATGACTGATCACATAAATGAATTTGAATGTTTATATTCAGATTGTGTTAGCTTGGGAGCTAAATTTGAAGATAGTCAGAAAGCATTATTTTTGTTAATTTCTTTGTTACCGGAATGGGAACCGTTTGTTGATCAGATGACAACATTGAAGAAAGAGAAATTTGTGTATAGTGATATTGTTCAAGCTGTACTTGCAAAGGCTTCCAGAAAGAATGCTTCGAATGAGGAGATTCAAGCACATGGCCTTTCAGTGACAAGGGGAAGAAATTACAAAATGAACAACTACAGAAGGAACTGATCTAAATCAAAAGGCAGAGATATGTCTAAGGTTGAATGTCACAAATGTAAGCACAAAGGCCATTACATAAGGAATTGTCCAGACTGGAAGGATAATCACAATAAGCAAGAGAATGAGAGTAAGGGCGTAGTGAATATTGTTGAGACACCGAATGTGGTAGAAGATATTCTAATCAGGGGTGACTTAGCACATGCACTGATGGCAAAATCTTATGACCATTTGTATGACGGTTGGATGTTGGATACAGGAGCTTTGTATCATATGTGTCCCGTAAGGGAATGGTTCAACACTTATCGTGAGGTTAAGGGCAGTTCAGTTAAAATGGGTGACTCTCGATCTTGCAAGACAATGGGTGTTGGTACAGTCAAATTCCAGTTGGCAGATGGGTCATGTAGACAGCTTACCGAGGTACGTCATGTTCCAGCTCTTTCAAAGGGGATGATTTCTCTTAGGGTGCTTGAAGCTCAGGGCTACAAGTATATTGGTGAGAATGGATATTGCAGTGTTTATTTTGGTGACAGGTTGCTTATGATAGCGGTTAGGCATGCCAATTTGTATTTCCTTCAAGGAAGTATAGTTGAAGGTGGAGCTATGGTTTCTACAATTGTTGATGAGAAAAGCTTGACGCGTACATAGTTATGGCACATGCGATTAGGGCATGTAGGTGAGAATGGACTAAAAACTTTAAGTGATGCTATGGGAAGCAGTGCAGATTCAGTTTTAGTGATGCTACTCATAGCACCGCAGGGATTGTGGATTACATCCACACTGATGTTTGGGGACCCTCTAGAGTGGCATCCAAGGGGGGTTCCAGGTATTTTGTGTCTTTTATTGATGACTTCAACCGGAGAGTATGGGTGTATACCATGAAACATAAAAATGAAGTCACTGATATCTTCAATAAGTGGAAAACCATGATTGAAAAACAAACATGAAGGGTGATCAAAGTAGTGAGATCTGACAATGGCGGTGAGTATACCGAGGATCCCTTGAAGCAGTTTTGTTTGGAACATGGCATTAGAAGACACTTCACAGTGAAGTCGACACCACAGCAGAACGGGGTAGCAGAGCGGATGAACCGTACCCTGTTGGAGAGAGCACGGTGTATGTTGTCCAATGCAAGTTTGGGCAGAATATGGTGGGCTGAAGCAATAAACACGGCGTGCTATCTCATTAACCGCTCTCCTTCATCAGCTATTGAGTCTCAGATTCCTATGGAGGTTTGGTCTGGTATTTCTTCAGATTATTCTAACTTAAAAGTATTTGGTTGTCCAACATATTTTCATGTTAGGGAAGATAAAATTGGAGTAAGGGCAAGGAAAACTATTTTTCTCGGTTATCCAGATAATGTGAAAGGGTATAGATTATGGTGCCTTGACTTGCAGAAGTTTGTGATTAGTCGAGATGTGAAGTTCCATGATGAGGCTTTGTTACAGGAAAAATGTGAGAGATGCAAAGATGGTTCCCCTATTTGGAGGGGTGATAGCTATGATGAAGATGAGGATGCTAGAGATTCTCTGCAGGTTGAGCTTGGAGCTTCTAGATCTCATACAGAGCATGATGTTCCTTCTACTGAGGAAATGGGCTATACAAATATGATGCCTGATGAGACAGTGGCAGAAGATGATGTACCTACTGATGGGGACATGGATCCTACACAACAACAGGATCAACAATTACAAACAACGTCTTTAGCAGCAGGCAAAGAACCTAAAGTCAGACATGCACCACTTAGATTTGGTTATGAGGATGGCGCAGCTTGCGCATTCTCAGTTCTTGATGGGTATGATGATGTTCCTACCACATTTACGCAGGCTTTGTGAAGTGTTCATAAACAGAAGTGGAAGGAAGCTTTGGATGAGGAGATGTTATCTCTTCAGAAGAATCATACATGGGAGCTTGTGACACTCGCTAAAGGGAAGATACCAATTGGGTGTAAGTGGGTATTCACAGTGAAAGACGGGATTCCAGATTCCAGGGGTACTTATACAGGTATACGATACAAAGCAAGATTGGTGGCTAAAGGATATGCACAACAAGAAGGTGTGGACTACAATGAAGTATTCTCTCTGGTGGTAAAACACACTTCTATCCGAGTCCTTTTGGCTTTAGCAGTGCAGTGTGACTTAGAGCTCGAGCAACTTGATGTCAAGACTGCTTTCTTGCATGGAGATTTGGAGGAGGACATATACATGTCTCAGCCCGATGGATATGTTGTTGTTGGTAAGGAAGAAAAGGTATGCAAACTGAAAAAGTCACTGTATGGGTTGAAGCAATCTTCGAGGCAGTGGTACAAGAGGTTTGATACTTTTATGATTGAGCAGGGATATGCGAGGAGTCAGTATGATCCTTGTGTATTCACACAGATGCTCAAGGATGGGTCTTTCGTGTTTCTCTTACTTTATGTTGATGATATGCTCATTGCTGCGAAGAGCATGAAAGAAATTGATAAATTGAAGTTGAAACTTAGCATGGAGTTTGAGATGAAAGATCTTGGTTCAGCAAAGAAGATACTTGGGATGGAGATAGTGAGAGATAGGAAGAAGGGTAGACTAACATTGTCACAGAGACAATACTTAGAAAAGGTTATTTACCGTTTTGACATGGATACGTCTAAGCCGGTAAGTACTCCTTTGGCTGCTCACTTTAAGCTCTCGGGTAAGTTGTCTCCTAGCACGGAGGATGAGAGGGAATACATGTCACAGGTTCCCTATGCTAGTGCAGTTGGTAGTCTTATGTATGCCATGATCTGCTCACGTCCGGATATCGCTCATGCAGTCAGTTTGGTTAGTAGGTTTATGTCAAACCCAGGAAAACAACATTGGCAGGCAGTGAAGTGGATATTGAGATATCTTCGGGGTACGCTGGATGTTGGTTTAATATATGAGAGATATGTGTCAAATATGATCCGAGGTTATGTAGATTTGGATTATGCTGGTGATCTTGATAGGCGCCGATCGACTACAGGTTATTGTTTTACATTGGCGATGGGTCCGGTGAGTTGGAAGTCTCAGTTACAGTCTACAGTTGCTTTATCTACTACTGAAACAGAGTACATGGCTCTATAAGAGGCGGTGAAGGAAGCCATCTGGCTTCGAGGCTTGGTTAGTGATTTGGGTGTTACTCAGGATGATGTGACAGTGTTATGTGACAGTCAGAGTGTTATCCATTTGGAAAAGAACCAGGTTCATCATGCTCGAACGAAACACATTGATGTGTGGTATCATTTTCTGAGGGACGTCATTGAGGATGGTGAGGTTCTCTTGGAGAAGGTGAGTACTAAAGACAACCCAGCTGATATGTTGACAAAAGCGGTTCCAGTGATCAAGTTTGAGCATTGTCTCAACTTGATCAGGCTCTCTCAGTGTTGACGCCCCAAGGGGGCAGGGCCCTTAGGGGCATGACGACGATTCTAGTGACCGAGAGATGGGTCTTGGCGGTATTTCATGCCAAGGTGGAGATGCTTATATGGTTGTTTGTGATGCTTGTGTGGTGGCCTGAAATTGTTCTCCAAGGTGGAGATTGTGAGACAATTACAAGGACTCAAATACAAGAGTCCTTGTGGGACTTAGAGTCCTTGTGTGATAGAGTGTTTGGTTCACAATTCATGTGGGACTCAATGTCCTTTTCTTTTTCCAATTAAAGCAAGCATACAACAACTTGTATAAAAAGTAAATATAAGGCAGCTATGAAAAAACACAGCATAACAATCAAAGCGTACAGCTGAAACGCAGCAGCAATACGGCAACAACATTGCAGCAAAATCGCAGCAGCAACGCAGCGTCAGATTGGTTCCAAATACATCGCTGAAACAGAGCAGCAGTGTGGCGTGAGTGCGACGTGAAACGGGCTGCGATAAGGGCGTGAAACAGGCTACGATAAGGGCGTGATTCGGTGTGTGTGCAGCGTGAAACAATAGCCAAATAGAATGATTGGAATCGAGTGATTTCGGGTGTTCCTCGTTTGCGAGTTTCGTCAAACTTTTGGCGGTATTGTTGGCTTGAGATTGGGTAATCTCAAGGATTGTTGCCTAACAATGTTGTAATCTTCAAGTAAGTGTTTCCATATTAATAAGAAAGTTATAGAGTCGTCGTCCGTGGAGTAGGCAAAGCCGAACCACGTAAATCTCGGTGTCATCTTTATTTTCTGCATATTGTTTGTTCTTTGCTATTACTTGCATGACAATTTTAGCCATTTACTATCACCAACTAGGTCTAGGACTTGTGTTGGGATTATTTGCATTAGCTAGTATTTCCCCTTACAATAAAAAGATGTCGTATGTAGACTTGTCCGTTGCCTTTGCGTCATCGGAAGAAAAGGGCGGTTCAGACTTTGATGCTCAGGCCGTTAAGCTTCTTCCTCCGTTAAGCTTAGCTCTTCTGTTTCTATACCCTCTCCCGATAAGGAATAAATTTTGTATACTTGTACCCATTTTGCTTCGCCTATTAATGAAAACAGTTTTATCTTAAGTATGTTCTGTATCCATTTTGTGCTCGTTATCCATATCATGTGTCTTCTGTTTCGCCTTGTCACTTACTTTGGTATAGGCTGGTTGGATTAGTAAGAAGTTGAGTAATTTATCTGCAGTCGAGAGCTTGACCGTTTGCTTTGCGAGTGACTCAAAGTAATTGTTGCATAGTCATGTCCAACAGTGGGCATGTCGTGGACAATTTTAGTCGTGGGTTGCGTTACCCAAGTTGTATCTCATCCTTAACGTGAGCTGTTGAGGGCTTATCTTGCTTTTCTGAATTGTCGGTTGCAGCCACCGTTATAAGCAAGTTGTGATAGCCAAGTGTACGCGTCAAAACGTTTGTACTGAGTGAGGCGTCGTAAGCTCGGGTTGGCATTCTATGTAGCACTCGTTCGCGCGTTGGCTGGACGATTTATGTGTCGGTGTGAGTGACCCTTGCTGATAATAGAATGCCAGCTCGTTTGAGCGTGAGGACATTGACTGAGTTGTGATTTATCTTTGCAGTCGTTGTTTCGAAAGAAAGCGGTGGTCGTGTGGCGAGCTGCTTAAGGATCCCACCTTCCGAACCATCTATGTCCGAACATAGTGGACTATAGGTTCGGGGAATAAGGATTTGGCGGCCATGTTGAAGGGCAGTGGTCTTGTGGCAAGCCGTCAACATCAGTCAGGTACTGACTAGTCTCCCACCTTTAGAACCACCTATATCCGCGCAGAGGGGGCTACAAGTTCGAGATGAAGGGGTTCGGCGACCAGGCTGAAAAGCAGTGGCCTCGTGGCAAGCAGTTGAAATCAGTTCGGGACTGACTAGGCTCCCGCCTTCTAAACCATTTACACCCATGCAGTGGGGGCTACAAGTTCAGGGTTGGTAATTCGGTGGCCAGGCTGAAAAGCAGTGGTCCCGCGGTGAACCGTCGGAATCAGTTTGGGACTGATTAGGCTCCCGCCTTCCAAACCATCTACACCCACGCAGTAGGGGCTACAGATATGGGCTTTGATCAGAATCTTTCATTGCCAGTCGTCACCAGCTAGGCTGGCCTGATCGGGTTCGGCGATCATTGATCGCGAAAGGGGCAATGATCCCTGGCAAGTCGTAGTCACTAGGCGTGATCGCGCTGATTAGACTCCCACTTCCTAAACCATCAGGATCCGCACTAGACGAACTAGGTGTTGGGATGAACCAGAAGTCATCGTCATCATCCTCGGCTAACTAAGCTTACCTGGTTGGAGAGAGGTTTCGCTTGCTCGAGGGCGTGCGAACCTATGTCCGCGGCATGGTGCAATGTGAGGACAAAGTTACCTTAAATCAGCTGGTGATCCACAGGTATGATCCATGTGTCAGAATTGACTAAAATTTCTAGCACTCATGTCAGTCATGTGGTAGAATATTGTTTGAATAGTGGGCCGAGCCATGGGCCCGCAGAAGAGCTATGGTTTCTTGCACGAATTATGCCATGCGTATGGCGTAGATCGCATGGTAGCACGTGTATGGTGTAGACTGTGAGACAGTTTAGTATTGGTTAGTCGCCCTTAATTGATGGGGTTGTGTGTAGCACCATTAATTGGATTAACGTGGTCTGCGCAATTTCCTTGGGAATCGTCATCTCCTCGTTTCCCATACGGTACTCACTGTTGACAATTAATGCCAAAGAGCCCGTTTGGTGAACCATCATGTCTATATAATGGTGTTCCTCAATCGTTGTAGGGACTATCTTCTGCATAGCGTATCTCTTGTAATATTCTTGCTTGAAGAAAATGTTTTGGGTTTTCCAAAGGCTGAAAGCAGATCTCCATCATTGGAGTCTTCGAATGTTGTGACATTTGCACTGATCAGGCATGATGATAATCGCTGTTATGTGTGGTCATCCATTCTGGGTGGGCATGTAGTTAATTTGCCGAGATCTCGAAATTTCTTCTCATGTTGCAGAGAAGTACAGATTTACTCCCAAGAGAGGAGCCTTGGTGTTACCTTGTGTCGCTATGCTTGTATGTATGCAGTTCCTGCTGCTAGCTTAGGGATGATCGAAGTGTTAGCGAATATGTGGTGCTTCCGAAGGGTGGTAACCCTCAGTCACCCCAGGTACCACGCGCATGGGAAAAGTGTCCTCGCTTGGCAGCATTGTAAGACCTCGACGGCTTCGTCAATTGCGGCCATCCTCATCTGTCTTTTTCTACCTTCTTCAAGAGGCTTGATGTTGTTCGAGGAAGTCTGCAGTCCATTGTAAGGTTTGTATATCGCTGTCGGTCGGTCACTTTTCTGGGGTGGTTCAACAGAGCAATTGGCTGCTATGTGCTTTTAGCCCCCTCTGCCCCTTTGTCCTTGATCTTGGGAAGGGGTCCAGCGAAGTTTACTTTTGGTTTTTTCACCTTCTTTATGTAGTCAGACTATTTAAGCGAGTCCTTACTCCACGTCGCATCGAATTCGGATGCTTGTAGTAGGTAGTCTTTTGTATTCGCCTTTGACCGCCCATTGTTACATCTTTCCAGTAATCAATAGTGTGTTTGCGTAATTCTTTCTTTATTTGTTTAATGTTTACAAATCACATAAGTTTTTTAAGAACTAAAACTCTACATTGATTATGGATAGGGAAATAAACAATTGAAATAGACTAACTGTTGGCAGAAAAAAATTGATCTTGACCCTGAAATGAATTCGTATGGCTCTTGTGGATCGTTGGTGTGCTTTTAGTGGATTGTTAAACTTTTCTGATGTCACAGAGGCTACTGAAGAGTAAGCCTTGTGGGGGAGTTGATCTCCGCGCAGTAACTAAGCCTGGCTTTGGTTCAGATTGTACTGTGGGATCCGATTGGATCTGGGAACATTCTATTTGCTTCAGTGCAACATAATGGAAGTTGCGTGCCGTAGGTTGGTCTCCATGTATTGTTCCTTCAGAGTGGTCAGTGGTTTATTTAATGCATTAGTGAAGGGTGGAGACTACTGCTTCCATCTGGTGGAGCCATGGTCTTCCCAAGATAAGGTTGTAGGTAGACGGTGTGTCTACTACCATGAAGTCTATAAACAAGACATTTCTCAGTTGTGGTTCTCCTGCCACTACTACTAACCTTATCTTAATGAAACAAACATAGAAATGAAGCATCAACAACTTAATGTTAGAAATGAAGAAAGAGGTAACAAAATAGAAATGCTATAAAAAAAAAGAAGAAGTTATTATTGTCAAATTAAACTAAATCTTCTAAACAATTTCCCTAAAAATATATTTTAGGTGCCAAAAAAGTTGATTCCCCCAATCAAAGCCCCGTTGCAGATTTTTAAAAGAATTCAGCAAAGCCGTGGTCTCTTGAATCGATCTAACATCTGCCTTGCACTGCATGAGTTGTTGGAAGAACAGCCAGTAACTAGTCACCATAACAAACCCAACTGTCAAAGGCATGGAAACTACACAGTGCAACCCAAACCTGCCTTTCAATGCCTTCTTCACCACGATCTCCATAACCAAACAAACGCCTTGAAGAATAAAAAAGCATGTTACTTCCCAAGTTGGCTTCGCCCCCAGGTAATAGTAAATAAGCTCATGCATAAGCCCCGAAACAAGAAATGTAGCCAACACTGCGAGTAGTGAAGCACACTTGACTCCCAAAGCCTTTGTAGAAAGACTTCTTATTGGTTCGTAAACAGTAGGCCTTAGAATATCTGTCACTGCAAGATTCCACCTTCGACCCCAGAAGTCTTGAAGTGAGGTTGATAGGTAAGGCTCGTTGAATAGTGGCTCAAGCTCAACCCCAATAAGGATGGAAGCTGTCCCAGCAACCCCAGTCACCACCGCTTCCAGGGCAAGATACATGTAGCAGCAATAGTACGGGAATATGATATTCGGGTGTAATTGTATGCGCTCATAAATAATGATTAGTAGAGCAAGAATCAAGCATTTTGCAGCCAGAATTAGAGGTGATTTGGGTGCTTTGGTGGGGATCTTAGGCAATGGAGTTTCTCCAGTTTGGGTGGTTTGAGAGTTTTTAAAATCTAGAGATGCTGACTTGTTGTTCTGTGGATATGAGTTTTTGATGCTTTGGGAAAATGGGTCATCTGTGTTTGCGATCCTGATGGGAAGACAAGCCACAGAAATGAAACGGGATAGTGAGACTGATGGATTGGAACATAGAGGGCCCTGACCAAAGGAGAAGAGTGCGAGCTTGAAGTTGGCTAGCCAAGTAAGAAAGAAAGCTGTAGTGCCTCCAAGTGAGATGGTGGTGAGATTCGAAGGGAGGGTTGTGAGGAAGTAGAAGACAGGGAGGAGGGAAAGGAACCTGAACTTGCCTTTGGGGATGTTCAAAGATATATAGTAACAATACGTTAGAGATGCTAGAGCTGAAATCCATACCTTGGTAAAGTTCTGGATTTCTGGATCCATTTCTCTCCTTCCCTTTCCTTCCGCTTCTCAATTCTTGGATCTTGCTTTCGAATACACCAAGGGTTCTGTAATATATTAAGTTTGTAAGAAGGGGAGTTAAATAAAGAACAGATTCCATCATGAAAAGAGAAATTATAGAATACAAGACATATAGCAATATTTTATGTAATGTGAAAGGAGGGAGACTTTCTTGGACAAAATCAGAAGCCATCGCCAAGTGGCAGTTTGGAAACATATGGTTGAAATCTACTTGGAGAAATTTCAGACAGAAAATTTAGTTGCAGAGCCTTCCTACACCCTATATGAATAGTCATCAGGCCAATACTTGATATAGAAAGCTATCAGGTTGAGGATGTTCCATCAGATTTCAGTTTTAAGGTTACATTTTGTGAACACTGTTGTTTTCATCTTGTTTTAGTAATATTGAGGAATATTGTTTTAGTAATATTGAGGAATTATATTTTAGTGAAGGCATGGACGTCTAGAAGTTGATATTATCGATTGAAGCTACCGTTCTTCGGGACATCAAGGTCGGACGCCCGTAATCGGAGTGGGTTCTCGACCATGGTCATGTTTGTCCTTGGGATATGGTCCCCACGATCCACTCCTCCCCTTGGGCTTCCTTCTCGGCAAGCTCTTTGTTCCTCTGTGGGGGGTTTTCGCCCTCATGGTTGTGCTCCTGTGCATCCTCTCGGATTTGAGATCCTCCTGGATTTCGGCTGGTCTCAGATTACTGTTGTCGATTTCGAATGATCCTTTCCACCACCCTTGTCAAGTAATCTAGGTGGAGTAGGATCAAACTCACGGGGGCAGTCGCGACCGCCTCTGTGGCTCGACCGTGTGGTTGTTCAGCCTCCTCAATCTGATCGATTCAACCCTGTGGTTGGGTTTCACCGGCCAAAGTGTCGTCTGGCTCGACATCGTAGTTGAGTGTTCGAGACCTGGTATTGGTGACCATTTCTCGTTGCTTTGCTTAGGTTGTATGCTCATTAAGGGAAAACTTATCGTCTATCTCCACGGACGGCGCCAAACTGATGTGTTCAGATCTGTCCTTGCTTATCGTGCTGATCTCGAGCCCACAAAAACAAGTAACAGTTAAGTCAGGGACCACCGTGGTGGTGGTTGAAGGCACTATGATGCTTAAGTAATATATCGATGTAAGGAAGAGTGAATACTGTATGTAAATTGCAATGTGTATGCGTACCTTTCTTTTTCCTTTCACCATCTCTTATAACGAGTGTTCCCTCCCCATTGTCCTTGCGATCAAGGGCGTGACGGAGGGAGGAGATCTCGTATAGGATCGTATCTGTGCATGATGGAGTGTTTAAGACCCAATGCTTGATCGGGCTAAGAGCTGATTTTGTGCGAGTGGATATAGTGCCTATGGCAGCTCCAAAATCCGTGTTCGTGCCTTATTGTCCTGGGCCAAGCCCTAAGATCCATGCCTCTTGGGTTGCCGTGTCTTGGGCTCGGGCACCTGACTTATGGACTGAATGACAGTTGTGAATGGTCTGCTTGAGACTGCACTGAGCCTTTCACGTGCTAGAGTTAGCCATGCCACGTGTACGACTGTGATCAAGTGACTGGTCGATGTCTCATCAGACCCATTGGGATGTTTAACAAACAGTAATTGCTACCGAGCCCTAACACATGGTAATCATAGACACTTGTAAGGTAAAGCATAGAACAAAACTAAAAAATATTTAAAACATTACCTTTGCATCGTTGCCTACAAATTGAATACCATGCCCGGGATTGGTAGTGAAGAAACATAACCAACACTTCCCTAACCTCAATGTACCCGAGAAAGGCCAATAGATAATGAAAAAAAAATCAATGTTCATTATCCACAATTTTCAAGCGCAAAAAGTGATAACACAGGCAACTATAGTAACTATTTTGTATCAAGAATTTAAGATCAGCACAAGTTCAAAACCAATACCCAACACAAACAAGAGATGTTAATCTATGAGAGGGATTCAATAGAAAAAAAAAACAACAACAACAATAATACTAGGGAACCAGGATTTTGCAATCAGGTTCTGCAACCAGGATGACGTGGCATGATTTTGAAAAAATGATGAAAATCTCCAAAGTGTTTATGCAAACTCGAGATTTATAAAACTCCTTTGATCATGCCACATCATCCTGGTTGCAAATCCTGATTTCCTAGCATGACTTAAAAACATACATCTTGATAGGTGATATGTTTCAGTTATTAGTGATTTGATGAATTCTTACGGACGGAAGAGAGAAGCCAACTGTGCAAAGATTTCATAGTGCAATGAAGGTCTTATATAGTTGTTAATGTAGGTGTTATTTAGTCCAATCCCCTTGTGCTAATTTTCCCCCAACAGTGGGAAAATAGGCATGATTTGACAAAATGTTCAAGGTCAGTTTTGCAACCAAACACTAGGAAATTAACGTGCTCCAAATTTTTTTATCTTTTATTTTCCAAGCAATCAAACACACTCTTTATTTTTATTTACCTTAAATAGATGTAAACCCGAACTTAAATCGATGAAAAATTCATGCAGTTAAAGGTAAACACGACCCATTACAAGTCGCGTGTATGACATTGTGTACAAATTGTCAATGCACCATGCTCGAATAGGGATTCCATGTGCACAAGGTACAAATTTGGGGCCATGCATGTGGATTTTTTTTTATCATTTTTTCTTTTTTTGTTGTTATTGTTTTTTTTTTTTTTTAGTTTGGCCCCCATTATTTAATAGTCAATTGAGTTTAGACCTTATTTTAAGTTTTAGTTGAGTCTAACCCTCATTTTCTAATAAATCTATTAGGTCAATGATATTGATTGGTCATTGTTTTATAATGGATTAAAACACCCTAGTTCAAATTAGAACTAACCAAAATGCACCCAATAGCTTAAATTTTTAGTGTCAATCTCTAGGCAAACCCATAGTTGAGAATTTTATTTTTCAAATCTACCAGGCTTCTCTGTCTCTTGGGTCTCGTCCCTTCCTCCTCCCCCTCCTCCTTGTTAGCAATAGAAAACAAATGATGAAAGATGCTCAACAATTCTAAAAAGATGACATATCTTATTGTGCAATTTAGGCTTATAAATAGCCATTTACATTGTTAACAAAAAGAGGGAAACCAGCTCAAGACTGGCAAACGAGATGAGCAATTAGCAAAATATAAGGGACACTGAACCCATATCTGAAAGACTAGGACCTACTAGTACTTATTCAAACTAAATACAAAGACTTGACTAAAAACAAAAACCTAAAATTTCTCTTCATTCCCTTCCTTAAACTAGTTCTCAGTTGCAACTAGTTTAATTCAGGAACCTGGCAAACTCCCAACTGACTCCGGAATTTCTGAAACACTTCCATTGTGAGGGGCTTTGTCATCACATCTGCCAGTTGATCTTGCGTTCCACAATATGCCAGCTCAACTACTCCTTCTAGTGTGAGATCACGAAGAAATTGGAAACGCACATAAATGTGCTTGTTTCGACCATGTAACACGGGATTTTTTTATAGTTTAATTGTGGACCTATTATCACAAAAAATTGTAGTACACTTGCTTTCCTCCAGACTCAGTTTCTCAAGTACCCTCTTCATCCAAATAGCTTGGCTAGCACAACCAGCTACGGCCACGAACTCTGCCTCAGTGGTTGAGAGTGTGACTATAGGTTGCTTTCTTGAAGACCATGCTACAGCTCCAGATCCCAACATGAAGATATAACCTGATGTGCTTTTTCTGTCTTCTAGATCTCCTGCATAGTCACTATCTGCATAACCCACCAGGCCTTCACACCCTCCCTTCTTATAAAAAACTCCAAGTCCAGTGGTTCCTTTCAAATTCCTCAATATCCTCTTGGCTGCCAACAAGTGCAATCTAGTTGGTTTAGCCATGTACCTACTAATCAAGCTTACTGCAAACATCAAATCTGGCCTCGTAGTTGTTAAGTACACGAGACATCCCACCATCTGTTTAAACAGGGTTTCATCAACACGAACTCCATTGTCATCTTTGAAAAGTTTACAACCTGGAACAATTGGATTATGAACCGGGTTGCTATTCTCCATTGTAAACCTCTCTAACGCCTCCAAAGCATATTTTCTCTGGCAAATATAAATTCCATCTGATCTTTGCAATACTTCTATGCCAAGAAAAAACCTCATTTTCCCCAAATCAGTCATATCAAACTCCCTTAACATGGAATTCTTAAAGTCAACAAACTTTAATTCATCATTGCCAGTAAATATTAAGTCATCTACATATAAGCTAACAATTAGAATCTTATCCCCTTGACGTGTTTTAATAAACAAAGTATGTTCACTATAACACTTCTCGAATCCTTCACTTATGAAATGAGCTTCAATACGACTAAATCAAGCTCGTGGAGCTTGTTTCAGTCCGTAAAGAGCTTTCTTTAGTCTGTATACTTTCTGAGGGCTATTCTTCAGCTCATAACCTTTAGGTTGTTCTACATATACTTCTTCATTGAGTTCCCTATGCAAAAAGGCAGATTTGACATCAAGTTGATAAAGAGTCCATCCTTTCTGAGCTGCTAGAGTCACAATCATTCTCACTGTATTCATTCTTGCAACCGGAGCAAACACTTCTGTATAGTCTATCCCTTGTTGTTGCGCATACCCTTTTGCCACTAAACGAGCTTTGAACTTGTCTACTTCCCCATTATCTTTGAGCTTGGTCTTATAGACCGACTTCACTCCAATCTTCTTTGCACCTGTAGTAGATCAGTGAGTTCTCATGTGTTGTTCCTCTCATAGCTTTTATCTCCATGTCCATAGCTATCCTCCAGTTGTCATGCTTTATTGCCTTCTCATATTGCACTGGATCTACTGAGATAATAGAGCCAAATTGACATTTATATCTTCGTCTGAAAGCCCTTCTCCACTTACATAATCTCTCATCCACATCGGGGGCCTTCTTGTTCTTCCTTCATCATTTGAGCTTGATGATTCTCCTCCATCCTCACTAGTTTGAAGACTACCAGTTGGTTCGTCATTTACTCCCTCTTCTTCCCCACTTTCTGCGCCATCAATCCCTGCATTCATTTCCCCATTTTTTTCTTCATCCTCCCATTCGAGATCAGCCATTATATTTGCTTCAAAACTCTTATCCCAACTCCAAGACTTGTCTTCCTCAGACACTACATCCCTGCTAATTACAACTTTTTTTGCAATTGGATCATAGAGTCTATATGCCTTAGACTCTTCACTTACTCCTAACAGCACACAAGATAAGCTTTTTGCATCTAGCTTTATCCTTTTTACATCAGAAATATGCACATGAGCCATGCATCCGAAAACTCTAAAATGATCAATTGAGGGTTAACTGCCACTCCAAGCTCCCTCAGGTGTTTGGTTCTTAACAACTAATGTAGGACTCCGATTTAGAACGTATATTGTCCAGTTTACCGCCTCTGGCCAGAATGTCTTGGGGATTCTCTTTTCAGAGAGCATGCATTGAACCATATTCATCACTGTCCGATTTTTCCTTTCAGCTACTCCGTTTTGTTGTGGGGTATATACTGCAGTCAGCTGCCTCTTGATGCCATGTTCTGTGAAGAACTCATTGAATTCATCTGATGTGAACTCACTTCCTCTATCTGTTCTCAAACATTTCATATAACTCCCTACTTCTTTCTCAACACAACTTTTAAAACGTTTGAACTTGCTTAATGCTTCAGATTTCTCTGCTAAAAAATAAGTCCATGTTTTTCTAGTGAAGTCATCAATAAAGCATATAATGTACCTCTTTTTACTATTGGAGATGGGAGAGATTGGTCCGCAAAGATCTGCATGAATAAGCTGAAGCTTTTCTGTTGCCCTCCAATTGCTCGTCTTTGGGATTGGATCCCTGTGTTGCTTCCCAATCATGCAAGTATTACATACTGTTGATGGAGCCTTGAACTGAGGTATCCCATTCACCATCTTTTTCAATTGGAGAGTTCTCAATCCTTTGTAGCTTAAATGTCCATAATGACAGTGCCACAATTGTGCCAAATTTTGTGTGGATGTGTAGAGACAAGTTGTTTTTCGTGGGGCAATGAATTTGCTGATAACACAAACATTCGGTTTGTTGTCATCTCAGTCTATATTATGAGCCCTTTTTCTGGATGATAAATCTTGAGTTCTCCATGTTGTATGAGAATCGTCAACCCTCTTTCTTGTAGTTGACCAATGCTCAGTAAATTGTTCCTTAGTTCAGGCACAAAAAATACATTCAATCTCATGTTGTCTTTTCCTAGTACAACCATTCTTGTGTTATTGCCCAGTTTTACCTTCTGTCTGAAGTCTTCATTGAGATCACAGAACAAACTCTTGTCACCACACATGTGGTTGCTACATCCAGAATCAAGGAACCATACATCCCTTCGATGATCATTCATCTCCACATATGACATGAACAACATCTCTTCTTCTTTTCCGAACTCAGCGTAATTGGCTTCCTTATTCAAACTTGGACACTCATATTGGAAATGTTCAAGTTTGTGACACTTATAACATTCCATTGTTGCTTTGTTATAGGGTCAGCGACTTCTCCCTTTTCCTCAGCCTCTATATGCACCTTGACCCCGTCCTCTTGCACCAAACCTGTCCTCAGAGGTTATCTGGAGTGCTTGTTCTTCTACTGTGTGTCACTGGAATTTTTGCTCATGAACAATCAGAGAGCTTTGCAGTTCATCAATTGAGAGTTTATCGATGTCTTTAGACTCCTCTATCGAGCAAACAACGTAATTGAACTTTTCACTCAACGATCTGAGAATCTTCTCCACCACCGTGACATCCTGCATCTGCTCTCCATATGTTCTCATCTTGTTGGCTACTGACAATACTCTTGAAAAATACTCGGCGACTCCTTCTCCAACCTTCATCTCTAGGATCTCAAACTCTCTGCGGAGAGCTTGTAAATGTGACCCTGGCACTCCCTTCAAACGTCTTCTTCATGGATTCCCATATTTATTTGGAGGTATTCTTCACAAGGATGATCTCCAATATCGTTCGATCTATAGCCTGGAACAAATAATTTTTTTACTTTCAGGTGTTTCAACTTCAAATTCTCTAACTCCTTTCGTTGTGCTTCTGTCTACGCTGATCCACTCTCTGGCTCAACATAGCCAGTCTCTACCAGCCCCCAATATTCCTTAGATCGCAGGAAATTTTCCATCAACATGCTCCAATGGTCATAGTGACCATCGAAGCAAGGAATTGATGGCTGCAAAAAATTCCCTTCGGTTGTCATCTTCTTTGCTGTTGCAAAAAATTTCAAAGACTGCCTGCTCTGATACTAGAATGTTAGCAATAGAAAACAATGATGAAAGATGCTCAACAATTCTGAAAATATGAAATATCTTATTGTGCAATTTAAGCTTATAAATAGCCATTTACATTGTTAATAGAAAGAGGGAAACCAGCTCAAGACTAGCAAACGTGATGAGCAATTAGCAAAGAATAAGGGACACTAAACCCATATCCTAAAGACTAGGACCTACTAGTACTTATTCAAACTAAATACAAAGACTTGACTAAAAATAGAAACCTAAAATTTCTCTTCACTCCTGTATAAATGAGACCTTCAGATTTTTGAACTCATGCGAAAACCAAACATATCAAACAATGGAAATCTGAAAAGATGCAACACTTTTGGACAACATGGTGGATGAAAACAACTATGTTTGATTCTGACTTTAGAGGTCCATATAAAGCTAACATCATTATGAACCAATTTCATCATCCTCCTTTAATCCTTCCATGACTATCTCTCCCTGTTAGTGGTTTGTTTTGATGTTGCATAATTGAGTTGGAGAGACATAAAATGCCTCTCATCAGTGCCACAGAATTGAAAGTGACGAATTTGTTTATTCGTCTTCCTACGTGCCTTCGGAGACTACTTCGATCAATTATTCATTTTACTCATTTTTTGTTGTTTTATTATTGTTGATTTGTTGTTGCTGGTGAGTTGTTGTCTTGCTGATTCACTTGTCAAGCTGAGAATTTGCGATATTTATTCTCATCTTGCGGGGAGTATTAACATGAGTAATAATTATATAATTAGGAATACCAAATTTACAAGACTGTAGTTATGTAGGAATACCGGATTAAAATTATTTTTCCTTTCCTAGTTAGGTTTATATTTGTATCCCTATAAATATTTCCTTGTAAGATGAATAAAGATATACGTAGATATATCCAAGGGCGGATCTATGTGTTCAATTGCCCCCCTTATATTTTTTAAAAATCCCACTAAGTTACTTGTATGTTTTATCTTGCTCCCCTTTAAAATTTTAGATTGTCTCTTTTTATATACAATCTTTGCTATTGACTCTAGGTCATTTTAAAACAAAGGGTTTTGTTTTATATTTTTTAAACTCCACCTTCACCGTTCCCAATCGCACTCCATCTCTTTCTATTTTATTTAATCTCTTTCTCTCTCTCTTTTTAATTCTCATCTATCCATCCACCATCTCTCTCTCTTTCTTTTTTTAATCTCTCTCTATTTTAATTCTCACCATTAATTGAGTTGGGGACCGGGGGAAGGGAAATTATACATTTCAAAGATTTTTTTTTTAATTTCTATCTATTTAATCTCTTTATTTTAGATTAAATAATTATAAATTTAAGATTTCAAAAGTTGTTGTTTGTCTGCTTCGTCTGAGCTAGCCCAAAAGGAGAAAGCTCTTCATCCAATCTAGTCCAGAGAAGAGACACTACTTAGGCTACTGCTGCGACTACTACTTGGACTTAGATTGTACTGTTATTTCTGCCTCAACGCCAAAAAGTTAGAAAGAAAGCAGGGGTATGTTTCTCGCCAACTCTCATCTTATACCACCATGCTTAATCCTAGATCCGCCCCTGGATGTATCTTTTATAAATTTGATCTTTTCAAGTAGTTTTGTTCTTCAAAACTATTGTCTCAAAAAGCATTTTCTTATAAATACTTCTGTTTGTATTATTTCAAAAAACATGTATGTTTCATTCTTAAACAAAAGTTGCTCACGCTGGTCTTCAGAGCTAGTTAACTATATAAATGTTAACGTCCAATTCGGTTCAATAGATATGAAAATCCTAACTTTTTGAACCATTGTGCAATTTCACCCCACTCGTTAGCACACAAACCCCACCAATATTTTCCCAAAAAAACGGCAGTAAGCAAATTTTGTATCAACTAACTAATGGTGTAAAAAAAACTCCCAAATTTTGTATCAACTAACCAATAAACCCGAATTACATCTCTTTTGGTTTCCCTCCTAGCTTTTCAACACACACAAATGCAAGTATGTCCATCAGTTGACAACATAGAGAACCATCGTCCAATTTCCTTCCATGGGTGTCTCTCTAAACATGGGCGGATCCATGTGTTAGGTAAGGGGGTTAATTGCCCCCCTTATCTTTTTAAAAAATTTCACTAAATTACTTATATTTTTTACATTGTCCCCCTTTAAAATTTTATGTTGCCACCCTTTATGAAATCTTGACTTCTAACTCCACTAAAAATAAAACAACAATTTTTTTTTAACTCCACCCTCACCAATCCTAATCCCAATCCCACTCAATCTCTCTATTTTTTTAACATTTTTTTTTTTAATTCCCACCCTCTCTCTTTCTTTCTCTTTTTTTAATCTCTCCATCTCTCTCTTAATTCCTACCAACTCATTTTAATCCATTCACCCCCTACACACGCAGAGAGTAACAAAGAAGAGTGAGGCTAGAGAGCGAGGAAACGAGCGAGGAGAAGGACGTGGCGGGGTGGGAGCCGTCCACCCCGATCGAGATGCGTGCCGCAATTTTTTGTGCGCGCATCCCGAGCGGGGTGGACAGCTCCCACCCCGCCACGTCCCTCTCCTCGCTCGTTTCCTCGACATTTAGAATTCCCCAACAAAGAAACCAGAAGAGAGGTACCATACATGGTGGGTTTGCTTCCCATGTGATTATATTCATATTAAAAATGTTAATTGGGTTGGGGACCGGCCGAGGAAATTTTACATCGTCATCATCATTGGTTTTCTTTTGTTTTGTTAAAAAAAAATAAAGAATAAGATTATCTTATTTCTGACTCAGCTAGCATATGGTGGTAAGAGTGATAAAAGATTAGTTAACACATTAGATTAATTGGGGGTTGGGATCTGATCTGCTTTGCTTTATCTCTGATCTTTCAAAATTAAAAGTAATCAGTTGGTTTTGGGGCGGTTGGAAAAACACGATGGTCGTAGGTCGATTCAGTTAAGTTGTTGTTTGTATGCTTCACCTGAGCTAGCCCAAAAGGAGAAAGCTTTCTCTCTCTATACACACATATATTTCCCTTTCGAGAAAACAGACAAGAATAAGAAGACAAAAGAGAGTGGGCTGGTTGTGTAAGTGTTATCCTCGGAGGCTCTGACTTAGGAGTGAGTTTCAAAGAAGAGGAGACGGACGGACAGATAAAGCAGGAGGAGAAGAGGAAGGAGGATTCCAAAAATAAAATTGTTGTTCGACAAATTCATTTGAATCCATCAAGTCCAGTCAAGCTACTGCTGCTACTACTCCTTGGACTTGGACTATACAGTCCTGCTACCTCAAAGCCAGAGGTCTGCTCCTCGCCAACTCTCATCTTATACCACTATGCCTACTTTTGTTTTCTTCAAGTAAAAAGGAAAGCTCTTAATTAGCTAGCTACAATTGAATTAATCATGTAATGTATATTGTTTGTATGGTTGAATTAATCATCATTTTTTCACGATCACGCCATGTCACCCTGATTGCAAAATATGATTGTAAAAATCCAATTTTTTAGTATTTTCGTAAATAGTTATGTACTGTTTGCCCCCCTTTATCTGCAATCCTGTCTCCGCCCCTGTCTCTAAACACTGTCCTTGTTGGTTATGGTAAGCTCCCTTCCATTATTTCTCTGATTTGAAATACACTGTCCTTGGGTGTCCAATTTCCCTTGTTGTCCATTATTTCTCTAAAAATCTGTGCTCCTTGAGACAATGTTGGATGGATGTTTAAGTTATTGGATAGTTAAGATTGCAATACTAAATTAGGCGACGAATTTCACTTTTTTGAATAAGTATGTGATAAAGAAAATTCAATTAATGGCGGACTGGAAAGTAATATACAGCGTACAATAAGAGAACCCGGATGCCTTGTGTGTTGCAACAGAGAGATTCTTGTCAGACGTGGGTAATCCATATATTTCAAGCTCTTGAAAGACTTCCAGCCACACTGACCAAGTTTTATGTTAACAAGTATAAAACATCTGAACTATTTGATGCATAATGTATTTGTTTTCATTGTTTCATTCCCAATCATGACTTGGGAGTTAGCACAGAAGATTTACTACGTGAACTCACCTCTGGTCTTTTTGCTGTTTTACTATCCAGATATCGGTGTAATGAGTGGAGCAATCTTATTCATTCAGAAGGTCTTTGATTTGACTGAGGTGCAGGAAGAAGTCCTTGTTGGTTGTTTGGCCGTTGTTTTTCACTTGTGGGTAGCTTGCTTGGTGGCAGAGCCTCAAATGCTATCGGTAGAAAATGGACAATGGCTTTTGCCGCCATTCTTTCAAACTGGTGGTGCTGTAATGGCATTTGCTCCTACTTTTGGAATACTGATGGTAGGCAGACTCTTGTGTTGGGTCGGAATAGTCTTTGGAGTCATGATTGCACCTGTCTACATTGCTGAGATATCACCCAGTGTGGCTAGAGGCTCTCTTACTTCCTACCCTGAGATCTTCACTAACATCGGAATCTTACTAGGTTATGTTTCAATTTACATATTCTCGAGTTTGCCACTGTATTTGAACTGGAGAGTCATGCTCGCTGTGGGTATCCTCCCCTCAGTGTTCATTGGGGCTGCACTTTTTATCATTCCAGAGTCCCCAAGGTGGCTAATTATGCAAAACCGAGTAGATGAAACAAGACAGGTGTTGTTGAAGACTATTGAGAATACAGGAGAAGTGGAAGATAGACTGAGTGAAATACAAGCAGCAGCCAGAGCTTCTAATGCAGGAGCCAAGTATGAGGAAAAAGCAGTGTGGCATGAAATACTGCATCCTTCTCCTATACTTCGGCGGATGCTGATCACTGGGTGTGGAATCCAATGTTTTCAACAAATTATTGGCATTGATGCAACTGTATTATACAGCCCCACTGTATTCAGAGAAGCTGGAATTATAGATGATACCAAACTTCTAGCTGCAAATGTTGCTGTTGAATTTACCAAGACTGTTCATCTTAATTGCAGTTTTTCTCATTGATAGACTGAGAAGAAAGCCATTGTTATATGTAAGCACAATTGGGATGACTATTTGTTTGTTTGATTTGACAGCTAGTCTTGCTTCACTGGATCATGAACAAGACATAGTGTTTGCCATCTTCTTTGTTTGTGGAAATGTAGCTTTCTTTTCAGTGGGTATCGGCCCCATTTGTTGGGTTGTGACATCAGAAATTTTTCCATTGAAGTTGCACGCTCAAGCCCCATGTCCTTCCTTTCTTTGTCTCATGCCATATCTGTGTCAAGAACATTTTTCATCTTTGCCTTGGTTCAAGCTCTCTCCATTGCATTTGTTTATAACTATGTCCCGGAAACAAAGGGAAAATCTCTGGAGCAGATTGAGTTGCTATTTCAGGAGGGACAATGGCAAAGAGGTGAAGTGGAGCTTGGAGATGCAAAGTATCTGGTTCCGAAAAAATGACAAGCTTGAGAAAGAATGAGAAGATTTCCCTTGGTTTTGCAGTTATCCACCTCTCCACTGAAAGTCCTGCAACATATCTACTTCAAAAGGTTTCTAGTGGAAAAGTGGTATGAAAGACTGAAGTTGTGCGACTCGAGAGTGATGTGATTCTTAAAGGAGCTATAACCATGTGGGGTTCAATCTGTTGCTCCGGAGACACTATCTTTCAGTGAGAAGCATATCACCTTACTCATTGTACATGTTTCCGTCCATCTCTGACATACATTGTAAACTGGAAGTTGATTTTGGATTTCATAATATTCTTTCTTCAGGCAAATAGGCTGTCTAACTGCTGTCGCTTTTGATGTTATTCTTAAAAAGACTGTTTAGGGTAGAAATATTGTTGTACATTTTCATTATCAATCTCTGACATACATTGTAAACAGGAAGTTGATATAAGATTGGATTTTTTTCTTCATGCAAATGTAAACTTTCACTTCGAAGTTCTTGAAGAGCCTCTTTCTGGTGTAAAAGTAGAAAATATCTGTTGAAACACTTATTATAGTTGTTCCATAGCACAGCTACTTTTTGTCACACATGGAACTCTTGCAGGATATCCAAATTGTTCATCTAACTGGCTTTCAAGAGAACCTATATTGTGCGATGCAGATTTGAGGACACCTCCTGATAGAGAAGAAAGAATGTACGTTCAGGTTGAAGGTGTAAATGTTCCTTGTGTGGTATTGATAACAATCCAAAGCCAACATAAATATTACAAGTCTTTCTTTGCATGCAGATGTAATCGGAAGGATTTTCTCTAGTCTTCACGAGTATCAAAGTACATTTTTTTTTGCGCATTTCAGACATTGGAGAATGTTAATCTTTAACCTAAAATCAAATTCCAGACCTGCATTTTTTGGTCTTCTATCCAGATTGACGAACGCAGAATAGTAGCTGGGAATGTTAATCCAGATTGGAGAATGTTAAATCTTTACCCAAGTCAGAGGTCCTTTCATCCCTGTTAATTAATGTCTGCCTATCAAATACTTCAATTCCAACACAGTTTTTGGTACTAAAGAATGCGCCTCTATAGAGGCACAATTTTAGAAAACATATTAGCTCACATCTCCATACTACAAATCTATTACATAAGCTCGCATACTAGTTTAGCCAACATATCCTTCCATCTGAAAATATTCATTTATGTGGTTAAACCACGGCATACTGCAGTTGGATATTCACAATCCAACACCATTCAGGATGCAAGGTTGACAGTAATCCATGGATCAGTACCAGGGTGGAGTCCCGAATACCCTAGTTACAGCTAATACATGCAACCTTTGCATTGCCCATACTTGCCTGCATGTGGTGAATTCATAATTGTCCATCAGGGGGCCTAAACAACCTGAATTCTAAAAAAATCACTTGTTGTCATCAATCAAGAGGTTTCACAGATTCCTACCAGCCAGATGAAACTTCATTGACAATATTGTCAAGACAGGTTTCTGTTCACAAAAAATATGAAACATAAAACGCCACATCCTTCATACTATGGACATTTTCGTTCAGCTATAAATTGAGGGACACAAGTAAGAGTACAACACAGGCATCTCTGAACCACCAACCAACAATCTAATTCTTTTCATGAAAATTTACACTCGTGTTCAACATGCATCGTGCGTCAGTTCCCTGCACAGCTTTCATGTCGATCTCTAAGAAATAAAAAGCAGCATCCATCTTGCAGGATAGGAAATGGCCAACATTTTCTATTCCAGTGAACTGCAATAACCAGCCAGAGAAACCTGTCATTCAACAAGAATATCATTATATCTACACCTTAAAAACATTTACTTGGCAGCGTTCTAATATTATTTCCCTAAAGAGTGTTTAGGTCAAAAGAAAAATTACAAAGAAAATCATAAACAATAAGCATAACCTTAAATCAACACTATTTCCTCACAATATCTAACTGATATTTTAGGATCCCACGCCATTCCAGTAATCTCTATTGTCAGGATCCCAATGATCTATCTAGTCAGCAGCGAAGCCCTCTCTCGTGTTCTAAGTGACTCATCAAAGGCACTCAGTTCATACCTTTAAGTTCGATCATTGACAAGATTCAAAGAAAGGATGGGACATGATGGAGCCAAGTTCCGGTGTTAGAGCCTTGGCAAAGGCGAAGCACTGCCTCAGTGGAGCCTCTTTAAAGGGTAGAAATTTTAGTGTGGTAGGACTCACCTTAGTATTGACTAATGTATGGGCCTGCAGCTCTCTATTGCCAGGGCCTCTGAACCAATGCCTTTAAAGGTTTCTATGTAAAGGAGGGAGATGGAGCAGCAGGACAAGAGAGAGTGAGTGATAAATTGTAGAGAGAGGGTGGTGGCAACAATTGGCGTTGGTGGGAGAAAAAAAGTGGTACGGTTTGGAGAAGAGGAAAGCCAATCTATTTCAAGGGGCATTTTGGTCATGGTACATGGTTGCCTTTGTGACACTTGGAGAAGGAATTCTATTAGAAAGAATCAAGAACTGAGAGTGAATCAATCTAAAGAAAGAAAAATGAACAATAGAACTTGCCAAGAAAAACACCAAAACCAATTTCATCATGCAAATTAATTAATCCTTTACATCTCATATAGAAGGTTGGATCAAACATAAAGGCACTAGCTACAACCACATCAAAACTAAGCTCTAAGAATCAAGAGATACTTTGTAGAACCATCAGCCGTAAGGGCTATATATCCCTCATTCTCAAACAGCAAACTGGTAAATTTGGTACCATAGTCGTGCCATTCAAGTAAAAGACGAGGCTACTGTCAGTCATTACCTGAACTAGCATTGCTAGCTATAGTACTTCAAAGCAGTCCTCTACGACGCTTGTAGTCACCAACTGATAGGGTCAATGAATGTCTCCTACCATCATTCTCTGGTACTTGGCATCCCACTGTCGCCTCTATTCTCTGCTTCCTTGCCATGAATCCCAAATGGGCTCCCTGGGGTCCTCCGAACATCTGCAGCTTTGCCAATGAGATTGGCAGGTCGAAGTCATGCATTGAGTTTGACTCCGTTCCTAGGCCAACAGGGGCACTATCCACCAATTTTCCTGCGCCGGCTGCCGCTTCCAGAGCTGCTGCTGTTGTGGCCATGCCAGCCTCTGCAATGACTCCTATTGCCACTGTATTGCTTTCCCCTGGCCCTGTTAATGCACCATTTTCTGTATCTCCTCCACCTGGGACATAGTAATTTTTGGATCTTGTCCATCTTCTTGAAAATGGATCATATCCTGCCTCACCAGCTTTGAGACCCTTGCTCACTTGCTTGACTTCAGAGGCATTCCTGAAGTTCTCGGCCCTGTTTCTCTTGTTCATTTCGGCCAATCTCACAGCCTTAGAATTTGCGTCCTTTCCCTGCCTGGATATGGCTTCCAGTTCCTTTAGTCTTGCCTGAATCCTCTCCACTTCAGCCACATCACGCCTGCTCTCCGCAGCCTCCAACTGCCTCCTTAAACGGTCCTTCTCAGCTGCAACGTTCAATGGCCTTGACGAGGCCGATTTCTTCTCTTGCAGCATCTGCTTCACAGTTTCAGATGAGTAAACATATGTGATTGCCTTTTGTATTGCCTCTTGCTTTTCCAGTACATCTTGCCGAGTAGGCATCCGTACTCCATCACGCTCCATTGCACTCACCCATTGTTCAAACTCTAACTCAGTAGGAAGTGATTCCGATATAACAGCCATCTGCCACCTGGCTTCCTTGGCCCCCCAGGTAACATTCAAGTACTTGTGTGTTCTCTTATTCTCCAGTGAGTATTGTTGGTTAGGCACAGTGGCATCAACATTCTTGACAATGCAAAGCCTGTAATAGCTTTTGTTACCTCTCCTACCAATACCCACTCTCACAAAACACCCAACAATCAACTCTTCAAAGAAAGGCTCCATGAACCACTTTGCTAGCTTGGACCTACGAACAGTGATATCCCTGATATCGTCAAGAGTCAATTCCTCTTTCCCGCTGGGTTTGTCCTCATCACTTTCGCCCAAGTCCTCATCCCCTGACCCCTCATCCTTGCTACGACTTCGACTTTGACCATCACTCTGGCTAGATTCACTAGTTGGACTTGCATCCCTTGTGGACCTTTTCCTGACAGGGGAAGAATCCCGGCCAACAAAATTTCGTCTTCCTGCATCTCGCATTTTGCGATGACCATCTGGGTCTTTCTGTTTCATTCTCTTTGCTCGAAGTTCATTCAATGCATCATCCTTGGCAGTTGCCTTCTCAGCAAATCTAGTTGATGAGCGTACACGAGATGTAGTTGGACCTGGAGTTTCCTTTACAGTTACAGCCTTCTTTCCACTTTGCTTTCCTCTCATTCTCTCTGTCAATCGCTGATCATCTCTTCTTTGAGCGCGCTCAGACAGGATCATCTCTCTATCAAGTTCCGTCATTTGAGCAAGTTGTTCTCTATCATAGTCATCCTTGTACAGATCACTCCCAACATCCGAATCATCAGTACCACTTCCCAAACGATCATCATTTCCATAGTCATCGTCATCATCATCATCCCCTCGGCTTCCCCTATCATCATCCTTCTCATTTGCATCCAGCCTCTTCTTCAAAGGAACCTGAGACCCAGATGGTTTTCTACTTGCATAACCATCAGAGTGATCATCATTAGAATCACTTCCATCATCAGAATATGAAACTTCGCGTTGCCTTCTTGACTGTGGACGTGAGTGCCGGTTCCTCCCTTGTGCACCCGTTCTTCCCGCCGCTTCCAGCAGCAAGTGTTCCAAGTCTGCCATGATCAATCACTTCCTGTATACAAAACACAATATAATTCTCCAGATTAAGAAGCCGTACAGTAACTAAACAAAAAAGAAAAACTCCATCCGGTCCTAAGCATTATAGTTGTGGTTGAAAGTGGCAATTTTCATTGGATGCAATATGGGTATGTAGAGAATTTCAGGATATGAAATTCAAGAGCTTCCATTTAAAATCAATTGTTGGGTGTCTTAGCTTCCCTTAGACGATTTAAAATATATGGAAGAAAAAACTAGAACAGCAAAGCACGAGATGTTTGCTACTTAAAAAAGTGAGCTTGATGAGCAAAAAGGCTTTAAATTTACGAAATAAATTGCACTAAGATGCCAACCCAAGTTGATGGATTTGAGCTAGATTATTAGCTTTGAAAGAAGACTATGGATGAACTCGGAAGAAAGTTGCTAGGGTTAGGGTTTTGTTACCTGTGGGGTTGAAATTTGAAGTTGAAAACAATTGAACCTTGATACCATAGAAGAAGAAAATTCAGATCGTAAAGATGGGGTTTGAAAATACCACAGAGAAAGAGAGAGTGAGTAAGAGATGGAACGTACGGTACCTGAGCTCTCAAGAGAAGAGAAGAAGAGGTGAGGTTGACGACGAGATGCCCTTGCTTGCGACATTGACTTGATGCACGCAACTTTATTTACGGTATCCAACACAAGATTTTTTTTTAGCTTTGCTAGGGGTCGAGGGAAAGGGGCGAGGTAACCACCCATCCGCCTCGAGATAAGCGCATCAGATTCGAGATGCGCGATAACGCTCATCTTGAGGCAAATGGGTGGCTTCCACCCATCCCTCGACCCCTACAATTTTCGTTTTTTTTTACGAGTGCTTCTAGGGAGCCTGGGTCAGCTGCCTGGGCGGCATTTTTACACTTTTGCTCCTGTCCTTTTAACTACTCTTTAAATATAACAACAAAGGAGGGGCAAAAAGATAATTTCGCCCCCGACTGCAAACCCAGGCTCTCTAGAATTATACTTTTTTACGCATATGTTGGGCTTGGGGAATTCTAATTGGCGAGGAAACTAGCGAGGAAATGTGCGATGGAGGGTTTCACCCCCTCCCTCGCGCGTTTCCTCGCTAGTTTCCTCGCCAGTTAGACAAACTCGGCTTGGGAGCCTCTTAATTAATAATGGGAGCCTCTTAACTAATTAATACAAAAGCCGTGTCACTTTTACTTTACTAGGGTACTAGGGGTGAACGCACGTAGATCGCCATCGCGGATATTGTTTGAAGGGTTGGTTTGGATCGTAAAAATTATGAAGTGTGAAGGGCAAAATAAAAAATATAAATGTTAGATCCAAGGTTTATTCATAATTTATAAAAATTTGGAGAGTTTTAAATAAATTATATTAACAGCTTAAATATAATTAAAGAATATTTAGAGAATTTGTGGTATAATTATATAATGTTTGAGAGGGGCTGAGTTTTAAATATGAATAAAATTAAGTTATGAGGGCAAAATGGGAAAGAAAATTAGGTTGAATATAAAGTGTATTTTCATCCTGAGGAATTGTCATTATACTGTTCAGATAGTTATGGATATGCCCTATGTTTGCATGTTCATGCGTATATTCAAAAAAAATTTAATTCTAAAAGTTTAATAATATGTAAAAAAAATTTTAAATTTTTGTAGATAAAGATTTCTAAGCTAAATAATCTGAAGTTTTATTTATAGCTGTAGTTTAATTAATTAAAAAGGTTAAAGAATATTATGAAGTAAAATAATGTAACCAAATATTACACTTTCACTATTGTAAGGGACTATTATAGTTTATAGATATTTTGGGGCTTCGAATAAATTATTTCAGGGGCTTAGGTATAATTAATCAATATTTGATAGGAGCTGATTTTGATCGTAAAAAGTATAAAATGCAGTGTTCTAAAAATCGGCCTAGGCGGCCGCCGCGCTAGAAGGTAGAAAACCGCCCAGATTAATGGCTGGGCGGAGTCTGGGCGATTTTTATTTTTAAATTTTTTAAATTTTTTTTTAATAAGGCTGATTGTGTTTTTATTTTATTTTTCTTTCATCTTTTTTAGAAATAAATTATTTAATTATTTTTTATTCAGTATATGTCTAATTGTAGCAAATGATGATTACTTTATGGAATTCTCAAAGATCTGCCGGTACCAATTTTACTAATGTAGATTTTATCAAACATGATTGAGGTTATTCATGCAATTTGAAGAAAAATAAAAGAGTAAGTTTGGATATTTGTCCACAAATTCAATTTTATATAAAGTACCCATTATGACTAACTTTAGTCATTTGAGTTTTAAAAATTTTTGTTCATGATTGTTAATTTTTCATGTTTTTATATTTTGCATATGTATCTTAGCATTAAATTGAATGTAATTGATAAGGTATTATGCTTAACTTTTCTAAATTATTAAAGTTATAATACAAAACCTAAGACCGCCTAGGCCCCTGGATGCTAGGCACCTGCTCGCCATCCGTCCAGCGCCTAGCGCTTTTTAGAACACTGATAAAATGTGAAAGGAAAAATTGGAAATCCCAAAGTTAGATGTCAAAGTCTATTTATGATTTAAAGATAATTGGGAGGCTTCAAATAAATTATATTGGAGGCGTATGTACAATTAATCAACATTTAAGAGGGGTTGTTTGTTTGTGAATATTAAGAAATTGAAAGGGCAAAATGGAAAATCCAAAAGCTAGAGTCGAAGATTTTGAAAGGTTTAGAAACCAATTAGAGAAGAGATTAGACTTTAATTGGTAGACTTTGAGCCTTAAACTTTTAATACCCTCCGACACAAACCTACAAAATGAGCTATTACCCCAATGGCTAAGTTGAAGAAATTTCAACTTACTATTATAAGCCCACAAGTAGAATTTGTAAGTTACCCCCTCAACACCTCAGCTAGTCCTCAATTATGATTTAGCTCTTGCACTATTTTCTTATTACTATTAGGTACATAATTTGTAAGTTACCCCCTTAATATCAAAAATATAAATCAATCTCTTTCATATCTTTAAATAAAAATCAGTCAAATATTAACATTTTAACTTGCACTTGTGAATTTATAGAATTCTTAAAAAAACAAAATACTAAAAGGGTGTTTATTTTTAGTTCTGAATAGACTCAGAAGTCTTAATGAAAAGTGAGACACTTTGAAAAGAGTATTTGTGTTTTAGTTCTGATCGGAAGTTGAAGTTCTGATTGGAGTAAGCACCACGAGAGTGTTAATCACTTAGAGGGTGTTTGTTTCTGATGGGAGTTAGAAGTTATGAACGAGCTTCTGAATGAACTGTTTGTTTTGCTTTTGAATGAACTGTTGAATAGAAGATGTAAAATTAAATAGTGTTTGTTTTTAGGTGCCCACCACAAACCACCAACATTAACCCTCATTCTCCACTTGTTTTCTCTCCTCCAAATACCATTGAGACCACTACCAAAAACCACCCTATATCATTCTCCATTCCTCATACAATTTTCAATAGAGATGAAGAAAAAGAGAAATGGGAATAGGAACAAGAGGATGAGGGGAGGTCAGGGAGGGTGGTGGCAGTAGTGGTGACATTGCTCACAAGATAAAGAAGATGTGAGAAAAATAGGGGATGGTTGGTAGAGGAAATGGTGATAGCAATCATTATGAATTTATTGTGAAGTTATTATTGGAATAAATTTTCATTAAGCACTCAGTGCTAAGTGATCAACACCATGGGGGTGCTTACTCCAATCAGAACTTCAACTTCTGATCAGAACTAAAAACAAACACTCTAAACAAGGTATCCGACGTCTTATTAAGACTTCTGATTCTATTCAGAAGTAAAAACAAACACCCTCTTAGTACCGAGTGCCTAATGAAAATTCATTCTAATAATAACCTCACAATAAATACATGATGATTGTTGCTACTCATCTCCTCTACCAACTATCCCCTCTTTTCTCCACTTCTTTATCATGCGAGCAATGCCGCCACCATCGCCATCACCCTTTCTGACCTCCACTCCTCCTCTTGCTCCTATCCTCTTTCTTTTTCTCTTTATCTTTCTTTCTATTGAAGATTGTATAAGGAATGAAAATGATATAGGGTGATTTCTAGTAGTGGTGGAAAATGGTCTCAATGATATTTAGAGGAGAAGAAAATTAATGTTGGTGGTTTGTGGTAGGCGGTGCGAGTTGTGGTAGTGGGCAAAAATGTAAAAAACTTCAAGTCAGCACCTAAAAACAAACACCATTTTACAGCTTCTAATCAGCAATTCATTTAGAAGCAAAACAAACAATTCATTCAGAAGCTCGTTCAAAACTTCTACCTCCAATTAGAAGTTAGCTTCTAACCACTTAAAAAAACAAACATCACCTAAACCTACGCACACGTAAAGCCCGTCGACTCACTAGTCAAGTTAAAAGCAATTAGGAAGTGCTAGAAAGGAATTTTAATAACTTATATTTTGAACTAGACTTCTCTCAAAAATCATATTAGGGGTTCAACTAAAGCATTTCAACCCTGGAAGAACCAAAATGGGGGTGATCCAACCATAGTTTCTCAACGTTTTCAGAAGACAGGCCAAAACGAGATGAACATTTATAACACCTGATCTGTGTGTATCATCAAAGGAAGTCTTGTGGTAGCTTCAACAATAACTGTAACCTTGTACTTGTCATCAACCGCGATGTACTTGTCATCAACCCAGTATCTACCTACTAACAGAGATCAACCAACTAGAGAAACAATAACAACTACCAGTATCAAAGTGTACAAAACCGACCAAGCCTAAACAATCAACAGAAACGCTGAAAACTGCCAAGCGAGCTCTATAAGTTCAGTCTTCATATTCAGAAAAATTCCATATCACAAATCAAGATGGAGAATATCCAACACAAGTATCTTGATGCAAGAGGACTCGAGCTTCATGTTGCCAATATAGGAACAGGTGCAAACCCAATATCTTATATACAATTCTATATAAAGCACAGTTTGTAAGTTCAGATATTGTTTTGTGCATGCTATGAAGTGCCTTCAATGGTGACTTTCTAACACGGGTTTCCAGAGATATGGTATTCCTGGAGATACCAGATGATTGCTACGGCTGATGCTGGATTTTGGGCAATCGCTCCTGACTGCAAAGGCAATGGGTTATCAGAGCAACCTAGTGAACCAGAGAAGGCAACTTTCAGAGATCTTGTTGATGATTTCCTAGCCATCCTTAACATCCCCGAGGTATACTTATTTACCTATTTTTCTAATTATCTATTCTCAACTTGATTGAAATCATCACAAAAACATCCCTGCATGAAACAAATAAGGTTCACACGGGTCCCAGACAACCATTGTACTGAATTCCAAATAAACAGAAAGCATATAATCATTTTTTTCAGTCATAGATGAGGACCCTTTGTCGCTTGCTTTCAATCTATCTAGAATACAACGGATCTAGCATGAAGTTGCATGTTAATTAGTTGACCCAGGCAGGCCTTGGTTGCAGGGTTTTCTGAAAAGGCCGATAGGACCCCCACCCCCCCCCCCCCCCCCCCCCCTACCCATCTTATTAGTCTTTACTTGGCTTGTAGCATCTCAACCTGATGTGGGACTAAATGTGGGCCTGAACTTGCTACAACCCGATCAAATACTAGAGGTAGAACATGAATTACATGATCAGTTTTCTCAAGTGTGGTTATTTATCATGAGTTAACATGTTAAAGGCATGTTTCTTTCTTTTTGATTTTGATTTAAATGGTACATAGGTTCTCCTCGTTGCAAAGGATTTCGGAATTTGACCTGCCTACCATTTTTCTCTCCTCTATCAAGACAAGGTGTTGGGAGTCATAAGGTTAGGGGTGCTTATCCTCCTCACAAGTCCAGAAAAATTTCCTCGACAAATCCTTCCTGATGGCTTCTATATGATAAGATGGCAGGTGAAGTAATTCCACTTCACCTTTTACTTGGAGTGACCCACTCCGATCTTTTAACTGCTCAAGTTCCTATCTTGGGGGTGACCCCTTGCAGGAGCCAGAGCAAGCCGAAGCAGAGTTTGGACATTTGGATGTTCGGACAGTAGTCTGAAACATCTACATTCTCTTCTCAGGAAGTGAACTTCCAATAGCTAGAGAAGACCAAGAGATAATGGACTTGGTGGATCCTTCTACTCCCTTACCCAACTGGTTCACTGAGGAAGATCTTGCAAATTATTCAATTATGTACGAAAAATTTGGATTTCGCACTGCATTGCAAGTACCATACAGGTAAAGAGGAAATCCTAATGTTGTTAACTCTTCCGTTACATGAGTTTTGTCTGCATAATTGGTTAAAGCATTGTATTAACTAGCAGCTGGGATTTCAATCAGGAAATGGACAGAAGATTATGGAATAACTGATCTAAAAGTTGATGTGCCTGCTATGCTCATCATGGGCGAAAAGGATTACGCTCTTAAATTTCCAGGCATGGCAGACTATATTAAAGGGCCGGTGAAAAACTACCTACCTGATTTGGAGATCAAGTATTTGCCAGAGGGAACCCACTTTGTTCAGGAACAGCTTCCTGACCAAGTGAGAGAGCTAATCATCACCTTCCTTCCTAAGCATAACTGATCAACCATATCAATGTGGCAAGTGTAATGGAATTCATACAGTTTTAAGTGAATATAAGACCACAATGTATCAGACATCTCAGAGATTTGAAATGATATACAGCTTGATTCAATGGCTGATGCAATGATATTTCAAATTGATCATTTTCTTAAATTAATGTATCATCTATTAGACTTGTGGATTATTGGATATTGGATATTGCAATTCCATACCGATTTACAGATAAAATATGAACTTACTGCATAAATTAACAATGATGGTTTAGATGGAACTTATCTACAGATACTGGGCACAAGAACATATGGCAATAATATCACGTGGATAGTAAGAGTAGAAAAGGTGAGTAAGATCAACATCAAACTATTGTGTGCTTATAGACAGTAAAGGAGAAACAGACGAGAGGGATATGTGAAATTTCAAGCAGATGAAAAAAGCTTATACACCCAAAATCAACACACAAAACTCTTGATATGCAATGGAAACAAAAAGATTTATCAAACAAAAAACAAATAGTTCAGCAAGAATGGCTATGTCAATGGAACCACCAGAAACTCGGAAAGAGTTGCAAGAGTTTCAACAATCTTACAACCTCGCCCACTTTTAAGGGCCCCTTATATTAGTATTTATGCCTGTGCATTGATATGATATACCAATTTTTTTTAAAAACAAAACAAAACAAAAAACAGAAATAGACCGTCATAAAACACATCTTGGGCGCCAACCAGGGTAGATCAAGGAAAAAAATGGTATATCTTTAAGTCTATCCTTAATTTCTTATTCCTTGTTTCGCAATAGTAGCAAGGAAGCACGTACTCTTTGAAAACTTGTCGTATTCGACACAGACACTCACTCGACACACCTCCGACATGCGTCGGACACTAGGTCAACGTGTTGATAAGTGTCAAACACATGGTTAATGTGGTCAACATGTCGAACACGCCTCCGATACACCTGAAACTTGGTCAGGACACAATTCAAGACTCGAAAACCAACTTTGTTTTATTTTTTACTTTTAGATGTTTGCAAATAACTACATTAGTTGTTGATCTATCTGAAGTGAATGACTTTTATAATTGTGATTTAAGACAAATGGGGCAAAGGTTACTAAAGCATAGAGGTAGTCTACGCTTCTTTTTTTCTCTCATCTACTTTATTTTTTTCTTGCAACAATGTCATCTTCTTCAAGACACTCTAGGAAGACAGTTTATTAGATTATTATTTATATTTATATGACATAAAAAAATAGTATGACGTGTCAACGTGTCTTGTCTCCGAGTCCTAGTTTTTTAGAAATTGTCGAATCGGCATGTCTTGTCCATGTCCAACACGACGCGCGTGTCCGTGTCCATGCATCCTTGAATAGCAGTAATGAAGGTGTCATGTCATGTGGCATTTGATCTGCTACTTGTATGTTAAATAGATTGCCAACAGCCAACTAGCGTTGACAAAGATTTGATGATAGTCAATACTTGAATTTGGCAGTTCATCTTACTTCCATCAAGATGTACAATTGGCCACCATCCAAGATCAAAAGTGAACCTGAATCCATCTTTGAAGCACAAGGGAAATCAAAATTTGCAGCAATGAAGGCATTGGGTTGAAGACTTGAATGGTCACGAAGGCATTGACTTCCCTGCCTAGTTTGCAGAAGTGGGTGTCTTTCAGAAATCAACTCAAGATAGCTTCTCTGCTGCTTCAATGAAAATGGAAGTACTATACAGAAAACTGAAAAACCTTCCTCAAATTTGACCAACATTTTCCACCTATCTTCAGCTGATGTTACTTTCACGAATATTGGAAATACGCAATGAGTTTTCAGCCCAAAGATAAAATTTGTACTCTCCTTATAGTTGGTGGAGATGAATTAGAATTAGAGAGAGGGACGCATTTCTCGAATTTTGCAAAGGAAGCAGAATGAAGAGAAATTTTTAGAAGAGATTAGAATTTTATTTCTAGAAACCAATTAGAGAAGGTTTTGGAAGGTCTAGAAACCAATTAGAGAAGTGAAGAAAATGATCCAGAAATCTTTTGGGAGGTCAAAATGATTATTAACAAGCGAGAAAGGAATATTTTCTCAAGATCTATATTATTTCTCCGTATATGGCATATGCCTTTTATTCATGTGATTCTTTAGAGCTACAAACATGTACTTTAATAACTAATGTTCCTATATTTATTATTTGAGTTCAGATACACAAGATGACAGAGCTTCTCTTACTTTAACATTATCAGAATCCATGATGAGTGCGTCTTCAAAGAGCCTTTTAGCCTGATGCAATAGCTTCACCTTCTCCACACTATTACTAGGCCGCAAGTGAGACCGTTGCTGCAATGCCACACCCCATCTGAATAAAGCTGCCATATAATATTAATGTTAAAAGAGGCCATTTATTAATAGTGCATCACTCAAAACACAGCTCAAGATGTGGATCTACACAGTAAAGGGTAATGCCAATCAAATTTAAAACGAATTGTGACTGAGTGAGGGCAGCCACCAAGATATCTCTAGTCAAATGTATGTGAATTCCAAAACGTCCATGCAACAAAGCCATTAGACTTGAAAAATGAACATTGGCAAACTTTATCAGTGGAAAACTCTTCCACTCTTCCAGCTCGTTAAAGAGAAACAACTTGAAGAATTCCTTAACATGGTCGCAACTAACAAGGCTATTATTATTATTCACATAAAACAATTTAGCCTGTTAAGAATATATGTTGCGTGTAACTGCCTGACATGTATCTCAAGGTAAAACATCACGTGCAAAAGATTGTTAGTTGATCTATCTCCAAACGTGCACTAATATAAACATACTCTAATATAAGCAGAAATAGCAATAATAATAAATATTACCATTCTAAGTGTAATATTCAAAACCACACAAACCCAACGTGACGAACATGCCTAACCCCGACATGCCTTCTGGTGAGCACCAACATTTTTTTTTTATCTATGAAGCAAGAGTATTTCAATCATTAAAAAGCTAACACATAATGGAAAAGAAACCACTATGAGTTGGGCGCAAAGGTAATACATCAGGTATTTCTATTTCTATTGTTTACAATGTTTCCCAGTCAAACCTAAGAGAAATGGGAGCCCTTAAAACCAACAACCACTCTGAATAAAGTGTATTTCCAGACATGGTGTTGTCTCTAGGAAATACCAATCCGGCTGTGTTGGCAAAAAATGAACATAACACAAGCGTGTGATCAGGACAGGAATGACAGTCAACCAAGTCTCTAAAGCCGAGGTTGCCACCAAGGATTGTGATTTCATAAAATTATACGAAATTTTGCCGAATTTTTCATTTTTTAAAAATTACGAAAAGAAAAAGGGCCAAAGAAAAAATTACATTTTTTTGAGGGTTTTTTCGAAAAATTTTGAGGCTTTTTTGTAAATTTCAGAGTTTTTTCATGAATTTCTTTTTTCACAAAAATAAAAAAAACCAACTACTAAAATTTATATTTTTTCGAGGATTTTTCAAAATTTTCGAGATTTTTTTGTAAATTTTGAGTTTTTTCTTTTAATTATCATTTATTCTAATTATTTATTGATTTTTGAAACCACCCCCTAATTTCCTAATTATCACTTCTTCTACTTATATATTGATTTTTTAAACTACCCCTTGATTTTCTAATTATAGGTATTTTGGTTTCATTTAATGTGTTTATACATTTATTTACTTGTATATTATTTTTCACAAATTTAAAATATCCTCGAAATTCATTATAATTTTTACTTTTTTCTTACGCACCGAAATATTTTTTTAAATCAGGAAACCGAAAATAACTCGAAAAATGAAATCACAGTCCTTGGTTGCCACCTCATTGTGGTCAAACCAGTTCTCTTTCGAGAGTGGGAAAAAGGTCAACACTTGGGGCCATGGGCAAAGGTTGCCTACTCAAGCTCCAGAGTAAACGTGTTTTAGTTCTTAGAATGTGCAAGTCACATCATCAGAGCCGAAGTCACCAACTACCTTGCTCGTGAAAATTCTCTTCAGGTGGAAGCTCAACGACATTGGAAGAGGAAAGGGATGTAATAAATCGAAATCACATATAACTGGCTGGAGTTGTAGATAATATGCATCCAAATCATTGGTCACAATAAATAAATTAAGTAGAAAAAATATAGCGACATGAACAAAGTCGATTAAGGTCAACTACGGTAAACTATAGCCAGCTACCAGCTGGTAACCACCTATCGATGCTCGACAGTCAATTGAGTTTTAAAAACCAAACCAAGATATGCCTTCTGCGGAGTATAAAAACACTGACAAGTTTGAATAAAAAAAAAATCTAAGTCGGATACATCATATCTACACTAGGCCCACGAGCGATAAAGTATAACGTGGGGTCCACATAACTATAGACTAACCAACAACACCACAACCCAAATTTCACGTGACTTAAACATGGAAAATTCTAGGGGTCGAGGGAGGGAACGAGGGAGGGAGCGAGGGATGGGTGGTAGCCACCCATCCGCCCCGAGATAAGCGCCAGCGCGCATCTCCAATCCGATGCGCTTATCTCAAGGCGGATGGGTGGTTACCACCCATCCCTCGCCCCTTTCCCTCGCTCCCTCCCTCGCTCTGTAGCAAAGCTCCTTAAACATACTTCTAATTATAGATGTGTGCAATATTCTTTTACAAGTTTCAGGTCAAAATCGCAAGTTTCAACACAAAACTCAGAAGTATCGTTTGAGGCACTAGAAACTAAACTCGCAATGCTTTCCAACCATACGAAGCATTCCCGTGTTTTTTCTAAAACAACATAGTTTTTATGACAAAATCAGCTCATCAGTATGTTGGAAAACCCTAAAGAGAGAATAACTCTCTAGTCATCTTGGATACCCAATCTCGTGTCTCGTGGCCAATGATCCACAAGAAAAACAAATTATTAAAAATTGCACATACTTACAAGGGTGCACTAAACAAAGGTTGAATCTAAACGGAAGCATAAGAATGCGTGTATATATATATATATATATATATATATATATATATATATATATATATGTAATACACGTGCAGTTGGCACTTCACATATTTTTTTTTTTGCTGCTAATTATCATACATTGGACACCCTCACCACCATCCCCACCATTGCCCTCAATCATTTTTCATAAATAAATAAATCATATTTTACAATGTAAACTAATTTTTTTTGAAGTGCAAGCCTATTTTACAGTAAAAATACTAATTTTTTTACAATTAGATTCGGTTAGAATCGATTGAATGTTCGAGGTCTTTGTTTGAATGTTCATAAAATGTTTGTCTATTTCTTTGAAAAATATTATACTTAGGAATGAAAATAGCAAAAATACTTAATAATAAAATAAATATTTTAAAATTTTAAGTGTTTGTATTGATCATTGGTTTTGTGGGAAAGATCTTCTAATTTCATTTCAATGATAACAAGTTTACCAAAATTCGACAATTACATAGTTATTATAATTTTCATTTTGAAAAAAGGAAAACACAAAACTTTCTCTCTCCACCACATGTATTCCACCAACTTTGTTCACAATATTTTTATTTTCTTTGTTCTTACATGTTTTATATTTATAAACATGCTATCATAAGAAATGAATCTCAACCCTTAACACATTTCTCAATTTTCAATCCTAGCCATCTTTGATCTCCAATCATTATGATTTGACATTTGCCACAATTAACAAGAAACAATAAAACACCACTCTGAATTTTAATATATAATATATATGCACATTGGCTTTGCTTAGTTTGTCGGTTTCTAACAAGTGCATTAAAATGCAAACGCACCGAAATGCAAAAGTATTGATACATTTATAAGAACTAAAATACATATTTTGAAATTTTAAATGTTTGTATTGATCATTGGTTTTGTTGAAAAGATCTTCAAAATTGCATTTCCATAATACCATGTTTAGCCAAATCTGACAACTACATATATAGTTATGATAATTTTCATTTTCAAAAAAAAAGGAAACACAATACTTTTGTCTCTCCGCCACATGTATATTCTACAATTTTTTTCATTTTCTTTGTCTTTCTACATGTTTTATATTTACAAACATGTCATTATAGGAAATTAATCTCAACCCTCAACATATTTGTCAACTTTCAATCCTGACCATCTTTTATCTCCAATTCCATATAATTCCAGTCACCAATGAATAGTCAAACACTACTCTAAATTGTAATATACACACACATATATATACATACATACCTACACTTTGGCTCTCTTAGTTTGTCATTTATAATAAGTGCATTAAAATGCAAACGCACTGAAATGTAAAAGTACTGCTACATTTATAAGAATTAAAAGTACCAATAATAATAATAATAACAAAATAGAGAAATTTCGATGGGAAAATATCATTGTTTTCACTTTTCTAAAGATTGTCATTCCCCTTGCAAATCAAGTGCTTCTAAGCTTTTGTTAAACCCAACCACCCACCCTATATCTTGATGAAGTGCTTGTTGCATTGGTTAATTGCTAATGGGCTTCATTAATGGTTGATTTCCAAAATGCCTTTGTATATTTTGGAAAAACTTGCTGCAAAATCAATTATTTCAGAGATTTCACTTTAAGTGCATTGAGAGATGGTATGTAACAAGTCGTGCGTTGAAATTTGGTGCCTTTTTCTGTATAGTTTGCAAGAGGTTTAAGTCAAAAGTGTGGGATCAGTGCATTCCTTTACAAAATTTGCAAAGATATCTGCGATGCACCTTAATGAGGGTTAAATCGAGCGAACAAATGCAAATGCAATTGTTTTCTGCATACTATGTGGAGCCTATTTCTCTTATTAATTCTGCTTACTGGAGATCTATTAGAAATACGACTTTCTGGGCTTGATGGCATATTATTTCAGTGTGAAACTTGCATAGTACCATGTTATAACAAAGAACGAAAATCTTACCATCAGGTGCAGATGCATTGCTCTTGGACATCATTGCATCAAATTTATCAATTGCAGCCAGGTAAACCTTGTCAGCCTCAGCGGCCGCTTCCTGAAAATGGTGTGAATGGTAATTGATTATCAATGCAAGTAATGACAAAAGTTAGAAAATAAAGAACCTAGTAGGTCTGACATCATGTTATCAACACTATGAAAAGATCCTTACAGGTCCAATATCTGCAATCAACTGGGCGCGGTAAGAGAGTGCAAGGCCCCAATTATATAAGGCTCGTACATCACTTCCATCAATTGACAAGGCCATTCTGTACTTTTTTCCTGCCTCGACAAGGAGTTCTTCACACTCCTCACACACATCAATAAGTTTAGATGCAAGTCTTTCTCTGCTAATAACTTGATCATCCAATCCATTAACTTGTACCCTACCACGTTTACTCCTTGATAAGTACTCACTTCTTGAGAGGAGATTTCTCAACTCACGGGCAGTCCTCAATTTGAGTTCTCCGTGAAGAAGATATGTGTTTCCCAATTGGCCCACGGCCAATAAGCTCATTGGCTTCATGGCTATGGCTCTTGTGAGTAATCTAGCAGATTTATAAAATATGACCTCTGCCCTTTCATAGTCAACTTTACACTTTAAACACCCCCTGGCTTGTTTAACAAGGTTGTTGGCCTCTGTAAGATATTTGTCAAACGTTATATCTTCTGACATCAATGAAGAAGATGACAATACAGGATTCTCGACCCTGTCTAATGAAGCTTGTCGATTATCCAAACCGAGTGATTCTAAGTTTCCTCTCCCTTCTTTGAAATCAACTGTGTAACTTCCATTTCCACCATTTTTCCTGTTGTGAGAAGACAGATAATCTCTGTTGGATGTCTTAAGAGTTTGTTCTTCTTGTTGGGAAACCTTGTATTCCATACTTAATGACCTGAAATCAAGTTCCCTAGATTTGATATCTGCACCAAGATCCAATGGGTCATCGAAACCATTATGAGACACAGGCATTTCATTCTCATTATGATTCTCTACCTTCATGAACTTTTCATGATTAGTCATGAAACTCAAATTATTTTTCTGATAATTATAGTACTCATTGCTCTCTAGCCTCTTACGTCCATTAGACATGTAAGTGGAATTCCCATTGTCTACCTTTTGAAATGATTCTGTTTTTCCAGCTCTATTCACTGATTTTTCATCTCTGCGCTGCCTTAAGCCTTGGTCTTTCGATGACTCAGGCACAGATGAATCCAATGGTCTGTCACCCACATCACTCTTACTTCCATTAGACATGTAAGTGGAATTCCCATTGTCTACCTTTTGAAATGATTCTGTTTTTCCAGCTCTATTCACTGATTTTTCATCTCTGCGCTGCCTTAAGCCTTGGTCTTTCGATGACTCAGGCATAGATGAATCCAATGGTCTGTCACCCACATCACTGCTGTGAGTTTGATTATTCAAAACCTTCGAACCCAATGGCTCAACTGATTCCCGCTTACGGATGTCCTTAACTTTAATAGGTTTTGCCCCTACCACATTCTCTTGAAACATACCTTCAAAAAGTTTAAAAATATCAAAATGACTTGCACCCTGCTCTCGTTTCTTCACACCCGACTTCTCATTCAAACCTTTTTTCACTTCCCCGCCATCAACCAACTCTCCCTTAGAATCACCCTCATTAACAAAAGTATCCATACCACTAATTGAAGCTTCAACAAGCTTTTTAGATAGCAAGACATCCGCGCTTATAGACTCAATTACACTACCACAAGTTTCCATCTCACCAATTCCCTTAATCTCGTTCTTCAAATTCATTATCTTACAATCCAATTCACTGAACAACCCCACCAAACTCTTCAATTTCTCAATAGAACCCCTAAAGTTCTCATCTTTAAAGCTCCCCTTACCCCCATTTCTACCACCCTCCTTCACTGAATTACTAAACCCACCACTTTGAACAAACCCCAATGAGAACCCCACACCAAAAATCAGCACGGAAGTAGGAACCACTAATATCGAAGAAACCCTAATCCTAGAAATCGCTAAAGCCGAAACAAAACCCAGCATGAACATGAGAACGCACTTTCTATCATCGATTCCTACTGAAACCAAAAATTGATGAAACTGATCAAGCTTACCAGAGTGTTTCGCGTTTTCGATGAGGCTCGGATCGTCCCATCCACTGTAGTTTGCGGAACTTGAAGCGTAAAAAATTGGTCTTTTTGTATCTAATCGCCATTTTCGATGGGGGAATTTGAGAAAAGATGGGATTTTTAGGGAGTTTGATCTGAATGTGAATTGGGGGTGAAATGGGAGAATTGAATTAAAGAAATTTTGAGAGATTAGGGTTTCCATGGACAAATTTGATGATTCTGTTAAGGATGGATGGATGGATGAAGAGGTGGTCGTCGAGTTCAGTTACATTGGTTCTTCAGGCGAGCAGAGGAACGTAGCTTTCCAGATAAGAAACAGCATCGTCAATGCAACAAAAGATTACGGATTAGCCCAAGCCCAAGACCAAAATCTGTGGTAGCCCAGCCCAACTCCATGTTTGGGATTATGGAATTCGAATTTTTTAACTCAAATTTGGCACAAACTTATTCTTCATGTCGATTGGCATCACAAATATCAAATCGTGTGTGTGTATATATATATATATATCTTTTTTCTTATGTTACTTTTTTTTATAATTTTATGAAGGTGATCCAAGTGTTGCGCAGATAGTTCTCACAGAAAATCGATTTTTTTTCTCAAATTTCCAAGTATGCGGAGTACAAATCATCTTCAACCTCATTTTTTTCTATTGTTTCCTCCAACCACTTCTCCTTCGTTCCTTTACATTCACATGGAATGTGATTCCATCAACCAAACACACCTATATCTTTCAAACAAAAAAACAGCACAGTTCATTTCTAATCATACTAAGGCTCCTACTTGAACCTTAATTAGAGAATCAAGATTTCAGAGTCAAGAGGTGAACAAGATTTTCATATTTATTTATAATCATTTAGTTGCAACTAAACACCTGATAAATTTCATTGTTTAAACAAATACAACATAACAAGACAATTGGTGAAAATTTTAAGCTGCAACACTGAAACTCTATATAGTGCTCAACAGAAACTGAATAGAAAAACTCTAACACAGCGGTCAGTAGAAACTTGATAGAAACATGCTGTTCACAATCCAGACCTGTACAGTATACTAACCCTAGATAGAAAAATTCAGTCAAGCATGTTGGTAAGAAAATAATCAAATCCACCACCAAAGGAACACGTTTCTCTTTCATTCAAATAGCTAAATATGGGATCAAAAACCTTCAGAAAACGATGGCCAGAAACATATCAAACACAAGATCGCGCACACATAATTATAAATACACATCCAATCACAATGGTGGCATCAAATTTGATCTGTAAAAAGTTAACAGAGTCTAGAAGTTATGAAATTTTATATCCTTTTTTTCTGTACCCAATAGTCTAATTTTTTTTTTAACAACAAAGCTAAGCAACAACAAAATGTCTGAGAATTTTTCTTGCTTTTTCTCAGAAGGTATGTAATTCTGTTTAACTTTCAATTGCCCTTGAGAAGCCAAATGTGGTATGACTTCCTAAACTCATCAAAAAGTGTGATGACAAATTGGCACCAAAAAGATACATTGCCAACTTCTCCAGTTCCAAAAAAGCCACAGCTTCAGCTCACTCCGGGTGAACTTGGTTGTTCATATTTAGTTCTTGGTAAACTGTTCTTTGCAATACAAAATAACTTAAATCTCAACACTTCCCACCTTTTAGAGCCAAATCACAAGCTCACTGCTACCAAAACAAAAATCTGTAAGAAGAATATCTCCAAAAGCTATAGAATTCTCTTATGGTTTGTACTTTGTAATGTGAGCTCTTTATCATCTACAGTAATGTCGTCGCAAAATCAACCCAATTGGTTGGTTAATCCAGTTGGATCACCAATGTTCTGCCATTATCTTCTTCAGTCCACTTAATAGATTTCTTCTCCAAAAGCTTGATTAACTGTTACAATATAACTACAGAATCAATACTTTGTTATGATATACAGAATCGCTTGCCCCAAATGGCATTATACTTTGCAACCATTGGTGTGACAAGTTTATAGTACAAAACATTATTTGAATTGATTGATAAGAAAATAAACAAAAAAACATAAACACTGGAATCAAGCAACATTGAAATTAAGCAATATTACGAGATACCCTGGGTGAGCAGCAAAGAGTTTCATCGTTACATAGCTAACGATACTTTCTCGGGTTCTGCGATATAACTATAAAAATCGGATCAGATGGACTAATGAGAACGGGCCCTAATCAGTATTTTTGAAATAACCACAAATGCCATGATTATCTTAGAGAAAACTATCCAGTTACCATAGCCACTGATGCACAGAAAATTTTGATGGAAAGTAGGAGCAACTTTATTATATTTAATTTAGTTTAGTAGATGAGTTGGGTTTGTTAAAGCCCAAAATAGTAGCTAGGGCTTTATTCAAGAATTAGGATTAGTGTTAGTGTTAGCAACTTGATAGGCAAGGGATTTGCAATATATAAATAAGGCTTTGCAGCCATTAGTGTAGTTGGTTGATGAATATGAATTGAATTTTTTTTGTTTTTATCCTTTTAGTATTTTCTTTAATTTTATCTTTTAGTGTTTGTTCCATTATTTCAATTTCATTTAGATCTAGAATCATAAAAATTATAGAATAAATGCCTGTGATATCTAAAACTTAAAAGGATGTATGATTTAAAGGAGATAATAAATAGATAACAGGCAATGTCTAATTGAATCCTTAAATGTTCAATATATAAAACATGTAGAATAGCAAAGAAAATGAAAATTTTGTGAAAAAGTTGATAGAATGTACATGTGGCGAAGAGAGAAAGTATTGTGTTTTCCTTTTTTCAAAATAAAAATTATCATAACTATCTACGTGGTTGTCGGATTTTGATAAACTTGGTATCGTTGAAACGTAATTTTGAAGATCTTTCCAACAAAACCAATGATCAATACAAACACTTAAATTTCAAAATAATTATTTTATTATTAAAACATGTAAGTATTTTTTTATATTTTCATGCATAGGTACTATATTTTTATGCCAAAGTATAATATTTTTAAAAGAAGCGGACCAACATTTTAATGAACATTCAATTGATTCTAATTTTAACCAAGTTTGACACTAAAAAAAATTAAAATTTTACTGTAAAATAGGCTTGAACCTAAAAAACAATAGTTTACATTCTAAAATATGATTTTGTTTTCTGTTTTATGGAACTAATTGAGGGCAATGGTGAGGGTGCCCAGTGCATGATAATTAGCATAAGAAAAAGAAGAAAAAAAGTGTATGTGGAGTGCCAACAACACGGGTAATATGCTAGTATATGTATATATACTAGCATATAGTCTTTTTAGTCCCTACTCACGTGCAACCTGTGGCAAAATTTGGTGGTGGTAGCTGCAGATAGGGATACTAGTAATATGCTAGTATATGTATATGTCTTTTTAGTCCCTACTCACGTGTCCTGATTTCAAAAATAGGGACTAAAACAATTTTAAGGTTTTGGGGGTTTAAATAAGGTGTCGGGATGGATTTTAGGGATTAAATCAACATTATCTAATGAATAAATAAAATTACACTTAGAGAAAATATATTTCTCTTAGCAACATAATTATAACAAAAAAGTTTAGCAACATAATTATAACAAAAAGTTAACTGCACTGAAACATTCATGCCGAAAATCATAAAGGACAGCACCAAATTAACTGAAATAACTAATCGTACCCATTGCTTTCGAGCCCCTTTTGTGTCATCTACACCTTCAGTCTCCACGATAACCTTGAGATATTGAATTACTGAAAGAACAAATGATTCCGGGTTCATATCAGACTACGTTATCCGTTCAAGAATAACTGGGGTGAGATTATTCTACTTACCACCAGCAAGGGAAAGATGATGCTTAACAGTTCGTACTGCTTCCTTCACACCAAGGTCATGCACATCGAAAACTACTTCCTCTCGTTTCTCCTCATCTCTACAGATAATAAACAAACTATTGTGAGGTTTCCCTTCCACAATGAAGTTAAAATGAAAGATGATAAATATGCAGGTAGACCAGGCCACGCCAGATTACAACTATGCACTGACCTGGACTCAACAATCAGATTCGCTGATTTTTCATCTGCTTCCCGGGCCTTGTTATCGTAAAATTTCCCCTAGACATGTATAACAACACCACTAAATTACATGGTAATCAACAAAAAGTGCACTAAAAAATGGTACCACAACTGAACTTTGAACTTGGCTCGCGTTATCATTTTAGATTTGCAGCAGCATTTTTATGTAGATGCATCTTAATATATCAAAGAGAATATCATTTGTAAACATTTATACTCCATTAATCACACCTAAAAATCCAAAGTTACCACCCATGTGATACTAATTCTCGTTAGAACAACACTGTAAGCATTCTCATTTAGGCACATCACAACCTCCTATCAGAATCCTATCATTATACTTATCTTACTTTATGTTTAATACAAGTTGTTTCAAGTGTTTAGGATGGGATGAGGTGGCCATACAAGGAGCTCCAAAACCAGGGATTTTTAGCCATTACGAGAACTCTACGATTCGTCTAGTTTATCAAGGATTTCAATCACTTCCACATCAATACAACATCTAAAATGTCAACCCTAAGAGTTAGTCTAGAAAACATACTACCAACCCTTACACATTTGTGACTGCTCCAAAGGTCTTAGAAACAAACTTCAGTCTATAAATTTGGATTATCAATTTTTCCATAAAAAAAAACTGCTATATATTTGGATGTAAGAAATTATTTAGTCTAAAGTTAGAAAGTAGACTATGCATTTGCTACTGATAGAGATGTTCTTATCCACTTGTAATCAGCCCAACTCTTTTTACCCTTCCTCTGACTTTGGATAATTCTATACCCAAACCTGACGCAGGTCGCAGGTCATACTTAATGTACCATACTCAAGCCGATTGCATGTATGTCTTCAACTGGGTATATGCAGACTAAGCCCAACTGTATCGACCCGCCTTAAGACATGAAATTGAAGCATTAATACTCCTAATCCGCCGACATGCATGAAAACAACAAGTCAAGAGACAACAACCATAACATAAAGTTTAAACATCACGCGATATCAACCCAAAAAAAAAAAAAAAAGGATAACACAGCCATAAACATAAAGTTAACTAGTTCCTTGATCCTCATCCTCCCCAGAAGCCCATCATCTCCCAAATGGAGAGTAAAAAATAAAAAAATAAAAATAGTGCCCAAAAATGCTGATATTTTGATTTATTGTAGTGTTAGGCGGCCTCCTAAAATACATAACAGAATAGAATGAAATGATAGATGTAGGAAACAAAAATTGATTTTGAACCTTCAATCATCAAACATGCTTATTTCTACTAACAAATGAGGATTAAGACAGAAATACAAAGTGGATGAAATTAGTGCTCATGATTAGGATTTAAATGAGCATGGAAAAGAGTCATTAGGGTATGGGAAAGAAAGAGTCATGATAGTTCAGTGACTAATAAAATAAATAAGTTTTCCATTTAAGTTAATCTACCAAGTTTATGCAATGGTACTGATCAACTAAAGAACTAAAAACCTTACCTGCTTCAGAAGTTCGACAGCAAGGGCGTAATTTCCAGTTGCATGGGCAGCAGCGGCCTAAGATGGTGAACAACGTTTTGCATGAGTTAATATTTACATAAATTCATAACATGATCAGCTTAGTTGCCAAAGTTAAATAAGAAACAAGATCCATGAAGGATATGAATATGAGGAGAAAGATAACCATAAAAATTCAAGAAAGAGAAAGAGAGAGGCACTCACAGCTTTGTAATATTCCTTCATTGTGATCCAATGCTCCTTCGTAGCTCGGCGAAGGACATCATAGTTATCTTCTTCAACTTCTAAGAGATAGAATAAATACAGGAGTTATAACCGAGGATCTAAAATGTCATATATTTGAAGGTATCTGATGCAAAACAAATAAGAACCAGAAGACAGAGAGTATCAAACATGACAATAACAAAAATGGTGCTGTAGCAGTACCAATGTCACAACATATGGGAAAATCACGGTAGAATTTGCTGTGAGAAGGTCATGGATCATCATCACCTTCCAAAACCACAACTTTTACTTCAAAACCCGGATTAAAAAGAGTCTCATGCCTTGAAGGAGAACACTTGGGATGAGATCTAAATCAGTGCACTCTTTGCAAGAGTTCATAGATTTTGTTTTGTCTCAAAATAACATTGAGTTCTTCTCTATAAAGAAAATATTCACAATAATGGGCATTTAAGACAATTATTGGTCACCTAATGAACAGAGCCTAGTAAGGTAGAGAAGTTGCCACTACACAGTAACATAGAGAAGTAGATGGTGGTAGGCATAGGAGGCAATAATGCATGTTCTCGCTACAGCGGGCTGTTCTTACCATGAAGTAATAACTACTATTGGGATAACAAATCTCTTGACTAATTGATCGATTATGATTATGATTATGATTATTGTTATTGTTATTATATATTTGATTGGGAAAGTGGGTAGGGTTTTTAGTTTCCCCGGATCCTAAAATTATGGATACGGCATGGATAGTTTCCTAAACACAACTGCCAAGAAAGAGAAGGGGTGCTACGCCAGCCACCAGCTGAGGTATGTATTCGTTCGCAAAATTCCTTTTTAGATCTCCTTATATAGATTACCCATACACAATGATCTACATTCTTATCTTAAAAATATATAGGATTTACTATTTCCCAAAAGTAATTCACTATAAATATTACTCAGAGAATAAATTAAAAAAAATCGAAACATTTCGTTTTAAATCATGGGATATGATTCAGCGGTCTCCTGCTGATAACAGTGCAGGTAACAAGCATAAAACCATTGTGTATCATTAGCATGTTGTGACATTAAGCCGTGCATGTCATTAAAACCCTTATCCACTTAGGAAGTCTTTGTGGTTGGTGACTCTAATAAAGGTGAATAAAAGACAGACTCACTCAAGTCCTAAAAGACGACAATCAAGCTCCATATCTAAGTAGAGATAAACTTAGGATGGATTTTCTCTCTGTTTAATCATTTAAGACTCCTTATCCCCTTAGGGAGTCTTTGTGGTTAGTGAGCTAAGGTGAAGCTCACGGGATTTAAAAGACAGACTCTTCAGTCCTAGCTTAATATCTAAGTAGAAATGAACTTAGGTCGGATTTCTCTCCGTTTAATCATTTGGTTGATTGTGCAAGAAGATGAAGATGACTCTGGTTCTTGGTAGAATTGTTATACAGCACAAATGTTCGGTCATTTTCAGTTTAGTGTATGCCTAGCCTAGCTTGCCATGTGATGAAAAAGGAAACTTTCAGAATGGCAGCCTCCAAGTTTCTAATCAAAACTGTATAGTATTTAGAATCTTACTGATGTAACAGGGTCCGTTTTGAATAATAATTCCTGTTAGTTTGTTAGTAAGTGGGCATGGCACACAAAGGCCCATAGAAATTAGGGCATTGGCCATATCAGGTTTAGGGTTAGATTGCTTGCCAAAGAAGCTATTAGGCTTATAAATAAAGCATAGAATAAAGATTGTAGTTGGTGAATTGAATGAATGAAAATTAAGTTATTTTATTTATTTTTATTTTTAGGGTTTATCACAGTTGTAGCTTGTCGAAGCCCGCCTATTGTGTATGCCGACACAAATTAAATCCACAAAGTACGCAGACGAGAAGCCATGAAAGCTAAAAAGGGTCAAGTGAGTCACCATAGAGAAGAAGATTGGTGGAATAGATTGGCAGGGATAGAACAAAAGCTCAATTGTGAAAGACTCAGAAGGGAATAAGAGTGGTCTAACTGATTGGTAGGGTTGCAGAAAAGGAGGTTGCGTAGGTTGTCCAAGTGGAGATGAAGAAGATGCAGCAACTTGGGAGCTTGCGAACATAACCAACCACCCAAGGGACAGTCGAGCACCCTCACGGAGCACCTGACAGCTCGTCGGGGGCAATTAACACCACCCTTGGCCCCTCTGTCGGTGGCATAGTGAACCCCAACTGGTCGATTATCTCGTCGACCCTCCCCGACACTCACCCCTCCCTCGCACACCTCCACCGCCCTTGCCGCGTGTGTAGTTAAAAATGAGTTATAACTCCTTTATAATGTGTAACGGATGTAAAAAATATAAAGGTTAGATATAAAGGTAGGTTGTAACAGCAACCGATATATCGCTCATATAGCGGCCGTTATGAATAAAATGTTATAACTTGTAACGGCGTTACAAAGTTTGTTAAATATATAAATAAATAATAAAACGGATTCATTGTTCTTTTCTTTTTTCAGATCTAAGCAAAGAAGAAACCGAAGGAAGAAGAAGAAGAAACTGAAGGAAGAAGGAAAAGAAGAAACCGAGAAAAAACTGAAGAAGACGAAGACCGTGCGATCGAACCTCCGTTCGATCAATCTTTGATTCTCTGTGCGATCGAACTGAAGAAGACGAAGACTGTGAGATCGAACCTCCGGACCGTGCGATCGAACCTTCGGCCTTCCTGCTTCCATTTCTGATAACTTCCCTTGAACCTCCATTTCTATTTTTTGCTTCCTCACCCATTTATGGTAATCCTTGATGAAATTTTGGATTGTTTTGAAGAATTTGGGTCTATAAAATACACAAAAGATCTGTTTGATGGGTTTATAAACCTTCCTGATCTATTTGATGGACAATTAGATGGGTTTAGGTGCGGGGTTGTAGAAATCTCACTAATACACAAAAAATTTGTTTGATGGAACTTTTATTTTTATTCTCTCGGTTTCCATTTGATTTCCTTATAAATACATTAAATCATAAATACTTAGTGGGGGTATAAAAATATATTTAAAAAATATATTTTATTATAGACCTTTATACCATTATAATCCTATACAATCCTTTATAACTTGTAACGCTCCTAGTCCGTTATCCGTTTTAACTGCATAGCTTGCCACTACTTTGGGAGGAGTCCTCCATCATCCAAGTATGCAACAACCAACCCTAGTTCATCCTTGCAATTCACTTAGGGTAGAAACAAATAGTGGAACTCAATTTGGGATACGAAGTTATTTTGCCCCACTCCCCCCAAAAAACAAAAAAAAACAATTTGTACCACCACAACCAATTGAATCCTCTTCTAATACGCAGATTATTTACAACTGTTGGGAAGGCCATATACCACCACAAGTTATTGATTCTAATGATGAGGTTATTCCCCACTAGAGGACAGGTCATGTACCACCGCAAGCCAGGATTTGTGATCCAATTTGGGACACTTTCATCTTGAAGTTTGAGATGTGGCATATTATTTGGGAGTGGACACCGCAATCCAATTTGCGCCCAATATTCAAATCATGAAGTGGATAACTTGTGAGCCAAGGATTCATGTGGGCATATTATTTTTGGCAGCAACATTTTGATTTGATTCATGGTACAAGCAATTACCAAGGGAAAGTTCGAGGTCGACTCTTAGTGGGGCATTTTTCAAAGATATCATCATCAAAGCTCGATGACGACTTTTCGAAGTGGAGGAGGATGATGTAATGGGGACCCTTTTGAATAATAATTAAGATGTTAGTTTTGTTAGTAAGTGGGTTGCGCACACTAAGGCCCATAGGGAAAATTAAGGCATTAGCCATATTAGGTTAGGGTTAGATTGTTTGACAAAGAACCTATTAGGCTTATAAATAAGGCATAGAAATAAATATTGTAGTTGGTGAATTGAATGAATGAAAATTAAGTTTTCTTATCGTAGTGTTTAACATAGTTGTAGCTTTAGGTTTAGTGTAGACACTATGCAAAGATTAAAGAAAAGAAATGTGGAGCAAATGATTCATAAATAGACTTTACTATAGTAATATACTGCAAATTTTCTCCACTCTCATAAGTCACAAAGGAACAATAAGACGTATTGAGGGTATCACTTCAGACATCAACCTTTTAAGCCTTTGGTTCTTATACAGAAAGAATTCCAAGCATTCTTATGAACTGGAAAGATTGTAAGAGGAAGTAAGATTTTCCGTGTCAACTGTCAAGTCAGAATTCTTAATATTTATTAAGGAAACATTCTTGCAAAAATAAATTCATACTCTTTGGCTCAGTAGGCAAATGATAATATTTATACCTACACAACTAAGACTCTGAGAATAGTGACTTAAGACTCAAATCAGTATCATTCTCCATAGTTTTGTGTTTCTTGCACATTTAGTTTACAATAACTAGATGATGAATACGCTTTTGTTTTTTTCTGAAGGACGAAGCACTTACCATATTCAACATCTTGTTGCTCCACGATATCAGTCCAAACGTCTGTAGTTGTGTCCATTGGAAGTTCACCTACAACTGTCCCAAAGGAGGCCCTTGTTTTCTTGACTGCTCTTACTGCTCGAGATTTCTTTGGGGCCTCCTCAACTCTCTCAGGCACAGTGAATAAGGAAGCCAAAACCTCCTTCTCTAAATCATTTTTCCTTTTATCTTGCCTGACTGCTACCGATGTACTTCTGTTTAAACCTTGTATCTTTTAGTACTTTCACATAAATTGAACAAAAGTCAAATTATTGCAAAACTACCAGTCAGAAGAAAATGAATCCCATTAAGTCTTAAAAATGGCCATAAGATCATAGGAGTTTGGATTTTTAACAGGATAGAATATACCTTTGTACAATCTCAGTGTTTTTCCGTTTTGCTTGACATAATAGATATCCGAGTCTTGCACCCTCATCGGAACACTGTAAATGAACTTATGTGAGAAACAAGACAAAATATGCCAGCATCACTAAGTGTGTTTTTCTCCCATACTTGAAGTTCGAGGCAAAAAATTAAAATGATAAATATATATGATATAATAATAAGAAGAATTGGCAACCCATGTTCACAACAATTTGTAAACCTTAAGGATGCATAGCTTGCTGACAAACTCTATCAGCATAGTTAGACTCAACTGTTAAAAATTAGCAATCTAAAACTGGGTAGATTTCAGTGTTTTGCATAAGCTGTAAGGCCTATAATTGATTGTTTTAGCAATATCAATTTCGTAAAACTGGGAGTCTTTTTGCACAAGTGCACTTTTCAGTGGATTTGAATAAAGGATGCAAAAGTAGCTTATTAAACAACAAGAGCTGACAGTATATTTACACAAACAAATCTTAATACTTCAGTGATTCGCTCATGTAAAGTGAAAATAAAGATTGAGAGGTGGCATTGACAGGAAAACTATTTGTAAAGCAAATTTAACCCTAAGCGTGTGAGGGACCAATAGAGAAAGTTCAATTTCCCAGAGAGAAAGATGAGGAAGGGCAGGGATAAGAAATCATCTGAGACAATAGTAGTAGACCGTTTTCGGAATCGGCGTGCAAACCAAAAAGAGGCTCCCACTTCTCTATCAAACTTTGGACAAATACCTGCACTTAGTTTTTAAGTGTAATACTTGGTTTCCATACCTATTTAGTCATTCTCCAACTCAACAGATGATTTAACAAAAATTCCTGCATTCTCCTAAATGTTCAAGAGAAACCACTTTTCGAGCCCTATTTATAGACATGTAAAACTAAGTGAAAAATTATTACTTCAAGAAAACATATTGCATATTGACCAGATGGATAATGAGACCATGGAGTCAAGCCACAATTTAATATACACGTAAAAGCCTCCAAAACCCAACCATTATTGAACGCCCAGCAACAACCTCCTGGATCCACGTTCATGTTTCGTACTAATTCAAACAGATTTTTGCACATGAAATTAAAAACAAACCATCGCCATCGATGATCTTTGAATATATCTACAAAGCAATTCACCCCCAAGAAGCCAAACTAAAACTCCCATCAGTCAGATACTCCTTACAAACCAAAAACTATAGAAACGCAAAAGAAAACTAAGCAAAAGAAAACAACTCATTGAACATCGACTTAGATCAAACTCACCTTTTCCGAAGAACCATCAAGTATGTCATCACACTTGGTTAACGTTGAAGCTGATAGATCAACCAATTTTTCAATGGTCTGCATTGTAAGAAAAATTCATAAACTCTGCATTCTTAGAAGGATATTTACTTATCGTTGAAGAATATTCTTATACTGATCAAGATGGCAAAATCATTGTTCTGTGTAAGCAAGTCCCGATCGATGAAACTATGAAAGTGTTAAGATAAGAAAGCAAACAATCTAGACATAGTAAAACTCACATGTCACGATAAAAGCTCATAATCAATCAAATGCATTATCAACAATTCAGAAAATACATTGTTAAGATATAGTAGAGGTAGTTATTTTGAGTTGGGTGCAGATTATCCTTCCAAATTTGTATTCATCATTTTACAGTTATGTTAAATACAATGTTATTTCGTCTTTTGATTCTTTAGTTGGTATCAGAGCATGTTATCCTTGGGAATTCACGTCGCAGTAACAACATTATTGCCATCCGCCAGACCTCACCATGTCTTCTCTCTCTTCACCAAGTTCAGTCTGGCTTTGCTTTCTTCCAAACATTAGCAAGACCATTGAAAACAACAATAACAATGAACAAAACAGTAACATTATTTTCCAAAACTTTACATTGTTTCTCCCAAAGGTTTTCTTAAAACCCAAGTACTGAAAATCACAAATGAAGTTTCAAATTTCCTAATTACATAGTATGACTTCATGAGTATGTGACTTTAGGGTTTGGAGTTATACGTGGGCCATTTTTTATTTTTCAGGACTCCCCCTTCTCTTGTATGTATGTTTGATTGGGGAGGTATTTTGTGTAACAGAATTACTTGATGTATTTTTATCTAGCCCTCAGTGAGCTATCATTCACTGAGTTCTAGTTTGTTTCAGTGAAATACTTTTTGTTTTCTAAAAAAAAAAAAAAAAAACAGTTTGCAAGCATGTGAGCTGTCTATATGTTACCTATCTACTCATACTGCTTGTAGCTGATTGTTACACTGTCAAGAAATTATTCTGATACTACCACATCCCCGAAATATTGATTGATGGATTTTGAAGTGGGTGTGTGGTCATTCGTGGCTTCATTTTTTTTTTTTTTTTTTTTTTTTTTTTGAAAGGCAAGCAGGGTTTTTATAGGATCCCAGAACCCATAAAGATGCCGCAAGCTGAGTTTGAACCCATGACCAAGTGGTACCATCCGCCAAGCTCTAACCGTTGAGCTGTCATGCCATTGGCATTCGTGGCTTCATTGGAAACCTCATGCAAAGTATTTGAAATCTATGCCTCAAATATCTGTGTTTCTGCGTCCTAGTAAATGATCATAGTGGGTAGCCCCTCTGTGGTGTTGTTTGCATGATACTATTTCATATGCATGAGTTTTGGTTGTGCCTTAACCGATGGTGACTCATGTATAAAAATTTATTTCTACAATTTGTTGGTGTTACTAAAGCTTGTGGTAATAATTACTTTAAAGCATGTTTCAACATTAAACACTCAAAATACACTACTTGTCAACCGAAAGTAGTCAACCAGCATGAAAGGTTCTGTTTGATTTTTGACAGTTCCCCCATTAGAAAGAAAAAAAATGTATTGAAATAATCAAGTTAGATAAGACCAGATGGCAAATCACAGTAAAACATCATATATTGAAACAGAAAAATAAACATTACAATGAAGTAGAGATGTTAGTTACTATACCTTATTCGCATCATATCCACAAGAACCTGCAAGGTCATTTCAGTGACTGTTTAGTTTGTTGGCCAAGGCCAACACAAAAGCACAAAGCTACATTTCACATGTGCAATGATCAGAAATGTCTTATAATGACTATATGAATAAATACAGAGCAAATTCAACACAAATGAAAACATATCTTATACAAGTAATATTTCATGGCCTAAACATAAAAGGGAGATCCGGTATTATTAAATAGCCAACCACATAAAAATATACCGGGGGAGGGGCAGAGGCAAGATATCAGTCAGAGGGGGCAACATAACATATTTTACTTTAGTCGATAAATTTGAAAGTTACATATACAGTCCAGGCCAATAATACACGAACTTTTGAGTTTTTGACAAGTGATAAATCCAAGTGTACAGTGACAAAACATGACTAAGACATAACAGGGATAAGAATTCATTTCCAACAAATGATCGCACATAATTTACACATTAAGAGAATATTTTGTACCTTAGGGACTGTTTGGTTGCATGATCCAATTCCATAATATCTATGGGGGACCACTTGTGTTTAATACAATTTGATCAAAATGTGGTGGACCACTTATCATGGATTCTACCTTTTGATCAAAGGTGGGAACTGAACTCCCATGAAACGATAAAATCTTAACTCTTCACTCCCCCTCCCCGCAAAGTATTGGATTCCCGTATTTCATGGGAGTTCAACTCCCACCTTGGATCAAAATCTAAAATTTCATGATAAGCAGTACATCACATTTTGATCAAATTTCCTTAAACACTAATGGTCCCCCCATCAATTAACAACCCCCCCCCCCTCGGGCGCACAATTTCTATGGAATTGGATATCGTGCAACCAAACACACCCTTAATGTATGTCAATGTCACAACTAAATTGCATCACATCCCTCTCCTAAACAATTTATTTATTACAACAATTTTCACTTTCATTTTTTGTCTTATACCATTTGAAATGCTATGTTCTACTCTGTGATACTTCTTTTTCAATAAAAATTCCATGGACATGTAGGGTTGGCAGTGGGGCGGATTTTCACAGATATCCACCCCACCAAATCCGCATGGGGAAGATTTGGATGTGGCTAAATGGATTTTCGGGTGGTTTCGGGGATCTGAACGATATCCGTTGGATATTCGAGGCAGATATAGATTTAGTCATATCCGCCTCGCGGATATCCGTTTATGTATAGGGTGAACCTTGTTGTACAAACTCCAACATCATTGCTAGCCTTTCAATACTTGAGGAGTACAAACTCCCCAAGTCTACCCCATCTTCTCTTGCATATTTTAATTATTAAATTCTCAAATCTCTCCACTATCCCTCTATCTTCATGTGTTTCACTCTTCTCCACTCCTTTTTACATTCTCTCTCTTTGACCCTGGATTTGGTTCTTCCTCGCAGACAAACAGACACAAGAACCCCTCTCTAGCCGCACAACCACCTTCTCTCGCAGGCACAACACTCCCTCTCTCGTCACACGGCCTTCTCCCTCCCACACAGCCCTCTTCTAGACACAAGCACACAACCCTCTCCACCATCAAATCTAAGAGAAGCAAAAAATATATATATATTAAAAATAAATTAACGGATAATCGGGGCGGGGCGGATATCCGCCAATCCGTCCGGAGTGGGGATAGGTTTTAAAAAATTATACAAATGGATATCCGAGACGAATTCGGGGATCCACGATCTCTGGCGGGGCGGGGATGGATTTGTCCCAATCCGCCCCGTTGCCATCCTATGGACATGTGTATGGACACCCGATGCTAAGATCATCAACATTTTCACATATTGTTTGAAGGTTATTCTTTTATGAGTATATTATGGTACAATACTAACCTAAAAGTAAAAGTATCCCAAACAAACTAAGAGATTTTTGCCCAAACGAGAATTTTGATTTATCGAACACACACAGTTGGATCATTTTGGGGATTAAAGGGGTTTTGAAAGGTTGAAATGGTCAAAATCACCACAAAATCTTTTTTTAATGGTAAAACAAAAAATGAGATTACACCTTGACCGCCTTAAGCTTCAAAAAATATTCAAATGGCTTAAACCTTGAGACATCACTGCTCTTCCTTGAGCGATTTTTAAAATACTATAGCTAGTTAGGTTGCTCGGAGATACTAAAAAGTTCTCTTGTCTTGCACTGGATCATTTTTCCTAAAGGACTGCAAAAACTCACCAACCTCTTTCTGCCTTAGTGCCTTGCTGGTTTGCAATATTGTGAGCAAGGTCAAGGATTCAGAGGTTGCTATGGTCGTAGAAAATGATTGTGGACAACAAACCTCAATGAACTAAGACATCACAATCTTGACAAAAGTTTAGCAACAGGTAATAACGTAGTTCACCCAGGATAACCCATTCACAACAAAAAATATATGATATAATTGAGCTAACATGAGTGGAAAAAAGAAAAGAAAAAAAATAAAAAAATAAAATTAAATAAAGAAGATTTACCAAGAACTTGCTGTATCACATCCATGCCAAGTTGAAAACCATCCCCAAGCATTTTAAACAGGAAATCTTCAATATCTCTGTGCATCAGGTCAGTTCTTGTAGAATTCAACTCAACATCACTCTCAACCTCGTCTGCTTCCTTCAAGTGAATTTTCTTTGGTTTTGTTGTTTTTAGTGAGCTATTCGTCGATGTTGTCGGCCTAGAATACCCTTTGCCAATAATGCTTGAAACAGTACCAGCTGAAGCAAAAAGCTTGTTTTGCTTTAGTTCTTTGGTGTTGTTGTCTGGATGTACCAAATCCTTGGAAAGATTCTCAGATGACAGTTCAGATGAAGATACACACTTCAAGTCACCATTGGTTGAATCTAAAGCAATACTGGATGCACACCCTTGTGATTCAAGCAGAACTTCAGCAGCCAGTTCAGCATTGCAACCAGTCTTGCAATAAGCAGAAGCTATTTCCTTGAGGGAAATTGTGGCACCAAATATATCAAATAATCCTTCCAAGACCCTTGCCTCCGGGTCATAACTTGTACTGCCCGAATAAGTGGCTTCCATCTCAGAAATTCTTCACAAGAAAGGACAAAAATTGAAAATAAACAGAAGTTCATTCAAGTATCATGGAAACATTTATCAGCAAGCATTATCAAGCATTGATATTGGCCTAGGAAGCACAAGCATTCTTATGGGGTCGATGTGTCAGTGTATAGAACTAAACAAGAATTGAAATAAACAAAACAATAATTGAAATATGAAGCAGAATTGGAATAAAACTAAGGAATGAATTGAAAGAAATCAATGAAAGATCTAAGATAAACCCTAAAAGAATTAACCCTTATTCATTAGCAAATAAGAAACAAATATTCTTTTCTTCAATTAACCCAAGAACAATGAACAATCCCTTGCCTTATTGATAATATCTCTAACTTCTTTGGCAAGATAACAAACCTAAACCTAATTGGCTAATAATGCCTAACTATTATTATGGGCTTTACTTAATAGATCCAATTTCATAGTGTATGTTGTTGATTCTGACATGCACTTGTTGCCTTGTTGGACTTGTCGGACAGTAATGAAGACAGCTGAACGATGACATGATAGAATTTAAAACTTACACATTTGAATGAATCATTCATCGTTTACTTTTTTTTAATAATTATACTTGATAATAAAGTAGGTAGAGAATGTACAGTACATAAACAAAATCACTTAAAAACTTAATGTTTGTAATTGTAGCTGTAACAAAATAAAATATGCTAACTAATTGTCATCATTTGTGTTTTACATTTTTATTTTATTTTTCATAAGGATATAAAGGTTGTGTTGTTCCTACGGCTTGTTCGTGATCCTAAATATTACATTTAGTACTATCAAAAGGTATTGATGAAGTATTGAATCAGTAGTTACAAACTTCATCAAGCTAGATGGATGCCAAAATCCCTATATGCTTCTCATTTTAGGTGTGAATGTAGTTGTATGAAAATCTGTTAGGAGCTTATCTTTTAAAAGGGGGATGAAAGGAAAAAGAGAATCAGAGATGAAGTTGTAATTAGGTCTCCAGCTCAGAGAGGAACTTGAGAAGTAATTGTAATTTGATTGTTTTTTCGTCACCTATTCCAACCAATTTCCACTGTAGTCTTATTAATTTGATTATCATCTTATCACGTTCGTGACAATTGGTATCATGGAAAAGAGAGCCAAAAAAGATGGAAGCAATTTTAAAGGAGATGAAAAATAACCAAATTGAGACAGCAGGACAAATGGAACTCATGAAAGCTGAGTCAAAGCGATTAGCTCAGGTGAGTGAGGCCCAAGAGAAACGAATGGATGCGCGGCTTAAACAACTCTTTCAAGTGATCTGCAGAGTCGAGTAACTCTCCATCCACATAGATCACTGGAACCCAAGGATGCACCGACTCTCCGAAAAACCTCTGTATCACGCGTCAAATGCGTGTCGGATATCCCCACTCCGAAAAATCTGTTGACTGGTTTGGACACGGTCCAGACTCGGTCAAGACTTAGTCAAAATTCGTTGACTGCAAAATTTGGAATTAAATTATTTCGATCGCCCGGTCCTTCCTCCCACACAGCACAGGAAAACCGAAAAAAACCCTAACTCCCACAGCCAAACCCTAACCCTAAATCAGATCGATCGATCAATCGAGAGACGGAGGTAGAGAGAAGAGAAGTCAGAACAGAGAAAGAGAATCAATCGATCGATTTCGACAGAGAGGACTGAGGACTGAGGAGAAATCGGGTTCGACAGAGAGGGATAGATTGATCGACAGGATCTATGGCGTCCTCATCAACACCAGGTACCTTCGATCGATCGATTTCGTTTGTTTGTTTGTTTTTTCCTGCTATTTTCTTCTCTGTTAATGTTTCCTGCGATTTCATCGATCGATCGATTCAGAATTCTGCGATTTCGTTTTTTTTTCCTGCGATTTCCTGAGATCGATCCTGCGATTTTGTATTTCGTTTTTTTTTCCTGCGATTCTTTTTTTTTTCCTGTTTTTTTTCTGCCATTCCTGCGATTCATGAAATACTTCAAATATATATGAAACTGAAAGCATTCTCTTTTCTGTTGTTTTCCTGACATTCTCTTTTCTTTCTCTGCATATATATGAAAGCAAAGCATGCATGAAATACTTCAAATACCCCATATTTGAGCTTGCAGTCTTGCACCTATTGGTTGAAAACTAAATAAGAAACTAAAACTGGTTTTAGGCCAAGGAACTGGAGATGATCTTTGGAAGCATGTGACAATACTAAGAAGAAGTGAAGGTGGGGAAAACCTTAGATGGAGGTGCAACTTTTGTCAGAAAGATTATACGGGATCTCTTACTAGATTGAAGGACCACTTGTTGAAGATAACAGGCCGTGGGATAGCTATTTGTACCAAAATCTCCCCCATACAACTTAGAGAGGTGCGACAATTTGTTGATGAAGCTGCATTGAGAGCAGAAAGTTCAAGGGTGCGAAGTATTCCTTTACCTCCTTCAGTGGGACCAAGTAGTCACCCGCACCCGGGTTCAAGTAGTGGGGGGGTTGGTCCTTCAGTTCCATACAATGAACAAAGGAAGAGGAGAGCCACTAATAATCCTATTGCAAATGCTTTCAATACGAGTGAGCGTCAAGAGTTGGATGCTTTGATTGCAAGGGCATTCTACTCAGCTGCATTGCCATTCAACCTTGCAAGGAATCCGTATTTTCAGGAGGCTTTCACCTTTGCAACGAATAAAGCAAAGTCCATTAGTGGTTACAAGATCCCTGGGTATAATGCATTGAGGACGACATTGCTTCAAAATGAAAGGGGCAACATTGAGAGGTTGTTGGAGGCAACAAAGTTCACATGGGTTACTAAAGGGGCAATAATTGTTTGTGATGGGTGGACTGATTCTCAAAGGAGGCCTCTCATTAATTTCATAGTGATTAATGAGGGTGGTCCAATGTTCTTGAAGGTTGTGAACTGTGAAGGGGAATACAAAGACAAGTTCTTCATTGCTAATTTGATCAAGGAAGTTGTACGTGAGGTTGGGCCAAGTAATGTGGTTCAAGTTATAACCGACAATGCTCCAGTTTGTAAGGTTGCAGGTGTATTTGTTGAGAGCCAATATCCTGAGGTTTTTTGGACACCTTGTGTAGTCCACACTCTCAACCTTGCCTTGAAGAACATATGCGCTCCAAAGAACAGGCCTGCAAATGAAAAGGCCTACAGTTTGTGTAGTTAGATTATTGATGTTGTTGGGGATGGGGTGCTGATCAAGAACTTTATCATGAACCATTCCATGAGGTTGCATATGTTTAATGAGCATTCGAGATTGAAGTTGTTTTCCATAGCAGAGACACGCTTTGCTTCAAGCATAATTATGCTCAAGAGGTTGAAAGACATTAAAAGTAGCATCCAAAGTATGGTGATTGGAGATCAGTGGGATTCCTACAAGGAATATGATGTTGAGAAAGCACGGATTGTGAAAGGAAAACTATTGGATGACTTGTGGTGGGACAAAGTGGACTATGTGCTTCGTTTCACAGAGCTTATTTATTCAATGTTGCGGAGGGCTGATACAGATAAGTCTTGTCTTCACTTGGTGTATGAGATGTGGGATGTTATGATTGAGAAAGTAAAACAAGTTATTTACCGTCATGAAGGAAAGGAAAATACTAGTGAGGAGTCATAGTTTTTTTCAGTGATGCATCAGATATTGGTAGATCGATGGGAGAAAAACAACACACCACTGCATTGCTTAGCACATTCCTTGAATCCAAGGTAAATAATTACATTGTTTTTAACTTTTTATTCTACTTATTCTTGAGTCTTGACTAGAAGACTAGAATTCATGAGTTATGCACTTAATGTTTATATATTAATTTGTGATTGACATTGCTTATATATAGGTATTATAGCAGAGAATGGCTGCAAAAGGATCCTAATCGTATTGCGCCACACAGAGATCCTGAGATTACAAAGGAGAGAGATAATTGTTTCAAGAAATACTTTCCTCTAATTGAAGACAGAAGAGTGGTTATTACAGAGTATGCAAGGTTTTCAACGGGTACTGGACAGTTTGCAGAAGGTGATGCTCTACAGAATAGAGCATACCTAGAACCTGATGTGTGGTGGGTTTCTCATGGTACCTGTGCACCATTACTCTTGAATATTGCTCTGAAGTTACTTGGGCAACCTTGTTCTTCCTCATGTTGTGAGAGGAATTGGAGCACATATAACAACATCCACTCATTAAAAAGGAACAAATTGACCCCACAACGAGCTGAAGATTTAGTGTATGTGCATTCCAACCTTCGTCTTTTGTCAAGAAGAAAACAAGAGTACAAAAAAGGTGAGACAAGGATGTGGGATGTCGCAGGAGATACTATTGATTTGTTGGATTTGGATGCTACTGGAGTGCTTGAGATTGTCAGTCTTTCACTTGATGAACCTGAGCTAGAGGCTGGACTGTTGGATGAAGAAAATGTGACAATTGATCCGCTAGTTAATGAAGAAGAAGAGATGTAGTCGCCTCGCTGGTGAGTTTTTAAAATTATCAATTTACATTTTATTTACATTATCAAGTTAATGAAATTATATTGCTTATGCTTTATGAGTATGACTTGAGCAGTTGAGCTTGACTTTATGATGCATTTGTAAATTTGAATGAATGAATTTGAATGTATTATTGATATGTTTGGATTGTTTAATAGTATTATTAATTTATTTATGATTTTATGTTCTTCTTATGAGTTACAAAAAAAAATATATTAAAAAATTAAGTTTGACCGTGTCGCCGAGTCCTATTTTTTTGAAAATTGCCGAGTCGCCATGTCCGAGTCCGAGTCCGTGCATCCTTGCTGGAACCACAGATCAATCAAGGAGGCCTCCCTCCTACCCTCCCTTGGAGCTCCAAGGTACATTTTCTCACTTCCCTAAACTTGATTTTCCCCAATTTGATGGTACCAATCCTCATACATGGATTAAGAAAGGTGAAAGATATTTCTCTTTTTACCAAATTTTGGAGAAAAACAAAGTTGCCATCACCATTCGCATCCATTCATTTCAATGGCAGAGCAGATCTCTGGTTCTTAGATTACCAAGTTGGGAAACATATCCTTCAATGGACACATTTTGTACATGATCTGTTGTGAGCGCTTTGAAGATGTTGTGTTACATAATTATGTTGATTCTTTCAACAAATTAAGTCAATGTGCTTCCTTCACCGACTATTATGATAAATTTGAAGAGCTTAAATCGCTCATGCTCACACACAACAACCACTTAGATGAAACCTATTTTGTTTAAGCATTTTGATTGGCCTTAAATCTGAAATCAAACCTAGGGTCCAACTCTTCAAACCCACTAGTGTTAGCCAAGTTTTTTTTCCCTTGCAAGGATGCATGAACTCCTCAACCCAAAACCTCTCTACCACCAAAAATACTACACATATTTTTCTCCAACCTCAACAGTTAAACTATTCTTCTACATCAAATACAAACTCCAAACTCCACAATCCATCCATTTCCCAATCCACTACACCACATTAATCTAACCAGTCCATGTCCAATCCCAAACCTGCCAACTCTTCATCACCAACTGTCTGTTTTGCTTCATCTACACCTCCTATCAGGAGACTGACTCCGGCTCTAATGAAGGTACGACGTGAGAAAGGCTTATGTTATTACTGTGAGGAACAATATAAATCATGCCAATACAAACGGATATGGAAGTCTCTTTACATGCTATACATGGTAGTATTTCAACCAACACCATTTTACTCAAAAGCTTATTGAAGAAAAAACCAATTTCCATCCTCATTAAGACAGGGAGCACTCACTCCTTTGTAGATCCTAAAGTCATCAAAGAGATCAATTGGACTACTACATTAGCCCCTCAAATGGTTGTCAGAGTTGCCAATGCCTACAATGGTCTATGCAAGGTATTCCTTTTAAACAACGAGTGAGAGTGGTTCCTCTTGGTGGTTCTCATATGGTCTTGAGGGGTGACTGATTAAAACCCTTGGGTGATATCATCATTAATCTTCAGAAGCTTCAAATTACTCTGAATGTTAAAGGCAGACAGGTGACACTATAATGTACTACTAATGATGATTCATTATGTCTTATTGCAAGAAGGGGTTTATCCAAATTCCTTAAAAACACTTCCTATGCTTTCTTGGCCAACTTTTTTCCATGACCAGCACTCACCAAAACCATGAACCTCATCCATCCCTTACTAACCTACTTGCTGAATTTGAGGACATCTTTCAAGTTCCCACTACATTGCCTTCTACTAGACCACAGAGAGTTTCTCTTAAACAAGAATCCTCACCACCTTCTCAGAACCCTTACAAAATTCCTTATATGCAGAAGATTGTAGTAGACCAGTTAAATCAAAGAAATGTTGGATTCAGGGTTAATCCAACATTCTCATAGTTCCTTTGTTGCACCTATATTTCTAGTAAAAAAGAAAGATGACTCATGGAGGTTATGTGTTGATTATAGAAGGCTTAATGACCTTACTATCAAAGACAAATTCCCACTGCCATTAATTGATGAACTCCTTGATGAGCTTCATCGTGCCACAGACACAGTCTTAAAACTTGACCTCAGGTCAGGTTACCACCAAATCTTGTTACATCCCCTAACTAGGGTTGAACAAAAAACGACCAAACCGACCGAACCGATTGGTTCGATTTCAGTTTTAATGAATTCAAAACCGAAATGGACAGTTCAATTTTCAGTTTGAATGTGATTTTAACCGACAAAATCGAACCGACCGAATATATATAATAAATAACATTTTTACATAAAAATATTATAATATGTTTAAAATAGCCGGTCAATTCGGTTTTATTTCAGTTTTATTCTGGTTTTAATCTGTTCGATTACGGTTTGCATAAATTAGAATCGATTCGACTTTGTTAATAGTTGGTTTGGTTTTGGTTTGGAATTTTTAAAACCGACCAAAGTCGGTTCAGATCACGGTTTAGGTGAAAAACCGAACTGTCAGTTTGGTTTTCAACCCTGCCCCTGACACCCCTAATGCTATTTAGCTTCACCAATGCCCCTGCCACCTTTCAAGCAGTAATGAATCAAATTTTTTTAGCCTTATCGTAAAAGGTTTGTCCTTGTTTTCTTTGATGATATCCTGGTGTATCGCTCTTCCTTAGCACATCACCTATCACATTTACATACTACCTTCTCTACCATAAGACAACACTAACTCTTCGCAAACTCTCCAAATGCTCTTTTATTCAACCTAGACTAGAGTCTTTAGGACATATCATCAATTCCATTGTATAGGCAGACCTCCAAAAAATTAAAGCTAAAGCTATGACTACTTGGCCTACTCCCTCCACCATTAAGCAACTAAGGGGACTCTTGGGATTGACACGATATTTAGAAAATTCATCAAACACTATGGACAACTTGCCCAACCTCTCACTTATCTACTCAAAAAGAATTCCTTCCAGTGGTCTCCTCAAGCCACCCAAGCTTTTCAGTATCTAAAAGATGATATGTGCCATGCCCTTGTCCTTACTTTACCAATTTAAGCTCCCCATTTGTCCTTGAGACTGATGCGTATACTAGAGTACTCTGTGACACTTGCCAACAAAACAAAGTTGATTAGTCTACTTATGGAGGGTTACTTCAGCCATTGCCAGAACTTGAACATGCTTAGAAGCACATTTCTATGGACTTCATTGAAGGCTTACCCCCATCTCAAAATAAAACTATCATATTGTCATAGTGGATCGACTCACCAAATGCAGTCACTTCATAGCTCTCTCCCATCCATTCACTGCATCTATGGTTGCTGAGATCTTCTTACAGCATGTTTAAAAAGCTTCATGGACTCCCTACGTCCATCGTTACTGAGTGAAACAAGGTCTTCATTAGTGCAATTTGGCAAGACCTGATCATAGCTTTGGGAACCAAGTCATCCATGAGCACTACCTACCATCCTCAATCTGATGGCTAGACTGAACGCACCAATGCTTGCCTTGAAACTTGTTGCATGACAGAGACTAAATGGTTGTACCTTGCAGAGCACTAATTCAGTATTGCTTCCACTCTAGCCTTCAATCCACCCCATTTCAGACTCTTTATACCACTCACCTCTACTCCTTGCCCTACCCTCTATCACTGCTATGACCATACCAGACGTGCAACAATACCTCACAGATAGAGAACACATGTTCCAAATCATCAAAGATAAACTTCACAAGGCACAAGAAAGGATGAAATCCTATGCAGACAAGCATTGCACCGACAGGGTTTTCAACATTGGTGATTGGGTCTATCTTAAACTGCAACCCCACCGACAGACCTCAATTAACCTGTGCAAGAATCTCAAACTATCAGCTCGCTTTTATGGTCCACTTCAAGTAATAGTATGGGTGGGTACAGTAACATATCGTCTTCAATTACCTCCTAAATCGAAAATAAACCATCACAATTGAAGAAGAAACTGGGTACATCCATTATCCCTGCCCTACACTTACAATTGGTAGATACACATGGAAGAATTCGAGTCGAACCAGTAGTTGTCCTGGCTAGACGCATGGTACCGCGTAACAAGGAATGTGATTTTGCGAAACCTTTCAAAATTTTGGCAAAATTTCGTTTTTTTTTAAATAACAAATAGAAAAACTACGAAAGAAAAAATACATCTTTGAGAGTTTTTTCAAAAATTTCGAGATTTTTTTCGTAAATTTGGTTTTTTGTAAATTTCAAAAAAACGGTTACGAAAATTTACATTTTTTTAGGGTTTTTTTCTTCTAATTATTTATTGAGTTTTGAAACAGCCTCATCATTTCTTCTACTTGTATATTGATTTTTGAAACCACCCCTAGATTTTCTAATTGTATATTGATTTCATGTTTGTTTCATTTCTTGGTGTTTAATATATTTATTTACTTGTATCTTATTTTTCACGTATTTTATATACCATCAAAATTCATTATATAGATTTCATGTATATTCGAAATTTTTACGTTTTTTCTTTACACACTAAAATATTTCTTAAAATCAGGAGACCGAAATTAACACGAAAAAAAATCACAATCCTTATCGTGTAATGACAGGGTTGTTACACAAGTTTTGGTCACACATCACCTCCATGTTTCCTATTTCAAGGATTTGCAAAAAGGTGGGCAATGTCACAGCTAAAAAGTTTAAAATTCTAAAAAACTGGCGCGCAGCAGGCCGCCAAATTTGAATTCATAAGTGTTAGGACTTAAATGTAATTTTCTTATAGTTAGTTAAGAGGACATAGAGCGACTACGTGTCAACTAACCATTGGCGCATATGAAAATATGTTAGGAAATTAACTTTTAAAAGGTGGATGAAAGGAAGAAGATAAGCATAGATGAAGTTGTAATTAGGTCTCCTATTCAGCGAGGAACTTGAGAAGTAATTGTAATTCGATTGTTTTTTCGTCTCCAATTTCCATTGTATTCTTAATTTGGTTATCATCTTGTCACGTTCGTGACAAAAACACTATGCTAAGTGATAAAACTATATTCTAAGCCATCAACATCATCGATCACCATCTATGAAACTAATGAATCTGAATGTTGAAATCAAAACCTAAATCATCTTTAACACAAACCATTCAAAACTGTTTCAAATCAAACGTACTTGAACCAAACCTCAAGATTACCTATCAAACCACTTGATACACACAAATGCAAACCAAAATACTGAAATGAACGTTTCCTTTAAACAGAAAACAAAACCAAACAAGTTTGCTCTGGTTTTTCCGCGATTTTGATTAAACGGGTGAACAACCACGGATCATCTTATGAACTTGTAAAATCAACAGTTCCACAGTCCGATTCAAACCAAAAAAAGACGGAATAAAGCAAGTAATCTTGATGATAAAAAAAAATGCTTACTTCACACACACACAAATGCATAAAACAAGAACCGATTACTGGAAATAGAAAACCAAACAAAACAAGTTTTCCACATTTCGATCAAATGGAAGAAAAATAACAGCATCTCAGAAACTTGCATGTAAAACAACAGCTTCACAGTCCGATTCAAGCCAAAAAAAGACGGATTAAAGCAAGCAACGTTGATAGTTGTGGATAAGAAATGCGTATTTCACACACAAATGCAAACCAAAACACAAAACAATAACCGATTTCTTTAGATAGAAAACCAAACAAGTTTCCGCCACATTTCCATCAAACTGTAGGAAATCCATATATCATACTGAGAAACTTGTACAATCAAACGGTGTGAGAATCCGATTCAATGAAACAGAGATATCAAATCTTGATAGTTGGAGAAGAAATGCTTACTTGAACACTAGGGTTTGTGAAGGCTCGACGACGGAGAAAATGAGAACGAATTGAAGACGAGAAGCAAAGCCTTTCGCTCTCTCTGCAATCTCTCTTTCTTTCTTGTTCAAGAAAGCATTCCAAATGGGGAAATGAAAGAGCTGGAAAGTGTGTGTATTTATAGACTTATTTTTGGGTCCGAAAATTCTAGGGGTCGAGGGAAAGGGAGCGAGGGATGGGTGTAACCAAAACAAGTGTATTTCAGTGAGAGAGCGAATCACTGAAATACACTTAAAAGTGAAGACCAAATATACCAGCTTTATCGTTCGCCCTTTATTCCGTACACACTTTTGAATCTACCTCAACTTCGAACCGTTGATGTTCCTTAGGGAATTGTGGCGATGATTATCTAGGAGAGATGAGAGGTTAGTTTGCGCCCATTCAAAACACTTCACTCTGCAGGCACTGTATAGTGGTGGAATTCGAAACGCGTTTTCTGCGCTTTTTTTATCTGTTTGGTACGGGGTATTTTCGTCATTTGGTAAGTCGTCTTAAGGAAGAAAAACTTCTGGTGGATCATACTTTATGTGCTTTTTTGTAGTAACAAAATTTGAGAGGAAAAATAAATTGTAATAATCACTTAACTAAAGTTGAGAACCATGAATAAAGGCTCAACTAATTATGGAGCAACATAAATTCAAATACGTTTAGAATAATATTGGAATTATTACTATAATTATAGGATGTAAGAAGGAAACATTTCTAAAATATTTAGACAGATTATTTTTCTTTTCGTAAATCTCTTCATCCTCCGAGTTTGTCGTATATGCAATTGATTCTAGACTCATATGTAACAAGTATAGTCATCATATATAACAAGCTCTGTCGTACATGTAACAAGTTTTGTCGTTGCGCGCAATATAGTTTGCAACAATTGTCGTACTTTAAACACTTCTCAGAGTGAAAACATATTTCATTTATACTAACCATTGCAAATTTACAATTTCCAAAAGTCATTTTTTACTAAATAACACAAATTGCAAATGACACTTAAATCCTAATTCAATGTTGAATTTAGGCAATAATTGTAAAATGAAAAATGCATGAATAATTAAGGTTGATAGAAAAATATGTTCACAAGGATATCCGCCCCACCCTGAATGGTGCAGATTTTCGTTTAGCTTAATGGATTTCAGAGCGAAATCGAGGATGAAAATTTAATCCGTCACATATGGATTTGGTCATTTTACTAAAATAGCCTTACAAGTTACAAACACAAATCCTAAATCACACGGAGAACATCGTCTATCTTCTCTATTATTACCGCAAATTTTGTTTTCTGCGCCTTTTTCATCTTTTTTATACGGGGTATTTATGTCATTTGATGGTTAGTCATCTAAAGGAATAAACTTTTGCTCATTCACAAAATTTGTTCATGTCCTTTCCATTTCTATTTTCATGTATGCATTGGTTGATCATATTTAATGTGCTTTTGTACAAACAAAATTTGAGAGGAATTGTAATAATCACTTGACTGAAGTTAAGAACCATAAATAAAGTTCAACTAATTATGGAGCAACATAAATTCAAATATGTTTAGGATAATATTAGAATTATTACTAAGATTATAGGATGTAAGAAGGAAACATTTCTAAAATATTTAGATAGATTAATTTTCTTTTTGTAAATCTTCAACCTCTGAGTTTGTCATACATACAACTGATTCTAGACTTATATGTAATAAGTATTGTTATCGCATATAACAAGCTTTGTCGTACATGTAACAAGTTTTGTTATTGCACACAATTTAGTTCTCAACAATTGTCGTACTTTAAATATTTCTATGAAGCAAAATTAGATTTTAATTATATTAACTATTGCAAATTTAGAATTTCCAAAAGTCCCTTGTTTTTACTAAAAAAACACAAATTGCAAATTACACTTAAATCCTAATTCAATGTTGAATTTGGCATGAATAATGAAGATAATGTGATCCTTAGTCCACAAAAATTAAGGAGATGAAGCAAAACCCACCACCTATCCATTGGGACATACTTATGTTGGTTTAATCCAACATTCATTATTTACATAAATTCCCTTTGAATCATGAGCCATACACGAAGAGTTTTTATCCTCAAAGGTACACTAGCACATATTTTTTTAAGTATAGTTAGCTCTCACTCTAACCATTATTTATCTCGAGTTGCTTAGTGCGCTTTTTGGTATCTAATTGCAAGTGACTTTGAGAATGTGTCGTTAATAATTTTCTTAACCCTTTCTTTTAAGGCTTGAAAATGTCGAGTTCTGTATTACCTTTGATGCGACCAAAAATTGTCCTCTTTGTGAGTTCGTCCTGCAAAACAATTTTTAGACTGCCAAGGACCACCTTTTTGGTAGTCGAAGGCACTCCGATGCTTAAGTCATTAACTCTGTTGGAAGAATGAAGTAAATCTGGATAGAACTCAATTAAAGTTGCATACCTGTGTCGAATGTTTTCTTTACATTTTAGAATGGTCGTGGTTAACTCTCTGCGTGACCTAAGCATGTGAGGCGCAACGGATGGAGATGTTTCTTGTAATAGTCACCTCCTTAATGGGGATGCATTCAGAGAGGCGTAACTCCCTCCACGGCTCTTTGTTGATGAAACGTTCATCTTCTTTATGAGAGAACTCGTGTCGGACCTGGACTCGGGCTCTGATACGTTTGGACCTAGATTCGGGCCTTGTTTATGTCTCCTTAGTGGCGGTCCTCGTCTGGGCTTTTGTAGTTTGTTTTATTCCTCTTGGGCTTTATGAGCTGGCCCAATAGATCGGGTGTTGTATCCTCGTGATGGGTTGGTGTCTCGATTCTTTTCTTGCCCATTCATTTTTGCACACATTTTTTGGATTTTGCGTAGCCATCATATCTCACACGTTGTCCCACGAGCCGTCCCTTCATTGCTCGGCTCTATAAAAGGAGATGTAACGAATTCGTTTTCCCTCTTCATGCTAACTTTGAACTTAGGGTTTGCTCATTCCTTCATCTTCTCCATTTCCATTGCCTCCCCATTCTTCAACGATGTCTGTTCGTGACAAACTTAGTGGTAAGTCGCTAACTTCATGTGAAGCTTATTATTCTCCCAATAGAGCTTCTCAGGCGATGCTGGATAGTCTTCATTCTGATTATAATCTCCCACCTGACCTTGAGATTATTTTGCCTGGACAGGATGATAGTCCTTGTAGTCTAAAATCTGGGTACATCGCATTGTATTCGTGCATGTTCTCTTTGAGGTTTCAGTTGTCGGTTCCAGAGCTATTTTGGGAGTACCTAAACTTCTTGGGCATTCATCCTTCCTAAATGGGTCCTAATGATTGGAAGGTGATGGTTTCCTCTTACGCGATGGCCATTTTATCCGGCATTCTTTTGACTGCGAGGGTTTTGCACTCACTGGTTGGTCTATTGGTGAACAGGGATATATGCTTCCTTCATTCTCCAGATTGTTTTGATAACCTTAATGACGACTTTCGTGATTGGTCGCGGTCTTGGTTTTACGCTTCCCTGAATTCTGGCCATTTCCAATTGCGAGGTCGTTTGATTTTTCAATCATTCCGAGTTCCCAACAGGCGAAAGGATCCTCACTTAATTGTTGAAGAGCAGAGGATCACTGATCGATTATTGAAGCTTCATCGTTTCCCTGTGGAGGTGTTTCTATCCGAGGGTATCTTGGAGTGTAGTGGTTTGTACACTATGACTGAAGCGGAGCGAGCTTCATTTACTGAGTCTGGTGATGAAGCTATTGCTACTTGTGTTGGTGTTAGTGATGCTAACATTGATAGGAAAGTGAGCTCGGATCAGTGTGTTACAGATCTCGATGCTCCTATTAGTGTCAAGGTCATTGCTTCACGAAAAAGAAAACTTGCAAGGTCTATAAGTCTGTCAAAGCAACTACCGGAAGACCCTGGGCGGGTGCCGAGGAAGAAAAGACTATAATCACAGCTTTGCTCGGATTATGTCACGTCCGAGTCTTGTTAAGGATGTTTCGGGGTTGTTTCTCGCCCAAGTCTCTCTCACGATGATGTTTTGAAATGAGATCGTGAGTCTTTCAAGGAGGCTAAGGAGCTGAGGCTCGCATTGAAAATGAGTGAGAAGGAGACTACTCGTATGTTGTATGATAATGAGAGGAAACTCTTTTATGCTTACAGTGTTGAGTTGTCTAATGATGATCCCCGAGTCATAAATGAAAAGATGTTTCAGCTAGTAATGGAGCAGTCTAAAGACATTGGTGGTGGTCAGAGTTTCAGGGATCACTCTCATTCTCCTTCTATTGATGTCAGTGAAGCATCCTCGGGTTCCTAGTTTCCTCTCCTGTTAATCAGGTTTCTCCTGCTCCTGCTGTTATCGTTAGCCCTACCCTTGCCACGAATGCTTCCCGACGGGAGGGTAACAAAATTTGTAGTAACAAAATTCAAATATGTGCTTTTTTGTAGTAACAAAATTTGAGAGGAAAGATAACTTGTAATAATCACTTGACTAAAGTTGAAAACCATGAATAAAGGCTCAACTAATTATGGAGCAACATAAATTCAAATATGTTTAAGATAATATTGGAATTATTACTATAATTATAGGATGTAAGAAGGAAACATTTCTAAAATATTTAGATAGATTATTTTTCTTTTTGTAAATCTCTTCAGCCTCCGAGTTTGTCATATATACAACTGATTCTAGACTCATATGTAACAAGTATTGTCATCATATATAACAAGCTTTGTCATACATGTAACAAGTTTTGTCATTGTGCACAATATAGTTCGCAACAATTGTCATACATGTAACAAGTTTTGTTGTTGTGCACAATATAGTTCGAAACAATTGTCATACTTTAAATATTTCTAAGAGCAAAAATAGATTTTATTTATACTAACCACTGCAAATTTACAATTTCCAAAAGTCATTTTTTACTAAGGAACACAAATTGCAAATGACACTTTATCCTAATTCAATGTTGAATTTGGGTAATAATTGTAAAATGCCAAATGCATGAATGATTAGGATTGACAAAAAAGTTTGTTCACCGGATATCCACCCTCCCCAAATGGGGCGGATATTGGTTTAGCTTAACTGATTTCAGAGCAGATTCAGGGATGAAAATTTAATATGTCACAGATTCAACGAATACGGATTTGGTCATACCCACCCCCGCGGATATCCATTTAAAAACTCATTTAATTATTAACTATTATTACTAAAATAGTCTTACAAGTTATAAACCCTAATCCTAAGTCACAATGAGAACATCGTATATCTTCTCTACATCACACAGAGACAACCCCTCGCCTCAGCGGCTTCATGCCTACACTAGGACCACCACTAACTACCGCTGCCCACCGACACAGTCTACCAGTTAGTTCTTCTTCCTCTTCTCGCCCTCCTCACCTCACTTAAATCCCACTTCCTTCTCGCCATGGATTCTCGCACAACTTTCTATGATTCGAACGACAATAGTAGCGAGCAACATCCATGACACCACCACCACATAAACCCTTACTTCACCCCCTAACTTTCTTAGATTTGGTGTTGTTGAGCTGCATCGAAGAGATTTGAAAAGTTTTCATGGATGGACGAGCCGATCTTAGAGTTTTTTAGATGATTGTGTTGAGGATTTGAATTTTGTTTTCGAGATTTAGGATTTGGAATGTTGAATGGTTTTGTTAGGACTTTTTGTTAGGACTTTCTTCAAAGGTTGGCGGATTCACATTTGAATTTTCAACAACAAAACTACTACAATGTTTTTTGTCTTTGGTTTTTGGTAATTTTGCGTGTTTTGTTTGATTTTTTTTTATAGTTTAACATTTTACAGTGATTTAGTTTTCCTAAAATGAATTGAATGATTTCAGAGGGTTTTGTTTTGAAATGTAATTTAAATCTATGGGCCGAGGATATGGGATCATAGAAAACAATTCAAACTTGTTTCCTGTTTTGGGTTTTTTTTTTGTGGTTTTCATGTAGATTGTGTTTTTTCTTTCATAGATTTGGGGCGAGGATCCGCCATCCATTGAACCCGTGGCAGATAAATGGAACACGGCTAATGTAGTCGATTTATGCTCTCCTTCCTCATTGCTTACCTAGACTTGCACAAGTAGCAAACGTGAGCCAATGACCATTGTGTGGTGGTCGATGGCACTTCGATGCTTAAGTTAGATAAGGCTTAGGAGAGGCTTACAACTGTAAACTAGATTATATTGCATACCTCTATTTCATCGACCTTATCTCCCTTTTATTGTGAAGGAGTCCTTGTTCGACTAGGCCTTTGGTAGCGTAATTTAGGGAAAGTTATCTTGCTGTGGAAATCCTTTCCTGATTGGGAGTTTTCCATGTGGGATAGTTTCCCTATACGACTTGTGCTCCTAGATCTGTGGGCGAGATTTTCCTTTCTGAGTGTTATCCATGCAAGGAAGTTTCCTTGCCCGACTTATACTTTAATATATGTTTCGTAGTCGGATCCAATGTATTGTTGGATTGCCTATCTTGGGTAGATCTCTCTGATACCTGTCTTAGAGGTCTTACGAGTATTGGGCCTGATCACGTGACGTGTGGGCTTACTGGCTCATTGCAACTCGAACCTGAATGTCTAGATTCTGTCAATGATGGGTTTGCTGCTGTTTAGGCATCGCTGGATTGTGCGTGCAATAAAGCCTGCTTCGTTCTATTGACAAGATTATCATGACACGTTTATGGTGCTGATCAAATGACAATTTGATGTATCATTAGCTACTCCCCTAAGGTAGTGGGTTGTCCTATCGGTCCACTATGTCATTTCATGAAGCACCTGTGTAGTCATGATGATTGAGTCTGAAATATTTCCTCGAGCGGCGAATTGCATTAATTAGGCGTGTGCCAGCTTGAAAGTGGGAAAGGAGAGAGCTCAACTTTCTATGTAGATCTCATATATGTGGAGTATAACTCATTTACTCTTTCGATTTCTTAGATTCTGCTTTGGTATTGTCTGTTGTGCCTTTGACTTTGCTCAACCTTCGTATTCGAAAGCTTATACTTTCATGGCGAGCCGGGATCAACTTTTTTTATGAATTGTTTGCCAGAGGCCATAAGTTATTTTAGGAGAGATTGCTCTCTGAATTTGATCTGGAATTCCTGCGTAAGACATTCAGGATTCCTGATGATCTGGTGCTCTGCACTCTGAGCGTTGATCTGACGCCATTGTACCCTCTTGAGGGATTTATCTGCCTTCACCAAGGTATGCTGCAATTGGGTGTCCATTTTCCTATCATCAAAAAAGATTTGGGATTTTCTGGTGTACCTCGACATTGCACCCGCTCAACTTGTGTCGAACGGGTATAGGACTTTGATCGCCATACTGATTAGGGTTAAGGACGTTGGTGTCCGGGTGTCTTCGAGGCCGATGCAATTGCTCACTTCTCCTCGGATAAACGAGCACGTTGTGTGTGCTAACGTCGCCGGACTGCTTCGGCAAATTGCCTGATGATTTTAAATTGTGGTATAAGTATTGTTTCGTGGCTCTTGCAGACTCCTCATACTTTGAGCTTCCTGGTTGTCCGGTTGAATGTGAATTTAGACCACTGAGTAAGTTTATTCCTTTTCCGGTCTTACATGTGTCAATTTCATATTAGATTGACCTGTTGTGACTTTTGCAGGGAGATTCTCTACTTCGCCTTTTTCTGCTGAGGATAAAACCACTTTTGATGCATTACGCGACATGCCTCATTTGGAGGTTGAAGATGCAGTCAAATCTTCTATGTTGAGTGGCAGTGCAGTGGTCTGTGGGCTCATTGGCACGTGGTTCCCACTGTGTATCGGGTGAAGAAGCCAAAGCCTGAAGAAGTGTCTGTTTCGCGAAGAGGAAGCTTCCCAAGCTCAAGGTTCCAAGCCCTTCAAGGAGGGCAGAAATAGAAAGGTGTTTCCTTCTACTGTGCATTAGAAGAAATCTCGCGTTTTGTCTAGACCCGTCGCAGGCGTCTGGCCTCGTCCGAATGACATGATGTTGTTGGGAAAGAGCCTGGTACGACTGTTGTTTCTAAGGGACGTGATGTTGTTGTCATGGCCCCTGCCTCTGTTTTGACTTGGAGAGTGAATATCTACAAATGGTGGGTGTGGAGGATGTTACCAAGTTGAGCACCAAGCAGGCAAAGTTTATGAATAAGATGTTCCTGTAGGCGGGCATGGAAGCTTCGAACGGTTGTCCTTTTTTCAATAAAGAACTTCAAGCTTCGCTTATCTCTGGATCATGAGCCTTTTGAAGAGTCGTCTGATCGTAGGTGTCATGGTGAATGTTCTTCTTCTTGTCGCCAGTGTTGTGCTTCAACTCATTCTCGTCCTCATATTCGATTGACGACGGGTTCGAGGAATAACTCGCTTCCTTCTTCCCCTGAAACCGGGCCAGCATGTGAGAGAGAGCCAGCAGCTAGGGGCAAAGGTAAAGTTGTTGATGAAGGCCCTGATATAGTGAAGACGGCTAAGGGCGGTGCTGGAGTGATTTAGGCTCCGAATGATCTTCATCTGGATGCACATATCAGTCTGTTTGCTTCAAATGTAATAAGGATGGGCAACCTAGCTTAACATCAAGAGGTTGACATCTCTTATGCTTCTAGGAAGCAAATCAGTAGGTGGAATGACTGGCTGGCGAATTGTGCTTCGGAGCCAATGGGAGTGACGCTGGGAGAGCATTTAGATAAAGAGAGGAAACACCTTGCTAGGGATGTTACATCTAAATTAGGTGGTCACGTCTGGAATTGAAGTCGAGGCCACTCATGAGAAGGTGTATACCATGGAGTGAGTCTTCACAAATCTACAGAAGTCATACTCTAATTCTCTTCACGAGATTGAATAGTTGAAGAAGCAACCTGAAGCTTTCTCAGATACTAGAGCGGAGTCCAGGTCCATTGGGTCGGAGGCTCAGAAGGTTCGCTTGGAAGCGATTGAGTTCAATTTGGCTAGGGCAGTGTCCGCGAGGGATTAGTTCGAGAATAAACTGAACCTTGTCCATTGTGACTTGCTACTTGCCCGTGATTTTGTTGATGGAGTGTGGGTTGAACTGCAGGCTCTGCATGCTAAGAGGATTAAGGAGTCCGAGTGGACTATCCAATGTCAGTAGTTTGAGGCTAGCGTTGAGCTTCATGCCGAGGGTGCGTGGATTGCTGGAGATCAGTTCCAACTGGCGCAGAGTGAGCTAAATATCGCTAATGATAAGGTGGATGTGGAGCAGTCCAAGAATGAAATTCTGTAGGGTGAGCTGGAGCAACTAAAACAGGAGTTTGCCGAGTCAAGAGGGCGCGAAGAGAAACTTCTCAAGGCCTAGGACACATTTGAATTCAGCAGAGTCGTGCATGGAAGGCTGGAGCTGCTGCGTCTGATGGATGAGGAGCATCTCAAATGGGATCTCTTCTATTATAAAGATATTGCATATGTAGAGTTTGAAGCGACCTCCTATTCGTCTGAAGCAGAAGGCGGTCCTGATGAGGGGGGTCAAGAAGCAACACCAACAGATGTGTCTTTTGCTTCTTCCCCTGCTAAGTCTGACTCTGTTGAATCTAACTCTCATCTTGATGAGGGGTGAATCCCATACTTGAGTTTGCAAATGAATGGTACTTTGCACTTATTTTGTCTTCCTTTGCTTCCCTGCTAGCTTTGTTCATGCTTTGTCTTTTTTCGACTACGGTTGTCAGATGAGGAACTTTGCTGGGCTAGGTAGCTCATGTTTGATTCGTTGTTGGGAGGTCTGACTTCTTATGCTGCAATAGTTGGTGCATTTCTGGTTAGATTCCTTTGTAGAGATCGAAGAGTGTAATACACCCCTTGTTTGGCAGCTTGACTGTCTGTTGGACCAACAGTTGTTGTAGCCGTTATAGGCGTATTAGTCAGACTGTGGTCCTAGCGCTCGCGCCCTTGTAGATGAGTGGACAGTAGTCTTTGCGAGTCGTCTGGGTCGAGTTTTTTAGAACTCTGAACGGACGTTTAACTCGTCTTTATTTGTTGTTCGTGGAATAGGCTTAATTGGACCGGAGGTTATTATTGCCAGTTATGACTGACTAAATCGGGGTCAGGTTTCGGCGGCCATGGTGGTCCCAGGCAAGCCATCTTCACCAGGCTACATGAGCACTGACTAAGCTCCCACTTTCCAACCCATTTTGATTCGTTCGTGGCGGACTAGGAATTGGAGCAAACCATAAACTTTTACGACCCATTTAGCTATTTATTAGACTTTAGTTGTGCTTAAAATTAATTAAATGCCTTTATTTGTCTCGAATTTTGATTATTGTTATAATTTTTATAGGAAATCGAGAAATGTACAAAATTCGAGATAATTCTACCATAAATTTGCTTGACCATAAGCAATTAGAAAAATTATGAAATCAATGAAAAGAATGAAATTCAAGGCATTTGGGCACATTCATAGCACATGTGGATCATGAGTTTCATATCAAGACCAATATTATGAAATTCAAAATTTGATTCCAACTAGTGATGATTTATTATGAAGACATATCACAAGTTTCAAGATAAAAACTTCAAGTGTGGAGCATGCAATCATAAAGACAAATAAAATATATTCCAAGGATCAAATCAATTAATATTTTATTGCCTTGAGTTTTGTCTCACAATATCTACCTCCAATTAGGAATTCATTGATGTATCTATCCCTAATTATGACTTGCTTGATTTTATATGATATGATTTGGAGTAGAATCAAAGGATTTGTGAGATTTGTTTTTTCCTATTTCTAGCTTTGGAGGAGCACATTATAAATATGCTCTCAAACTATTGGAGAATGAGAGATCCAACTCATTTCATGCATCATTATCTTATCTCTAGTATAGCTTAGATTAATTATTTTTTATTTTTTTTGTTGGAGCTTTTGTTCAAGTTATGTTTATTGCATGTAACTTTTTAGTTTTGAATGTAATAAAAATTAGTATTTTCTTCATGCATTAATTTATCTTTCAATTTAATTAGTTTACTTCTTCATCTACCTTCTTAATTTCACTCTTAGATTAATTCATCACAATGACAATGGTAAGTTAAATCTCTCATCTCAAGGAGATAAGCTGAAACCTACTTGAGTGATGTAGATATATTTTTTTTAAACAAAAAAACTTATATAATTTCTATTAATCCTGGATTCAACCAATGAATCAAAGTTGTCAAATCGAAAGATGGACAACGAAGGATTATGCGAAATGAAGATAATGACTTGGAAACAAGGATTATATTTGTTTTTCAGTAGCTTTTAATTATTCGTAAATTATAACTATTCATTAAAAAAATTGTCAGTGAGAGAGTGGATTAATGATGGTCAAGGAGTTTTTTTTTTCATCGAAAGAGATTAATGAAATTCTATCTCAGAAAATAATTTTCTTTTGATTATGAGTTTTGATTTAACTCCGCCCGTGGCAACGGCAGGTCCCAAGCCCGGATAAAGGAGGAGGGTTGGTTAACGCTTGTGACAGCCAACTGTAAAAAAACCCCATCACATCCATTTTCATGGAATTTGGTTCAAAAAGATTAATGCAGAAAGATAGGGCGTCCCCCGCTATAAGCGGCGCGCTGCACCCACGCTCGGGTGTAGTGACAAATGAGCAAGGCGCGCTGCAGCGGCACCCGGCTGTAGTGTTAAATAGGCAAGGGTTCTCGCACCATTTCTGGACGAGGGTGGGTTAAAAAGCTAGTCCAGGTTAGAGCTAGAGACAGAATGATTAGATTAGCCTCTTGGAACATAGGAACCTTGACGTGTAAGTCAATCAAATTAGTGGATGCCCTGTGTAGGAGGTAGGTAAACATAGTTTGTCTTCAAGAAACAAAATGGAAGGGGAACAAGGCTAAAGATTTAGGAGGAGGGTTCAAACTCTTCTATTATGGTAAAGATGGAACTAGGAATGGGGTGGGAATAATGGTAGATAAAGTTTTTAAGGATGCAGTAGTCGATGTTAGGAGGTTTGGGGATAAAATCATAAGTATTAAATTAGATTTAGACCTAGAGATAGTGCATGTTATTAGTGTGTATGCACCCCAAATGGGTTTATATGATGAAACTAAAAAGGGTTTTTGGAACTCTTTAAAGGAGTTAGTTATTTGGATTCCCTCTTCCGATAGGGTTTTCTTAGGCGGAGATTTGAATGGTCATGTCGGTAAGGATAGAGTTGGGTATGAGAGGGTACATGGAGGTCAAGGCTTTGGGGATCAAAACACTATGGGGATTTCTTTTCTAGATTTTGCTTTAACTAAGGATTTTGGGATCGTGAATACCTTTTATAAGAAGAGGGAAAATCACTTGGTGACCTTTGCGAGTGGGCGCAATAGAAGTCAAATTGATTATTTTTCTTGTTAGGAGACACGATTTAGGTAGGTGTAAAAATTGTAAGGTTATACTAGGGGAGTGTCTAACAAATCAACATAGGTTGTTAGTCCTCAATTTTTGTCTTGAGAGTAGGGGTCATATTGCTAAAGAACGTGTTAGACCGAGAATTAAGTGGTGGACCTTACAGGGAGATGTGTGCCAAAAATTTAGAAAGAAGATTTTGGGTGGCCAGTCAGTTTCAGAGGGTTGGGAGAATCTATAACCAAAGGATAGAACTAGTAGCACAAATCTTTTTGAACATTTGGCAAACCGAATAAGAAGATGTGCGAAGGAAGAGTTAAGAGAGGCAAAAAAAAGAGGTGTGTATGATAAGGATACATGGTGGTGGAACACTGATGTGCAACAAACCATCGCGGAAAAGAAAAAATGTTTTAAGGAGTGGCAAAAGGATAGATGTCTAGAGTCTTATGAGCTTTATAAGCAAGCTAAGAAATTAAGTAGTAAAGCAGTAGGGGAAGCTAAGAAGAGAGCATATGATGATTTGTATAATAGGCTAGGTACAAAGGAAAGGGAGAAGAATATTTTCAAGATAGCTAAAGCTAGAAAACGAAAAACTAGAGACTTGAGTCATGTTAAGTGTGTTAAGCATGAGGATGGAAGAGTTTGAATGCAAGATAAAGCTATTTTAGATAGATAGAAGGATTATTTTTGGAACCTACTCAATGGAACACATGTAGGGGAGTTAAACTTGGAGGGGTATGCTTCACAGGAAGGGAGACATCGTGTGTTCCATCGCATAGTTAGTGACAGAAGTGAGAAAAGTTTTAAAAAGAATCAAGACAAGAAAGGCAGTTGGACCAAATGATATACCAATTGAAGTGTGGAAATGTCTGGGAGAAGTTGGGATTCAATGGCTAACTAAGCTCTTTAATAGGATTTTGGAAATTATAAAAAATGCCAGATTCGTGGAGGCATAGCATTGTGGTACCAATTTATAAGAACAAAGGGGATATTCAGAATTGTTCGAACTATAGAGGGATAAAGCTTATGAGTCATACGATGAAACTTTGGGAGAGGGTTATAGAACGAATACTTAGGAGTTTAACCACGGTTTTGGAGAATTAATTTGGATTTATGCCGGGTAGGTCTACTACGGAGGCCCTCTTTCTGCTTAAGAAAATTATAGAAAAATATCGAGAGGAATGTAAAAGTTTGCATATGGTTTTTATTGATCTGGAGAAAGCTTACGATAGGGTTCCCAGGGAGTTAACTTGGTGGGTGCTTGAAAGGAAAAAAGTGTCTCCATGTTATGTCGATATCATTAAGGATATATATGAAGGGGCTGTAACAAGTGTTCGCTCAGTGGGTGGGATGTCCAGTGAATTTTCAGTGTCAGTAGGACTACATCAAGGGTCGGCCTTAAGTCCATATCTCTTTGCTTTGGTCATAGATGAGTTGACGAGACATCTGCAAGAATATGTACATTGGTGCATGTTATTTGCAGATGATATTGTCTTAATTGATGAAACCAGTGAATGTTTAGGTCAAAAATTAGATAGGTGGCGGGAGGCTTTAGAGAGTAAGGGTTTTAGAATTAGTCGTTCGAAGACGGAGTATCTAGTATGCAACTTTGGTTCTGAATCACGAAGGAGGAATAATGCAATTAAGATCGAAGGCGTGGAGGTCTCAGAGTGTGAGACTTTTCGATATCTACGATCTATAATTCAAAAGAATGGGGCTATTGGAGAAGATGTAGACCATAGGATTAAAGCTGGTTGGTTGAAATGGAGAATGACGTCAGGAGTATTATGCGATAGAAGGATGTCTGCAAGGCTAAAAGGAAATGTTATAAGACAATTGTTCGACCAGCCATGCTATACGGTTCAGAATGTTTGGCTACTACGAGACAACATACGCATAGGATGGTAGTAGCAGAATTGCGTATGTTAAGGTGGATGTGTGGTAAAACCCGTAAGGATAAAATTAGGAATGAAAGAATTAGGAGACACTTAGGTGTAGTCCCCATAAAGGACAAAATTAGATAAAGGCGTTTAACTTCGTTTGGTCACATGCGGAAGAGATCAAGCATGGCGCCAATTAGAAAATGTCTAGATTGGCAAGTTAATGGAGGGTGTATACAGAGGGGACGACCGTTGAAAATTTGGATGAAGGCGGTGAATGAAAACATCATTGAGCTTGGATTAGGCGAGGATATGTGGGAAGACCGCATTGCTTGGAGAACCAAAATCCATGTAGCCGACCCCGAAAATATCGGGAACGGGCTTTGATGATGATGATGAATTTTGATTTAAAAATTAAAGGAATTTGTGCAAGTATTCAAAATAATGCGTTAAATTAATCTCTACAAGGCTAAAAGGTGGATTTTCCTATCCTTGAGACATCTTTTAATTAGTAAAATTTGTTCAGTAATTCTCAATCAAATTTTGTTTAATCTTCTTTTATCCAAATCTTATCATTTCCCTTCTTTCTACCATTTTTTTATTTTATTTTATTTGATCTTCTAAAGTGTTTCTAAAATTTTAAACTTGATCCCTTTTAAGTAGGACGACAACCCCTACGAACCACTTTACTTGTATTTTTTTAGAATTTTGTAGGTAAATTTATAAGAAGGGAACAAAATATAAAGTGTTGATTTGCATGCAGTTTAGGCGACAAGAATTTCGAACAAAACACTAATTTCCCTCACAAAAGGAAAGATGAAGCCTCCATGTCTTTATGTAGTTTAGATTATATTTTCATGCTATTCACATCCTCTAGAGAGCTTTTAGTTAGACTTCATGACCAATCCTTGAGAAAGGATTAGATGCGAAATATGCATGCACTAATGTTGAATCTAAATGTAGGTTTTAGGCAGGGACTACTCCACACCACCATTTTCTCTTTCTCACACCACCAATATTTGCATAACTTAACAGAGAAACCCAAACTCAAAATGGAAAAAACGCAAAACAGGGTAACTTTTGAGCAATTTAAACCCTCAATTAAGATCGATTCTCAAGCTCATCAAAACACAAAAGTTGTAGTACTATGAGTTATCTGATAAACATAACTTGAATCACTAGCAAATGTTTTGAAATGAGCAACTTATTATCATTTTACTAAAGTCGCGTTAATCTGTCTTGCAATGAAAATGAGATAGTGTCTCTGACTTTTGGCTAACTTATATGCTCGATCAAGATCGATTATCAAGCTTATCCAAACACAAAATTTGTATTACTCTCAGTTATCTGATAAACACAACTTGAATCACATGAAAATCTTTTGAAATGAGCAAGTTATGGTCATTTTACTAAAGTCGCGCAAATCTGTCTCAAAATAAAAACGAGATAGTGTTACTGACTTTCGGCCAAATTATGTACTCGATCGAGACCGACTCTCAAGTTGATCAAAACACAAAAGCTATAGTACTCTAAGTTTCTAATAAACAAACTTTAATCACTTGAAATGTTTTGAAACGAGCAAGTTATGATCATTTTACTAAAGTCACGCAAATCTGTCCGAAAAAATTTGCTGAAATTTTCTGTTCGCCCGAAACTCTGCAAAGTTTTGCAAAAGTACCGCATTGTACACCGCAAACATGAAATATTTATGAAAAAAAATTATGTTTGCAGCGAGCACTGTTTTTTGCCAAACCCGCAGTGATGAATGCGGGGATATTCAAAAGTCATGCATTAAACTCTACGAACATAATTTTTTTTGAAAAAAATTAATGTTCGCAGCAAACACTACAGGCTATTTGAAAATCCCCTTAATGCTCCCTGCGGTTAGCATGGAACCCTGCGAGGTTTTGCACAAACCCCGTAGTGTTCTATGCGAATAGAAAAAAAAACTGTTTTTTTTTTTAATCCTGAAACTCAATTTTCTTTGATTTTTTTTTTCTCAATCTTTGGTTTCAGTCCTCAAAGTACTACAATTTTCGTGATTTGATGAGGTTGAGAATCGGTATCAATCGATGGTTTAAATTAGTTGAAAGTTACCATGTTTTTATGTTACTATTTTTTTTCAACAGGTGGTGAAGCAATCGAATGGTGGAGAGAGTGGAGAAGCAAAAGATAAAATGAATGACTCACTTACAGAAGAGTTGGAGTCGATTTTGCGTTTTGCGTTTGAGAGATTGTGTTTTTTAGAGGTTGCGATTTGGGATTCAATTTTTATGGGTTTTGATTTTGAGAGATTTTCGAGGGAGAGGGAAGAGATTTGCAAGAGATTTGAGTGTGGGGAGAGATTTAGAAGAGATTTGAATGTGTGAGAGGGAGGAATTTAGAATGGGAGAGGGATGAACCGTTTGTCGATTTGAATAGTGAGGGAAAAAATATTTGGGTTTTTGTTTATATAGGTGGTGTGAGAAAGTGTGGTGGCGTGAGAAAAAAAGTAGGTGGTGTGTGAGAGTAGAATGATGTGAGAAAGAAAAAATGGTGATGTAAAATAGTCGGTGCATAGATTTTATATTATTTTTTCTTCTACCTCTTCTAGATTTGTAATGTTAATGCGGTGGATGTTGATTTTTGTATTTTTCTTGATTCATTAAGTGCTTACATCACTTCAATTTTCAAAATGAGAATCAAGTCATGATTTTTCAAAGAGAGTTTTAAAATGTTATTCAACTTTAAACTTTCCATTACTATTTTGATTAGCATCCAAGTAGTTATAAAGACCTTGAGTATGTTTATTAATGAATATATGTATCTAAATTACTGCAAAGGCATGTTGGTGGATTATTTACCATAGAGAACTTCATATCTTTTAAGTTTTTTATAATATTTTCAATCTCCTTTGCTTTCTTATTTTTTTAATCTTTCATTAGTCCAAAATCACCTTCAAAATTGGTTTTAATCTCTCTCTCTCCCCCTTACATCATATGATTTATTTTACTTCTTGCTTCCTTTGTTGAAGGTTTTTGAGATTTTCGATAACGACTAAACAACACATCACTTTATACTAATAAACATGCAATTCAGATTAGTTGGCCCTTTGCCATGCCGACCATTTTCCTATTCTATTGGTACAACTTTTGTTCCCTGACCCCTCCTCATTGTTAAACCGCTTTTTCTAAATATCGAGAAAACGCGCGAGGGAATGGGCGAGGGAGGGGTGCTACCCTTCACCCCCTCGAGTTGCGCATTTTTGTGAATCTCGAGGGAATGAATGGTAACACCCCCTCCCTCAAACGTAGCTGTGACCACATGTCCAACTTTACTTAACGTCTGAAAAATTTTCACATGCCAGGTACTTTCTTGAAATCACCTTGCATGCCCGTGATGTGCTTCATGTCCCTTGTGTCTTGCATGTGGTGATGGGAATTATGTTACAAACACAAACCATAGGCATTTGGGCTTGGAAATATAGGAAATGAACAAACCATAAGACTTTATCAAAAAAAAAAAAAAAAACAAACAAACAAACCAACCATTGGAAAATTGGTAAGAATGTGAAAACTTATTAAGCTGCCTAACCTGTGCCAATATTGTGCTACTCAATTAACCAGGAATTCTAGGGGGCGAGGGAAAGGGCTCATCCAGAGGGGCACTTCTTTCCCTCGCTCCCTAAAAGGGATCCTCATGAACTTTATGCTGGCACGGATCTATGTGGGGACAAGTGGGGGCAAATGTCCCCACTGACTTTTGAAACTTTATAGAATATTTTGCCATTTGCACACCCTGCGACTCTGCCTCACCCCACCCTCACTCCATTTGTTCTTTGTGATGCTGCTCACCTCGCTTAGCTCATTTCCTCTTTTGAAATTTTACATTAAGTAGAGCTTAAGATGCGTTAAATTTGGGACATGCAGGTACTTCTCATATACACGACACTACTGGAGCATTCATTCATTACAAACGGTCTTTGGTTTGGATTTTTGCAGAACCTCGTATTCTACCAATAATGCTGAGAAAAGATGAGATAAATCAGGACCGCTGCTGCCAATTACAGGTTTCTTGCTGCTTAAATCTAGGAAGTACATAGTTTAACTGCTCAAACGGGGAGGAACATATTGGCTGAGATTGGGTGATTGATGAGGGAGGAGGTCGTGAGTTGAGTTGGTAGAGCTGAAAGATAAGAACAGTGCCAGAGATTACTGTCAAGCATCTCCTCAACAATGAAATTAGTCCAGAATGGAGGCACAATGCATTCATTGTCATTGTGGGAACACAATTCAAAGTACCACTGAAACAGTAGAGATATTGTTTAGCATGTAGTCTACAAAGCAAGCAAAAATGATTAGGGAACACAAATGCGACGTGTGAAACAATTATCAAGGAGTCATGAAACATCAATCGGAGAACAAAATTTTTAGTAACACTTTTAATTAATGGCGAATCAAGAATTAAATGTTATAACCCATTACAACAGATGGAGGCGAAGATATGAGGAAAACCATAGTCATAGTGGTGGCCACCACCCCAATAGCACAATATGCACCTCTCGAAAAAAAAAATTACGATGTAATATGATAAGATAATATTAAGTACTTCTCATAATGCTCTAAATACCTACAAGGAAACCATCATATCCACAGGACATAATAAAATCTATTCAGAATTCGATTCATGTAAAAGAATTGAATCTATCATTAGCCTTTACAAAATGAACAAACACTAAAAGCAACCTACAGAGGTACAAATATCTGTTCGGTAACAGGATCATACGGCTAATCATCCAATCTACCTTTGTCATGGCAGTTGATTCTTGATCTGTCACACTCTAAGTTTCTACCAATCATGGTCAGTCATCAGGAAGCAAATGAACATAATTGTACAAGAAGATGCAGGGTTATGATCTGTGTAACCTGTAAATCTACTGGCCATGTGATCAGTACTGATATTCATGTTGTATGAAGGATGAGACCTGTTCATCTGCTCGATAAAACCGTAGCAGCTTTGCAAGTGACACTTTCTCCTGCAATATGAAAGTTGAAATCAGAACCTGATAACTGACAGTTTTTAAGCAACATACAGTGGAACAAAAATGCTTCTGACCACCATCCAACCTGGATTGGTTCTCCCGGTTCAGAATTGAAACGCAAGCCTATTGAACGGTTCTGTAAGATCTCAGGGTTTCGCATCCATTCTTTAGTTGTGCCAGACAATGTAATCTTATGTTCAAAAATCTGAGACATTAAAGTAAACCTTTAAACAATTGAAAGGGAGAGTCGGGAAATAAACATTAGATGCAATGGATTAAAAAAGTGTTTGAACTTGGCTCCTTAATGTACAAACCTACCTCAGACTGAGGTAAGAATCTTGGTATCTCCAATTGATCTTCTTCAGTGATTGAACCAGTCCCCTGGCACTGTGGGCAGAATGCAGATGATACTTTTGGTTTTGGTTTCATAATCTCCCCATCCATTTCTATTGAGAGTGGCTGATTCTTCCATAATTCAGACTCACAGAGAAGAATCCAGTGTACAAGGCAGGAAGTATGAAATATGTGAAATGCCTAAACAATTGAAAAACATTACTTGTCATGTAAATGCCTTCACATATTAAGCAATCATAATAAGTCATCCAAAAGATTTAAAATAAAATGAATTTTGAAAGACTACAAAGAAATGAAAGGTTGAAAGAAAGTTACCCCGGTTTTATTCCTAGATGTACAAACAAGTCGTCTAGTCTTCATATTTAATAAGCATGCCACATCCTTGCCTGGGAGAAGTTTATGTTGACATATCTCACAGACTCTCTTCTCAACAATACGCTCTAGCTGCTTTTGCCTCTTCATCCTCTTTTTTGTAGCCTTCCTAGACTTTGTCCTTTTACGTGGAATCTGAACATCATCACATCGACCTTGCACTGAAGGAGCTCCACATGAACCACCCCGTTTAGTCAAAGTACTACTAATATCCTCCGGATCAGAAAAAGATTTTAATCTGTCGTTTTTCTTGCCTTTAACATATCCCTCATCATCTGAACATGGAGTATAAGGGGGCGTTGGGCTATGAACACCTGGTACATTCCTTCCCAAATCGACATCACAAGAGAATACAACAATACCAAAATCATACTCTGGTATCATGAACACGTCTTCATCTTCTGGATCCCTTTTCCCCAACCACTCGCACCATATTGTAAGCATTTCATCGTCAATACCATAATTATCATCAATCTTAGCACCAAGTCTTCCTAACCCAACCAGCTTAACTCCTAAATTGGAATACTCTTCCTTCCACAACATCCCCTGAATTACAAGATCATAAGATTCCAGTGCAACATTCAAATTCTCATCATAATCGTGAACAACACAATTCACACACTCCCCATTCTTCTTATGACCAACTCTATCAAGTGCTACAATACTATCAACATCACCTTTTGACGATTCCTCATGACTGACAATACTGAGAGCATTCCCATTCCCACTCCCATTACTCTTATAAGTCAAGAGATTATCCGGAAGCGGTCCTGAAACAGCCAAATTATGTGCCGACGGATCATAGTAGAAAAAGAATCCATCATTGAACGGCCACGGATCTGGACCAATCAACGTAAGCTTTGCACCTTCGAACCTCCCTCTATGAAGCTTCCCCTTTAAATGATCAAACAATGACGCATCACTGTAACAAAGAACCCGACACAAAACACAGAAGAAAATATATCTCTTCCCATCTTTCCTCAACTCCACATACAAATGCCCTTTAGCTCGAATTCTCCTTAATGTAATCCTCGTCTCCAACTCTCTTAAATTATGAACAACTTCTTCACACCCCTTGTTTCCCGCCATCCAAAATCTTCAAAATCTTTTCTTCAACAATTCAACAAATTTCTCTCCAAATCTCTCCTAGATCTAGTTCAAACCCTAGAAAATCTCTTCTAAGGTCAAACCACTTCACCAAATCACTATAAACCCTAATTCCACCAATCTTCGCTTACACTTCTCAACAGAACACACAAATCAGTGACTATTACATTCATTCCAATCATTACTTGCACTAAAACTCAATGAATTGCTCGAATTTCTTAAAAATTTACTGTTTTCGACACAAATTTTCAACTTTTCCAGAACAACAAAAACCCTAGAAGAAATTACAATCCAACAACAAACTTCGAAACGAACTTAACAAGACGGAATCGGAGAGCGCTTACTTGACGTAAAACATGTAGGAGGTATTCGAAGACGTATGTCTCTGCCGGTAATTAGGTCAACAACGCATGCCGAACCGACAACGTTCGTCAATCTGTAATCCGCCATTAAATAGAGAGATCTTAAACAAACAACAACTATTGATGAAATCACAGAGAGAAGGAGAAGAAACCCAAAAAAATAAAAACGGAAACTTTGATTTCTTGCGAACCGAAGATTTGGGGATTTTTAAGGCAACAATGCGAGCGCGATAGATGCGTGGATTACTTTATTACAGTTCATGGTGATTGGGTGCGACTGGGAGTGGGGTAAGAGAGGAGTGGATGGGGAGTGAGTGATTCGAGGAGGCATGTTTGGAAAGATGGACGGTCAGGGTTTAGGGACTGGGTGTTGTAAGTTGTGATAGGGTGTAAGGGGAAGGGAGAGATGCCAGGAAGATTCGAGTGGCTGATGAGTACGGTATTTGTCCGAGGGATGCTGAAGAGTTACGGTTTGTTGGATGAGTGACTAGAGATTTGGCTTAGTGGATATGTAAACTTACACAATTTTTTATCAGCTACATTTAACTAGTTAATGGACTCACTTTACTAGCTCAGTTATTCAGTATTTATTATTTTATTACAACAATTTAATAATAAGTAAAAATTATTATTGAATAACAAATATTTCAACTCTATTAATTCATTAAAGAGAGCAAACCTGCCAGAAAGATGAACCGAGACAAAAGTTCCCTATTTGTATCAGGAGTTTCAACCGAGGAGACCACTTCTATCACTGGACTGCTCCAGTTTCAAATAGGTACACTCTTAGTAAGATACCTAGGCCTCCCGATGATCTCTTCATACCTCTCTCACCATCAATGTGCTCCACTAATAGAAAATATCAGGAAAAAGGTAAGCTCATGGAAAAACATGTTTCTTACCTATGCCGAGAGGTTAGTTCTAATCAAGTCAGTGCTCACTAGTATGCATATCTACTGGACGGCTTCTTTCGAACTTCCCAAACAAACACTTGATTGCATAAATGCTATACTTCGTAGTTTTTTATGGTCAGGAAGAGATGTGGCAACTAAAAAGTCTATGGTAAGCTGGGAGAAGATTTGTTTCCCGTACAAGCAAGGCGGTCTAGGCATCAGAGACATCCGTATTGCAAATGAGGCAGCCAACATGAAGCATATATGGAGTATTGTCACACGAAGAACATCAATCTGGGTCAAAAGGGTCTGGCAATATTTGATAAAAAAACAAAGACTTCTCGATTATGAATGCTCCTAAAGAGGCCTCTTGGTGTTGGAGAAGGATCCTAGAAGGAAGGAGAAAGGCTTCTTGCTTGCTTTCGCACTCTATAGGTAATGGTGAAATGACCCTCTTTTGGAAGGACCCCTGACATCCAAGTGGTATTCTACAAGACATATTCCCACAGGAACTGATGTATGATTCCACGTTGCATATGAATGCGACTGTTTCTGCAATTATCAGTGATAATGCTTGGAGTCTTCCGCCAAGTACTGGGAACTCAATTCCGGGAATCACTAATTATTTGGCTGAGATTGAAATAGATGCAAGCAAGCAGGATGAGGTGCTATGGAAAGTAGGGAATACAGGACTGTTCCAAATGAAACCTACATATGAAGCAATCAGGAAGCGTAACAACATGGTGGAGTGGGCTGCACTGGTGTGGTTTAAAGGGAACATCCCCAAGCACAGCTTTGTAACGTGGTTACTCATGCATGGTGCATTAAAAACACTTAGCAAGCTAAAGAAGTGGGGGATAACTCAGTCTGATGACTGTCCCTTATGCAATCAGGAACCAGAGACAGCCAAACATATGTTTTTTGAGTGTACGTACTCCAAATTTGTCTGGACTAGAATGTTGCGCTACCTCACCTACCATAGACAGGTTACTGATTGGGATGCAGAGTTATGGTGGTGCTGCCAACATCTCACAGGCGCATCCTGTATATCCTTTGTCAAAAGAGTTACATTTAATGCCACAGTTTATGCACTATGGATGGAGTGTAATAACAGACTATATGAGCAACAATTCTGCACAGGAATTGAGCTCACAAAGCGCATCTACACCGACATCAGATTGAGATTCACAGCAGAGGAGCTAGTTGTCGAGGACACCGCAGCAAATTGACAGTTCTTAGGTAACTAGAACCTGGACACAGTGTTTAAACTCAAGACGCCCATCCAATGCTCTTGGAAGAAGCCTAGAGATGATTGGCATAAGATGAACTCAGATGGATCAATGCAAGGTAATCGAGGGGGCTACGGTGCAGTGATCAGAGATGGAACTGGTAGTGTAGTAGCAACATGCTCAGGTTCCTCTTCAGGGCATTCTGTCCTAAAACACGAGCTTCAGGGAGTCGAGGCTGGTCTGAAACTAGCTCGCTTACACCATCTCAAGAAGTTAGAATTATCAATAGACTCAACCACCATGGTTGAATACTTAACTAAAGACAGGAACTCAGCATGGGATCTCAGACATATCATCAATAGGATCAAATCTATGTTGGAGCACCTTGAGGACTACTAGATCTGTCATGAATACAGAGAGACTAATAGACTAGCAGACCGACTGGCGAGCCTCCTTCCTAGCACGGAATTTCTGGAAATAACTCCTAGCTCCTTCGCAGAAGGCTTGAAAGACATTGTACATGAAGACAAGCTAGGCATGACCTATTGGCGATTGTAATTGATAAATCAATTCTTTTTTAGGTTTGGGGATCCTAAATAACCCCACTTGATTTCCAAAAAAAAAACCTCCACTAGGATCATAATGAAATTTCCTCATGGCCCCATTGAAAACAGACCTCAAACAAAATCTTGTCTAGACGAGCTTAATAATCATGAAAAGCTACTAAATAAGCAACAATTCATAGTATAAAAGTCAATTCTAAAATTCCCCAATGGATGGGCAGTCTATAGTCTATCATTAGTCCCATTATACATCATCGACTCTTCTTTGCTCCATAGTCTCGGAAAAAAAACACATATAGAAGTCATATTTTGAATACAAAGAAAACTTTTCTACTTTCACAGAGAAATTTCATCACATACTTACTAGTTGAGGAGGAGATGATGATGTATGGCTTAATCGAGAATCGATAAAACAAAGCTAAAAGACCAAGTGCAATTGACAAAACTACTGCAAGTATGGGTGATTTGGGTAACATAATTACTTTGGAATCGCTTGCTTGAAGCTATTGTCCCATTGATCGACTCAGTAGATCATAATGACTTGTGTTTGATATTTTAGAAAAAAGGAGTCGAAGTGAGGGAGAGATAATCTAGGTGGGTTGACAATTCCATCGTGTGTGCATAGAATGGGCCTTCTTACTTCAATCGCCTCTTTCTTCTAATCTCTCTCACCCTTTCTTCAAATCTTGGGCCAAGTTGTTGTTGGGGGGGGGGGGGGGGGGGGGGTGTGAACATTCAAATAGAGAGAACACTAGTGGTGGTGGAGGTAGGGCTGATTCGGTCGAGAGAGGATGACGGTGGTGGGCGACTGATGATGACGGGAGAAGGGAATGGGAAGGAAAGGGTTCCGGTGGCAGATGTTTTCAAACAGAGGGAAAAAGACGAAGGGGGAAGAGAAGAAGAATTAGAAAGCTGGAAGGAGAGAGATATTTGAAGAGAGCTGGAGAGATATCTGAAAGAAAATAAGAGATATCGAAGAAGAAATTGGGAGAGAGAGAGACGATGAGACAATAATTATTAATTTGGGGGAGGGCAAGACAGGAACCCGAATTTCAGGCTGATGACATTTTTTTTTTTTATTGTTTGCTCTTTCATTATACTGTTCAGATTTGATTGGAAGGCTCTTGCTTTTTTACACCACCACTTGGACAGTTAAACTTTTTGTCGCCACTACCATAATTTTCTAATTTTTTTAGACATAACATATGATATAGCCAATAAAAGGGGAATGCCCTTTCTTTTTTCCCTCCCAACCTCTCTTCTTTCCTTCTCTGCAACCTCCTTCCTCCTCTACCACAATAAACAACGATGACATCACCCAATGACGACAACAACATCTCTTCAACTTTGTTCTCTCTGTATTTTTGTAAAAATATTTTTAGAAAAAAGGGGTCTGCGAGATTGGGTTAATTTCTTGCAAATTTGGGGAAACAATGTTTTTTTTTTTTTTTGTTGCTAATTTTTTTTCAACCTTGCAGATAGGGTCTCAATTTGTCAACCCTTCTTGCGAATCGAAATCCAAACGATATCGAGTTGGTGGGGGTTGGTGTGTTGTTCATCGATGGTGATTGGGCTTCGAGGGCAGTGGATGGTGTAGTTGAAGTGGTGTATGAGTTGTTGGGGAAGATGAGGAAAATAAAAGTGGCGGTGTCAAAAAGTCTAAAAGCTGGTGTTAAAAAGCAACAACCTAATAGAATTGGGCTTAAAATGACACATTTATATGAAAACCAACTTGGTTTCATTTGAACTTAAGTACACTATATACACGTGACATGACTAATTGAAAACTATATCATATACCAAAATACTTGGGAACTAGGATTTTGCAGCCACGATGACATGACATGATATGTAAGGATGGTGTATCTCTTAAAATACGTGTAAATATTCCCAGATCATGACACATCCCCTAGTTGATAATCTTGGTTCCATATCAATGTTAATCATATAAGCTTTACTTGAGCTGAAATTTGAGGAAAATTAAATGTTTGTATATAAACATATTAAAGTTTGCCCCGCTTCGACATTTGTGCATCGGGATATGCATTAAAATGTGAAAAATGTGAATTTCTCTATCATAATAACGAAGCACGAGGGCCCCTACCTTAGGCGCTACACATGCCAACCAACGCCCATTGTCCAAGACCCACCCGAAAGGGTAATCCTTAAATACCCACAAAAATCGTTTATCAATATAATTTAATGGTGTGCACCTAAACACGTATTTTGAGGAATAATTTCAAAATTAGTTGAAATTTTTTGGCACATTATTTTTTATGAAGTCGATTTTTGCTCCCTGTTTTGACCATGTTCCTGCTGACCTGCACAAGTAACGCACATGAGCCACAGACCACCGTGGGGTGGCCGAGGGCACTCCGATGATAAATCGATACATGGATCTGAGGAAGGTGTAATGTTGTAACAAAGAATTTGTAGCGTACCTTAGCTTACCAATCTCATGTCTTATTTATAGTACAAGGAGTCCTAGTTCAACCAAGCCATCATATGCGTAGTTTATGGAGGAGATTTTCGTGGAGATTCCTCTTTAATTAAGAGTCGTCCTGTAGGAGGGAAGTTCCCTGTTAGCTCTGCACTCCTAGATACGCGGGAGATAGTTTATAATCCAAGAGCAATCCGTAGAAGGGAGTTTCCCTGTGTGGAAGATACAATGGTGTTTGCTTCCTAGTTGGAAGCAGAGAGGAGTTGTAGTTGCCCGTCCGAAGCTGATCATCGAGATATTTGCCTAAAGAGGGCTTATGGGTATTGAGGATGGTTGTGAGACGTGTGAGCCGAGCATGTTGTGAGAGTCCGAGTCCGCTTGGCGGACTGAAGTTGAGCGGGCTTAAATCCGCTTGGGCTGGATCTGTGTTGGGCCGATGCTTGAGCTCGTAGTTCCTCGAGATCATCATGACACGTGTTCGGCTAAGGAGTGTGACCATTTTGACGGAGTAATCTGGTTGCTCAGTCGTTTCAGTCCCCTCTTACATTTGTCTTTATCTTAGGAAGGGGTCGAGCATCTCTCATTCTCTTAACTCCACTGTCGTCTTCGGAAGGGGTTGAACAACTTTTATCTTTGCTCTCACTTGCAGATTACTCGTATCGAAGGATTCGCAGGTTTTTGTCGGACTCTGTCCGTTGCAGAATTGTTTAAGCAAGTCTTTTGTATCCGCCTCAGGGCGTTCGTAGTATGTAGCCTTTTGTATCTGCCTCAATGTGCTTGTTGTTACATCTTTTTAATAATCAATAGAGTTTGTTTATGAAATTCTTGTTTTATTTCTTAAAAGATTGCGAATCACATAAGTCTCTTAAGAACTCTAAACTCGATATTGACTACGAAAAGGGAAATAAACAACTTAAAACAAACTAACTGTTGATGGAGATACACTGATCTTGGCCTCGAAGCGAATTCAGATAGCTTTCGCGGATCATTTAGCAGACTGTTGAGGCGTTACATAGGTCATTGAAGAGTAAACCTTGTAGAGGGGCAAATTTCTGCGCCGACGACATGTCGGGGGGAAGTGTTCCTGCTTGCCATTGCCCTTATGACTCGCTGAGTGGGAGAGTTGATTGCTCCCGTGCCGCTCGAAAATGTTATCTTTTGGAGCACTCTATCTGTTTCAGTGCGACGTAATGGCAGCTTCGTGCCGTAGGTTGGTCTTCACGTATTGTTCATTCTGAGTTGTTAGCAGTATACTTAACACACTGGTGAAAGATGGAGACCACTGCTTTTATTTGGTGTAACCACGGTCTTCCGAGGATGAGGTTGTAGGTTGCTCTTCAGCCGCAATTCTCCAGCTATCGTGGCTAACCTTATCTTTCCGATGGGAAAACATTTCTCCCCGCTAAATTCGATCAGCTGGTGCTCTGATGGCACTAGATTTTCCTCCTTAAGGTCCATGCTGTGGAAAGCATTGTAGAATAGAACGTTGAGCGAGTTTCCTGTGTCAACGAGAGCTCTCTTCACTTCCCACTTTGCGATGGAAACGGAGATGACCAAGGCGTCGTTGTGCGGCGCTCAGACTCCATCGAGGTCTTTGTCCATGAAATTCAAAGTGAGAATGGGGTTCAGAATTTTTGAATAACAAACACGTCTGTTTTCATCTGCGGATCGTGTCCGCATATCCAACAGAGTTCGCTTGCGGGACCTGTGCGATTGTTCTTCATTCGGTGCAACTCCATGAAGGACGTATATTATCTTAGGAGTTTCATTTTCTATCTCTTTGACTGACTCCCCCTGTCTCTGGTCTGTTCGGACTGCTTCTCAGACTTCAGGAAGTCTTTCAATTTACCCTTGCGGATCCAGTGCTCTACTTCATACCTCGGATTCTTGTAGTCGTTGGTGTTGTGGTCGCCCTCCTGGTGGTACGCACAGTACTTGCCGTTGTCCCTTTAGGCAGGGTCTCCGCGTGTCTTCGGGGGCTACTTTAATTCCTCCCAATTTTTCATAGAGTTGCGTACATCCAATAGACTAGCATTTAGGGGTGTCACGGCTCTGGATCCAACGTAGTTGGATGATTTATCTGGCCTGGGACGATCATGATCCAGTTTGTTGTAAGTACGCTTCCTCTTGATCCGCTCCTCATCCTCGTGTCTTTTTCCTTCATTCTTGTCCCTAAAAGCTGATGGCTTCTTGTCGCCTTTGGTCTCCCTCTTGGCGATCTTTGACTCCTCTAGGGTGATGCGTCTCTAGACGTTCTTGAGGAGCTCTGCCATTTCCAGAGGGGTCTCCAAGGTGAGGTCCTCGAAGAACTTTCCCTTTTTGAGGCCCGCAGTGAATGCTGTAACAGCTGTATTGTCGTTGCACCCGTCGATGAGGGTCAGCTCATTGTTGAAGCGTGTGATATACTCTCGGAGTGTCTTGTCTGACCTCTGCCTTAGAGAGAGTATGTAGTGCGAGCCTTTTCTGAAACGTTGGCTTCCTACGAAATGTGTCAAGAATTCATTTGCCAATGTTTTGAAGGATTCGATTGACTTCGGTGGAAGGCTGTGAAACCACGTCAATGCAGGGCCTTTAAGACCGGTGGGAAAGGTTTTACACATGACGGATTCAAATCCTTCCTTGAGTGCCATTACGTGGTAGTAATGGCGTAGATGATCGAAAGGATTGGTGGTCCCATCATATGAATCGAGCTTTGGAGGAGTGAACTTTCTCGAAAGTGTTTCATTCATGATCCAGTCCACAAAGGGTGGGATGGAGAGGCGATATAGTACGTCCGGGTCGTGCGCTCTTCTGCGGAGAGGGTTCCCGGGATCCAGCCTCTCTATCCTAGCGGCTGGATCAGCGTTAGCCGCGCAGCCTCCCTTAGTCCAATGAGAACTAGCGGGGGCCCGACTCTCCTGCGCTTGCTCCCTATCGTCCACTTGAGGTGGAGGTCCGTGCTGTTCTTGGTCTCCATTATCATCAGGTGGATTCCGTCATGTGAGAGTCTCCATCGCCTTGATGACCTGCTGTATTTGAGATGTCAGCACCTCGATTCTGGGGTCGGTCGTTACTGCCGTTGGTACAGGGGCTTGAGTAGGCGTCCGTGCATGGAAGGAGTTGGTATAGGGACATCCTGATCGTTGGACGTGTCCTCTGGTTCGTTATTGCGTGACCTAGTGGTCGCCATCTCTCTGGGATTTGGTAGGAGACGACGCTTAGTGTAAAGTTAAGAACTATGTCATCCCACAGACGACGCCAAATTGATGCAGTCGATTTTCGCTCCCTGCTTTGACCCTATTTTTGCTGACCTGCACAAGTAACGCACATGAGCCACAAACCATCGTGGAGTGGTCGATGACACTCTGATGCTAAAGTCAGACAAAGATCTGAAGAAGGTGTAATGCTGTAACAGGAAATTTGTAGCATACCTTAGCTTACCAACCTCATGTCTTATATATAGTATAAGGAGTCCTGGTTCAACCAGGCTATCGTAGGCGTAGTTTAGGGAGGAGATATTCGTGGAGATCCCTTTCAAATTAAGAGTCGTGCTGTAGGAGGGAAGTTCTCTGTTAGCTCTACAGTCCTAGATACGCGGGAGATAGCTCTCAATCCAAGAGCAATTCGTAGAAGGGAGTTTCCCTGTGTGAAAGATACTCTGGTGTTTGCTTCCTAGTTGGAAGCAGAGAGCAGTTGTAGTTGCCCGTCTGAAGCTGATCATCGAGATATTTGCCTAAAGAGGGCTTATGGGTATTGAGGATAAATGTTAGACGTGTGGACCTAGCATGTTGTGCGAGTTCGGGTCCGTTTGGCGGAGTGAAGTTGAGCGGGCTTAGATCCGCTTGGGCTGGATCTATGTTGGGCCGATGCTTGAACCCATAGTTCCTCGAAATCATCATGACACATGTTTGGCCCAGGAGTGTGACCGTTTTTATGCATCATCAATTTCTAGTGTTAATTTGTAACTTGTCTGAAAATTTCAGCTGAAACAGAGCTAATTTAGTAGTGTTCTTTAAGTGTAAACAATAATTTGGAGGTCCTAAATGGGCAATCAAAATGCTTTTTTATCCCTAAATCACTAAAGCTTAAATAAGATAAATAGAAAAAAGGAAGAAAAAAAAAACCATAACTAAACAATTTTCCATTTGGATTATGTTTGAGGCCGTTTGCAGTCCGATTCAATTCATATGTAGGATTTTAAGGATTGGAAATTTGCTACATGTGCATGATTATTTGGCTCAATTGCACAAACTTAATGTTCTACAAACTTCAGTTATTTTTTTTTTAAATTTATTTTATAAATATACTTTGTTGCACACCAAACAATTTTTTTAATTGCAACAACCTAACGTTATAATACCAACTTAGCCATGGTGACTAGCCAAATTAATGTTAAAAACATAAAAATCATAAAGATGTAAAATCCCATTTAGTTGATGATTATCTTGCCCAAAATTTCTTTTCCAAGTACCGGATAACCAAAATGTGACAAGGTACAACCCATTGAATGTATACATCGAAGTAAAATCACATTCGAAGCTCACAACCATCATACAACATATAACACATAGAACGTATCACAAAAAGTTATTCTTCACCATTTCTGAAACCACCTAACCCTTATAAACTACTTTAATTAAGTTTAATCTTGCTGCTAATCCAACCACTATTTGATTAGATTCATGAGTTGGAATCATAGAACATATCACAAAAAGTTATTCTTCACCATTTCTGAAACCACATAACCCTTATAAACTACCTTAATTAAGTTTAATCTTGATGCTAAGCCAACCACTATTTGATTAGACTCGTGAGTTGGAATCCTTCAAGGATGCTTTAAAGAAATGATATAACTCACTAACATGCAAAACAACTAAGGCTGATATTCATAAGTCTCAAGTTATGAGCTCAAAGAGTATAAATTTATAGGGGCTGTGGTTTTTATGTATGAGAAAGTTATTGTAATTAACCCAAGAAAGAATCTACTTAGCATCAAGGACTCGCTTGTTTGAGGACGATTGGAGAATTGGATTCCAACACTGTACGTACAATATTATCATCCAAAGAGCATTTCTGGCTTTTCCATGATCATGCCATCCGTCTCTGCCTATTATTGAACACTGATTCTAATCATGTAAAACAAACCTTGCAACATAGTGTTCCTATTCTAATTTCTGTGAAACAAAATATATATATATAGTCAATGGTGTTATGGCATAGTGGTTAGGGTTTTCCATGTCCTAGCTTCGAATCCCACCTGCGGCATGGTTACTTTCTTTAAGGTGTTGACTTGTAGGTCGCCCTGTTGATAAGTTCTGGGATCCTTAAAAACCCTGCTTGCCTTCCGAAAGAAAAAAAAATTATATATATAATAAATAAATTGAGAATCCTATTCTGATTTTCTTGAACTCCCAGACTCCATTAGTGATTTAGGTATTCTATCAGTAATCTTCATTCTATGGATAGTAAATTCTTCCGGCACTTGGGAACAATTTGGAAGTTGGGGTTAGGAAATTGGTCTTTGATGGGTTCTGAGATCCTATAAAAACCCTGCTCGCCTTCCAAAATAAATAAATAACCCGAAAGCTGGTCCATATGAACACTCAGAGTGCATCCACGATCGAGAGATGCACACCCCTAACACCCCACATCAAATTCACTCCAAATCTTAACATCTTTGCAATTTTGTTTACTTCGGTACACAAATAGGACTACACAACTCAATTCAATGATTTTATCCCCTTTACACAAGTCATGCATCAAACCGCCATGTGACCAGCCTTGAAGAAAAGGATAGGGTACATTCAATCCATGCCAAATTGCTCACACCATTGTCATGTTTTTGAGGTGTTTGGAATTCCTATTTCACATCACTATTTGGAGCCCGAATCTTAGTTTCAGAGTGATATTTTTTTCGGCATTCTGAGACATGTGGTAGTATGGTGAAGTGAAGCCAGTTCTGTTTGCCGAACATAAGCGAAGTGTCTCTAGGAGGTCACTGGTTACCTCTTCCCCAACCCAAATTAAAAAATATTTTGGAAGAATTTTTTTGGGGAGGTTTTCAGAAGTTAGGATTTGACTTAGGTTTGATTGTCGATTTTAAATTTAACACGCTCATGAGGTGAACTGCCTAAATCTTACTTTGCTCATGGTTGCGAGTTTTTTTTAACATAATGCATTATTTAGGTTGGTTTCTGTTGCCCATCAAAAAGATCATGGTTGCAATTTTCAGTAACCAAAGGAACACACCTCTCAAACAAACTCGAACATTTATATATATATATATATATATATATATATATATATATATATATATATATATATATATATATATATATATATAGGTACCCTCTCTTACTAATATCATCAAGCAAACAACACAGTTTAGTTCAAAACTTTCAAGATGACAACACTCAGATGGATTTACTTTGGTTTCATTGTTACACTATCCCCATGGCTTTGCGTCTCGAGAAGACTTGATGTGGCCAGTATGGGAGGAGGTGAAGATATAGTGCCTAGCAGGGGAGGAGGTGAAGATACCGCAACCAGCATGGGAGGAGGTGAAGATACGGTGATCACCATCGGAGGAAGGGAAGATGCCCTTGCAGGAGAACTAATGTCCATTGATGAAGTTGTTAAGTGCCTTGGTGATCCACGCTTGATGCCGCCAGTTGGAGGTGTGAATGCAGCTTGGGTTCGACAACGAGTTCAAGAAATTATTATATGTTTTGGTCAAGCATGGATGACTGGATGGGTTCCTCAAAATGGAACTCATGCCAATACCCCATTGAGCGAAGGCTGTAATTCACCAGAGCGCACTATCCCACTGAGCGAAGGCTTTAACCCACCAGAGCACACTATCCCATAGAGTGAAGGCTTTAATCCACCATGCAGAACATGATTCCATGACTGGTGGAGGTGAAGATTGAAGAATGACCAGCCACCACCGCCACAGAAACTCTTACAACCCATTGTAATCCTTTCGTATTTAGCTTACATATGCTCTATCAAATCACCAATTTCTGAACAATGACAACTTTTTTTTTATCTTTTTGATTAGTAGTCAACACAGTATGTCCATCAGAAGTTGCTGCATAGGCTCTAAAATGCGGTTTATAACATTTTAGCAAACAATAACAACAAATCACACAACCATATAACACTAACGAATGAAAAGATCAAAGTAAACAAGAAACTTCCTTTCCACAGCGAAGCAACCAAATTCAAAACTCTTGTTAACAGTGACAATCTAACATAATCACAATTCCCATGAAAGGAGTGGGGAAGCCCATGTAGCAACATTGAATCATTAGTACGTTAACATACCAAAACACGATTCCCTGAATGGAGGAACTGATGGTTGCCTAGACTGTACTAGGATATTATTTTCAGAGTATTAATGTTCTTGTTAAAGTTTAATGTGCTGTTAACTATAGAACTAATGAAGCATTGGAACTCTCATCTCCTGGAATTATGAAGCTCTAGTTCTTAGGAATCCTTTGATGTTTCCTATGTTATAAATTTACTTCTTGGAAATGTATTCATGGTTAAGTGGGATGTTCCAAAACCACTATATATATCTCTCTTTTGTAATCAAGTATTATCAAGTTGAAATGATTCAAAGAAGTGTTTAAGAAAATAAATCAGAGATAAAACTCCAACAGAGTGGTATCAGAGCCCTATTGATCCAATCAAAAAGAAAAGAAAAGTGAAGACGGAGTCATGGCCAACACAAGCTCGTCATCAACAATCAACACAACCTTCAGCAATGTAAATGTTCCTTTGTTTGAAGGAGAGAACTATGAGTTCTGGTCCATAAAGATGGAAACCTTGTTCATGTCCCTAGAAGTGCTTGAGCTAGTAAAGAATGGGTATGAAGAACCTGAAAATATAGCAGGGATGACGAATGAAGCAAGTCAAGAGTTGAAGAAGATAAAAACCAAAGATGCTGGTGTTCTTGGGATGATTCAAAGAGGTGTTGCAGCTGCCATTTTTCCAAGGATCATGAGAGCAAAGAAATCCAAGGAAGCTTGGGATATTCTTCAAGCAGAATTTGAAGGAGATTCCAGGGTGAAATCAATTAAACTTCAATCTCTTAAGAGAGATTTTGAAAATCAGAAGATGAAGGATAATGAAAGCTTGAATGATTATCACAATAGGCTGATTGATGTGGTGAATCAAATGAAGTCCTATGGAGATACAATTGATGATAGAAGAGTTATTGACAAATTTCTGATTAGCTTGACAGAGAAGTTTGATCCTATTGTGGCTGTTATTGAAGAAACTAAAGATCTGTCCACTATGAGTGTTCAAGGTCTGGTGGGTTCCTTAAAATCTTATGAGCAAAGGTTGTCACGTCACTCTGAAAAATTTGTGGAGAGTGCGTTTCAATCTAAGCTCAACTTTGACTCCAAAAATGATGGCAAGAAGCATATGGCGGATACTAGAAGTGATTTTTCTAGAGGAGGCAAATCAGGAAGAAGCAGAGGAAGAGGAAGAAGCAGCTATGGAAGAGGAAGAAGCAGCTTTGGTGCAAAAAGTAATGAAGGCACATCTTCCAAATGGTGTGGAATCTGCAAGAAGATGAACCATGATGAGAAGGATTGCTGGAATAAAGGGAAGCTTCAGTGTTATAAATGTAAGAAGTTCGGTCATTTACAAAAAGATTGTCGATATGGCCAGCCTCAACAAGCAAGCTTTATGGAGGAAGAAGGAGATGGAGGCAACTTATTCTTCGCATGTCAAAAGGCCCAAGAGGAGCAGAAAAATGTGTGGTACCTGGACAGCGGTTGCAGCAATCACATGACTGGTGACAAACAAGTATTTCTTGACATGGATACATCCTTTTGCTCAAGAGTAAAATTGGGCAATGGAACATTTGTTGAAGTTAAAGGCAAGGGCAGTATTGGCGTGGAAACAAAACAAGGAAGGAGAACTATCCAAGATACTCTTTATGTTCCAGAGTTGGATGAAAATCTTCTTAGCGTTGGTCAGCTTCTTGAAAAAGATTATTCTCTTCATTTTGAGAATGGAGAATGCAGAATTTTTGATCCTAAAGGGGGACTTGTTGCTGTGGTTAAAATGACCAAATCTAGAAGCTTTCCACTCTCTTTCAGCTATGGAAAGAATCTCAGCTTGATGGCAAGAGAAGTGAATGACTCATGGTTATGGCACAAGAGGCTTGGGCACTTGAACTTCAATAGTCTCAAGGTGCTAGCTCAGAAGAATATGGTGTTTGGTCTACCAACAATTGAGGAGAAACCTGCTGTCTGTGAAGGATGTGTTCTTGGCAAACATCATCGCCAACCATTTCCAAAACAAGGTGCATGGAGAGCCAAAGAAGTGCTGGAGCTAGTGCATACCGATGTGTGTGGTCCAATGAGAACCTTGTCTCATGCTAAAAACAAATATTTCATCTTGTTCATTGATGATTATACTCGCATGACGTGGGTTTATTTCATGAGACAGAAATCTGATGTGTTTGGAGTTTTCAAGAAATTTAAAGCCGTTGTTGAAAAGCAAAGTGGCAGATTCATTAAAGTGTTGAGAAGTGATCGGGGAAAGGAGTACACCTCAAATGAGTTCAATAAATTCTGTGAAGAAGAAGGCATGGAGAGGCAGTTAACTGTTGGGTATACACCACAACAAAATGGCATATCCGAAAGGAAGAATCAGACCGTGATGGAGATGGCTAAGTCTATGTTATTTGCTATGGGTGTACCAAAAGTATTCTGGCCTGAAGCTGTGAATACGGCTGTATATTTGTTGAATAGAAGTCCAACAAAAGCTGTGTGGGATATGACCCCTTTTGAAGCCTGGAGTGGAAGAAAACCATCAGTGAACCATCTAAAAGTTTTTGGGTGTGTTTGCTATGCTCATATTCCTAAGGAGAAGAGAACAAAGCTTGATGAAACCAGTGAAAGATGCATTTTCATTGGCTATAGCTCGATGTCAAAGGGCTATAGATTATACAATTTAAAGACAAAGAAGGTTGTCATAAGCCGTGATGTTGTATTTGATGAAAAGACCTCTTGGAATTGGCTAGAAGACAAAGTTGACGATAGATCAATTTCAGTTCCTATAATGCAGCAAAAATCAATGGATGAAGAAAATCAAATAGCCCCTCCTTCACCAAATTCTTCATCACTAAGTTCTTCATCTACATCAAGTTCTAGTTCTACATCTCCTAGCTCAACTCCAAGAAAAATGAGGAGTTTGGATGATGTTTTTGCTAGATGTAACTTTTGTGAAGTGGAACCAGAAAATTTTGAAGAAGCAATCCAAGAAGATTGTTGGAGAAATGCTATGCAAGAAGAAATTGATGCAATTGAGAAGAACAAGACGTGGCAGCTCGTAAAGAAGCCAAATGACAAAGAAGTTATTGGTGTGAAAACATAATCCGGATGGCTCAATCCAAAGAAACAAAGCAAGACTGGTCGTGAAAGGTTATGCACAACAACCTGGGATTGATTTCAATGAGACTTTTGCCCCTGTTGCTCGCCTAGATACCGTGAGAGCAATCATTACTTTGGCAGCTCAAAAAGGATGGAACTTGTACCAGCTTGATGTGAAGTCCGCATTTCTGAATGGAGAATTAAAAGAAGAAGTTTATGTGCAGCAACCTGAAGGCTTTGTGATTAAAGGCCAAGAGGATAAGGTGTATAGGTTGAAAAAAGCTCTTTATGGGCTGAAACAGGCTCCTAGAGCATGGTACAGTGAGATTGATGGCTATTTCATTGCGCAAGGCTTTGAAAGAAGCAAGAGTGAGCCTACTTTGTATGTGAAGCATCAAGGTGAGGCTGACATTCTTCTTGTTGCACTTTATGTTGATGATCTGATTTATACTGGGAATAATAAAAGGATGCTTGAAGAATTCAAGATGGAGATGATGAAAAAATATGAGATGAGTGATTTGGGAATGCTACATCATTTTCTTGGTATAGAAGTGTATCAAGATGAGAATGGAGTTTTCATTTGTCAAAAGAAGTATGCAGAAAATGTTTTGAAGAAGTTCGGGATGCTGGATTGCAAGCCTGTTGATACTCCATTAGTTGTGAATGAAAAATTCAGAAAAGAAGATGGTGGAAGAATGATTGATGCAAGCATATATAGAAGTTTGATTGGGAGTTTGTTTTATCTTACGGCTACAAGACCGGAGTTAATGTTTTCAGCAAGTTTACTTTCAAGATTCATGAACAGACCCAGTCATTTGCATCTTGGAGCAGCAAAAAGGGTGCTTAGATATGTCAAAGGCACATTGGATTATGGAATCAATTTTGAGAAAAATTCAGAGTTGAAGTTAATAGGTTACAGTGATAGTGATTGGGCAGGAAGTGTAGATGATATGAAAAGCACTTCTGGTTATGTTTTTTCTCTTGGATCGGGTGTGTTTTCTTGGGGTTCAAAGAAGCAACAAACTGTGGCTCAATCCTCTGCCGAAGCTGAATATGTTGCAGCAGGTTTGGCAACACAACAAGCAATTTGGTTGAAAAAAATTCTGGAAGATTTTGGAGAAAAACAAGAAGAAGGTGTTATACTTTGTTGTGACAGCCGATCGGCTATCGCCATGGCAAAGAACCCTGTGTTTCATAGCCGAACTAAACACATTGCCATAAAGCATCATTTCATTAGAGAAGCAATTGAAGAAGGAGAAGTGAAGCTTGAGTTTTGCAGATCACAAGATCAGCTTGCAGACATTTTCACAAAAGCTCTTCCAAGAGACAGATTTCAGCAATTGAGAACGGCATTGGGAGTTCGGGAACAACACATTAAGGGGGAGTGTTAAAGTTTAATGTGCTGTTAACTATAGAACTAATGAAGCATTGGAACTCTCATCTCCTGGAATTATGAAGCTCTAGTTCTTAGGAATCCTTTGATGTTTCCTATGTTATAAATTTACTTCTTGGAAATGTATTCATGGTTAAGTGGGATGTTGCAAAACCACTATATATATCTCTCTTTTGTAATCAAGTATTATCAAGTTGAAATGATTCAAAGAAGTGTTTAAGAAAATAAATCAGAGTTAAAACTCCAACAGTTCTCTTACATGCTACCGAAAACCAAAAAAAAATTATATGCGAGGAGAATCTACTACATGTGTGGTTAATATACAGGACAATTCATTAATCCCAGCCCTACCATGTATTTCAGGCAAGCTAGGTAAACAAATGTCTCCTGTCAATGCCACATGGTGTTTAATTATTTGCAACATGAACTAAAACACAACCCTAATCTGATCAACAAGCTCACTGAACATGTGATAGTGAACCGCTTCATGCTCAACTTTTATATTTTTTTATTTTTGCAGACAACAATACTGGAAATGTGAGACTAGAAGTTGACAAATCATTAATTCCAAAATCTTATGAAGCATGCGCTTAAGAGCTTGCACACTGATTTGTTAAAGTCTCATACGAAAAATTGCTACACTGGTTTTTCATCAAGGAATTTGTTGATATCACAAACTAATTTTTTAAGAAATCCGGCTGACGAGAGTGAAACCATCTTCCTTAAAACTTCGCCGAGAAATAAATGATGGTACTTTCATCGTCTTTCCTTGATTATTTTTCACTTTATAACAAATGGATTTCCAATTCTTGAGACAAGCCTTTACCTCGTCTGTCGCACTCAAATTTCCCCAGAAAGGCAAACAGTAACCACTGAAACAATATCCTTTCTATATCATTTTTGGCAAAATGACTGTGGAGATGTTCTGCTAGTAGTCTTACAGGATGATAATATAACCAACATGGTGCCCGGAGATGTTCATGCTCATATGAAGGAGAAAAAACTGGTGCCACCAGGTCAGGCTTGATGGGAAGAACCGCTGCCACCATGCTCATTTGAAGAGAAGCCACCATGTCAAACTCAAGGAGAAGAACAGGTGTCATCAAATCATTCTCAATGGGAAGAACTACATAAAGACTACTGATGCCACTCCTGATGTCAATGAGAGAAGTGCTTCGAACGTATAGAATACATTGGGATATCCACGCTTCTTATAATATTCCCTATATGCATGACGCACTATGCTTCTAAATAAACACATTTTAAAGTGTTCAACATACATTCCCATTTTGATATGCAACATAGTATTGAATGCGAAATATAAAGACTTGCATACATTTCAATATCCACCCAGCAATGCTATCGCACATGGATTAAGACATACACAGAACCAATATACATGCACTCCACAATTTCAATTAGCACGCCTTCGATCAAATACAGAAACAATAAAGAAGCATCAAATAATCTTTGTGAAACTAATAAAGATAGTTGTAACAGTTAATCTTCCTAAGGACTATCCTCCAACATGAATGTTCCAAATAATTACCTTTGCATCTATGAATTTGACCTTTTAGGCTGAAATTTGTGGTCTTCATTTTAGTACTAAAGATTATTTTCTTTCTCAGGATTGTTAAATATTTATGTGAAATCAAATTGAACATTTACTTGGAATGAGCGACCATATTGGAAAGTTTTGGCATGGGTATGGATTTTTAATTTCTACCGTAACGAAAACTAGTTTATCTGTTACGACTCCATGATTGAAAGTGGACTCCAATTATTGTCTGCAACTTTATATTAGCTATCTAAACGACTTCATTATATATCAAACGAAATTGTTGTCCATAGAAACCTGTCTTGGAAATGAAACTAGAATAAGCAACACACGGTTATTCTCCTCCTTCAATCATAGTGGCGTTTGCCCAATTTTCCGGTGTAAAGAATGCTATAACACTATTTTTCCAAGTAACAGCCAAAATATATATATTAATATGTTTCTACGGTGTAAAGAATGCTATGACACTATCTGTTTCTTCAATGGTATATATGCATGTTGAGTAGATTTGGATTTTGAACCAATTAATTGGTATAACAGGTTAAATTAACATCATGTAAACTCTTGCTAATCACAAGGTTCATGACTCCATGTTTTCTGCCTAAACAAAGACCACACCCTTCTCACTTGTATAACTACTTGATAGTTGTGATCTTGTCACTCGGTATCAAAACAATGCAAACCATTCACTATTTATAGACATGGATCTTCATGAAGACCAACAATCCAAATCAGTCTTTTGACATTGATCGAAGATGGAGATACTCAAGTGGGTTTTCTTTTGGTTAGTTGTTATACTTAGCTTATGGCTCTGCTCAGCTGATGAAGTTCTAATGGATGATAACATGAGGCCTGGAGATGATGTTCGTCCTGATAAAGGTCGTGGGAAGTCTGGTATTCCCACTTATTATCGGGGTGGAAGCTGGGGTTGGTGCTGGGGCTGGGGCTGGGGCTGGGGTGGAGGGAAAGGGATGCCACCACCTCCACATCATATACCAAGTCCAGCGCCACCTCCACATCATACACCAACTCCAGCGCCACCTCCATGTAAAAGTTGCAGTGGAGGTCAAGTGCCACCACCTTCATATTCTGCACCAAGTCCAGTGCCACCGCCTGATGGGAAATTGTGTACCCGACTTTGTGGTATGTGCCAAACTTGTGGTAAAAATTTTGTGATGTGGTCTCAGCATGGTGGATTCAACATGGCAAGTGCTAGTAAGGAACACGGAGATGCACAAGCAGAAGAGCCACCAGCGCTACCAAATGCTTAAGGCGTCAACTCACCATGGTCAGTAAGTGTCTAGAATGTCTAGGATACTTTGAGAGATTAACACCCTTTTTACAATAATTCCATATAACATCTACTTTGCTTATACATAAATAATATCATTGTCTTAATAAAAGTGTTTAATGCACATTCTGATTTTCAATCTGTAGTAGTACATTGATTGCATGTAGTGCACATCTCAATGCGTATTCACCAAACTACATAACACACTTGCACATGGAGCAAGATGTATACCTAACAAACAAGCGCGCCACCAATTTTAGTGTCATCAACATGAAAAATCAATATGAAGAGACATCAAACACGACTTTGAAGCAAACAAACTTGCAATACTTGGTCTTCCTCGGTACTATTGTGAAAAATGAAAGTTTTAAATCAACTATTCCAAATTGTAGTCTGAACACACTGATTTGTTTCATTTACTCCGTGAGTGAAAATGCACTCAAAGTTATGGTATGAAATTAACATATGCCTACTTATTGGATTTCACTGACAAATCAAGATTAACAGGCACTAATTATTCTGCTTCTTAAACCATTGGTGTCCGCCAAGTTTCCGAAACTTCCTGTCTGAGGAAGACTAGGAATTTGAGTGTATAAATCTACTTTAAAGATAACATCACAAATGCATCATATGTAGTCGTCCTTATGTACCATAGCCTGCACCTTATTAAGGGGATGATCAAAGCTAACCAACCCACTCTCATTCATGAAAATGCACCCTATGCCAACAACATCACAAGAAGTCTTTAGTACTAATTATAACAAAAACTAAAAGGCTTCTTAGGAGTTATATTGCAGGGATGGTGCATATGACCTCCCACACGCTTCCGATAGGTACCTTCTCTCAGTAAGACCATCCATGCAAACAATACAATTAGTTCAGTGACAACACTCAAGTGGATTTGCTTTGGTTTCATTATTCTTCCCATGGCTTTGCTCCTTTAAAGGACTTTATGTGAGCAGCATCAGAGGGGCGGAGGAGTTGAGGATGCCCCTGCAAGAGAACCAATGCTTTATCTAGGCCAACGAAGTAATCAAGTGCCTAGTTAACCCATGCATACTGAGATGCGGATCCAGTTTAACTTGGACAACATGTTCAAGAAATTATTAATTGCTTTGGTCAAGCACCTGTTTCGTTGAATGGAAACAGCTAGAGAATGGGTTCCTCAAAACGAACCTCATGCCATTATCCCATTGAGTGAAGGCTTTTTTTTTTTTTTTGAAAAGCAAGCAGAATTTTAAGGACCTCTAAACCTTTATATTATTGAAAAAATAAAGATGTCTTGAATACAGTCTCTTGAAAAGAAATAATCGAAACAAACATGTAAAATGCTTAACCTAAACTTAGGACTAATTCTATTCTCCTTACTATGACAATCAATCACAATTATTTGATAAAGGCAATCCATGTTCTATTTCATTATGATGAGATAATTTAAAATTTACTTTTTTTTGATGTGGCAGTGATCCATACACCATGGCAACAGTCGAAGGCTTTAATCCACCACAGTCGTGTAATCTATTAGGATGTGTTGCGATCCTTTGTAGTTGGCTTATAATAATGTTTTATCTTTTGATTAGTACTCAATACAGTATGTCCATCTGCTGCAACTGTATCTGCAGGCTCTGAATAGCTATTCAAATTTCAGTACACAATATCAACAATCGCAAAATGATAAAATAATGAATGAAAAGATCGAAGAAGATATCGATATCAAACAAGCTACAAGAACAACCCTTCTCCAAAACGTTCTTTACCCTTAGAATGGAGGTAGGGATGTTTGCGTAGAATGTCTCAGGACATAGAGATACTCATATATAGACAACACCTTAAAAGTGTTTGATGTTTGGAATGAGCCACAATATTGGAAATTTGTGGCATGCTAACTTGGAAGTTTTTTTCCGAATGTAGTCAAGTAGAGGTGAAAAAAAACCAATTTATTGCATTATGACTTGGAAGATGGACTCAAGTTGTCGTATGCAGCTTTACATGTCTATATGTCTATATTGCTGTAAAAAAATTCCCACCATAAGACTCCATGCAACCAAGCACACCCTAAGCAAGATTATCATTCACGAAACCTATCATGGAGATGAAGCCAGTATAAACACCACACATCTATTCTCCTCTTTCAATCATTGTGGCATTTGCCCAATTTGTGGAATTCAGGTGCTAGGAATGCTAGGAAATGAAGTGTTGAAATCTATATTGAAAATTATTCTTTACACTCAAGATATGTTTATAGGAATTTTGGAGTTTAGACAAAATATCTTGTATCATGTTCAGTAGATTTGGATTTTGAACCAACTGGTATAAAAGGATAATACTTAACAGCAGCACCTAAGCTTCCACTCACACAAGGTTCATGACTCCATTCTGCCTAAATAATGACCACACTTTCTTCATCTCTGCAACCAAATTTATGGTAACATCGATAGAAGATGGAGATTGTGTTTCTTTTGTTGGATTGTTATACTAAGCTTATTACTCTAAGCACAGGTAATGAAAACTAATCAATCCATTATGTCTCCATGAATGAAGATCGACACCAGTTATTGTCTACAACTTTAAATGTAGATATCTATACAACTTCATTATCAAGCAAGATTATTGTCCAATATCTCCTTTGTAGATATCTATGCCCGTGCTTTTGACCATTCCCAGTCACCCTAAAGTTTCCAAATTAAAAAAAAAACAACCACTTGCAATGTGAAAATGTCGTATGCCACCTTGAGATCTGCTTCAGTCCCTACATTGATTCCTGGAGATTGTTAATAATACGAAACATGATTACTTATGCCATTGATTCCATTCCTCTAAGTTAACGAGGTAAGGAAGTGGTTTTCAGAGCAGCGCAACTCCTCACCTAGTAGTGGCAAAACCATGGGTGTATAACATGCCAAAATCTGTTTCAACAACAATTGTAATACCTGAGCTATGTAGTACACATGTTTATTAGATTTGGATTCTCAAGCTAAGTGGCAACAATGGCAGTTAGAAAACTCTTGCTCACCACAAGGTTCGCGTTCAAGCGTCACACTTAACTCATTTGTGCAACAAACTTTTTTGTCCTTCACCGAAACAATGTAAGCAATTCACTATATATATACATACATGAACCTTCATGAAGACCAACCATCCAACTCTCAGAGTCTTTTCACTTCAAAGATGAAGATGGTCAATTGGTGTTTCTTTTGTTTGGTTCTAGTATTGATTGCATTTCAGGCTCAAGCAGAAGAGGCTCAGGATCTACCACCAGGTCTGGCTCAAGGAAAAGAAATGCAACCAAATCATTCACAATTGGACTCTCCACCATCAGATCAAACTCAAGAAGAGAAGCCGAGGCAGCGCAATTTTCCTCAGTGGGCATCACTGCCTTATCCTCCTCAGAGGGCAGAATCGCGACCAGACAAGACCACTCAAGGAAAAGAATTGAAGTCATATCCTCCTGTCTAGGGAAGTGCTTAGATCTAGTGTTTAGGATGCATTAGGACATCCACATTTCTTACAATAATTCCATGTGCTACTGTACTATGCTTATAAATAATATATCAACCGCACCTTTTGAAGATGTTCAACATTCATTCTGATTTTTTATCTGCAGTATAGTGATTACATGTCATCAACAAACTAGCTAGCATAAGCGCAACACCTTTATTCTCCTCCTTCAATCATTGTGGCGTTTGCCAGTTTGTGAAACTTCCGGTGGGAGGAATGCTATAACACCATCTGTTAATTTCTCCAAGTAATGAGTCAAAATGAATGTATTTAGAATACTTTCGGAGTTTAATATGGTACATCATGTTGAGTAGATTGGATTTTGAACCAACTGGAATAAAGGGCTGGCGCTTAACAGCACGTAAACTCTTGGTCATCACAAGGTTCCTGACTCCATGTCCTCTGACTAAACAAAGACCACACTTTTCTTACACGTGCAACCAACTTCAGTGTTGTGAAAGTGAACTTGTTATGGGTGTGCACGGTCCGTAATGGTCCGTGATTGTGCTTGTCCCGATCCAGTACCAGTCCAATAAAATAGAATGGAACAGTCTGGGATACAATTTTTTGTTTTGTTTTGGCATAATCAGTTTGAACCGGGACGGTAAGGGTCTGGACCATGCCATTTTGAATTGGATTGTTAATTTTTTATACCAAATGGCTTGGATCACGCCTGACAAACTTCAAACCAAACCCATATTTAGAAAATTAACTAAAGCCCAGCTCAAGTGTAATTGGCTCATATTTTGCCCTTGAAACTTGAAAGCCCATCAGTCCAAACAAAATAATTGCTATAGTAGCATAAAACTTATTAATATCTGCCATATGTCACAACTATCTTCTTGCCTAGTCAAGTGAGGTTAGCAAGTGTATATAATGTAGAGTATTCCACATTGTTCTAGAGAGTTCTCTAGAACCTTCCATAAAATTCCATAGAGTTCCATAGGATTTTAATCCTTAGATATTTCTAAGGAAGTGTGTAGAAGATCATTGTAGATCGTTGGATCAAATTGATCACCACCGTCCATTGAGAAGGTGGAGTTGTATAAATAGGCTTAGACCTCATTTGTTGTAGTCACCTCAGAGAATTCAAACAATACAAGTTCTAGTTCTCTTAAGCTCTTTTGTGTGTTCTTAGCTTGCTTAGCTTTCCATAGTTTAAGTAAGTCTTTCGTGGGCAAGACAGACTAGCTTTCTTTGATAAGTCGGGGAAAAGTTTGCTAGTGCCACACGAAAAGTACTTGTGAAAAGAAAGCCAGTGACAGTTGGTATCAGAGTAAGGTTTGGCAAGGTTGCTGAAATCATTCTACACAAGAGAATGTCGTCGGAGGTCAACAACCCATCAATTGGCAACAACGACAAAGGTGGGAAAGTCCGCAAGGACAAGTCGAAGGACATAATCGCTACGATGGATGAAAGGTTGGCTAAGTTGTGTGCCACCATGTCCGACTTGAGGGAGAAAGTCGAAGACATGGACCAACGCATCGAGGGGCAAACGTCCAATGGGGAGGACCAAGAGCTCCGGAAAGAGATGCAAGGAGCCTTAAACGCAGTAGTGGACATGGTGTCCAAAAAAATTGAGTCCCTAGAAGCCCAAATTGTTGCCAAAGATGCGGAGATGCATGCTTATAAAGAAAGAGTTGAGAAACTTGAAACTCAACTCAATATGTGTATGGTTGCGGTAGCCAATGGTGGGACTACACCAGAGACAATCACCCACAGAGTCGAAACTCCCAAACCTAAGGCCTATGGTGGGGCAAGGAGTGCAAGGGAGATCGACAACTTCCTGTGGAACATGGAGCGTTACTTTGATGCGGTTGGCATAAGAGATGAAGCATCAAAGGTACGTAGTGTCTCCTTATATTTAAATGATGTTGCTATAGTTTGGCGGCCCAGAAGGTCCGATGATGTCAAGAAGGGATTGTGCACCATCGACACTTGGGAAGAACTCACGAAGGAACTCAAGAGACAATTCTACCCGAAGGATGCCGAAAACGAAGCTAGTGCCAAGCTTCACCGCCTTCAACTTAAGGAAGGCCACATAAGAGAGTATGTGAAGGAGTTCTCGGAGTTGCTCTTGGAGATTCCTGACATGGGAGAAAATGATGTTTTGTTTAGCTTCCTTGATAGCCTAACATGTTGGGTCAAATTGGAATTGAAGAGGCGAGGTGTGCAAGACCTTGCAACGGCTATGGCTGCGGCCGAATCCTTGATTGAGTTCAAGAGAAAGGACTCATCCAAGGGGCATGGGAAAAAGCTGAGTAATGATGGCAAAGGTGGGGGAGACAAAGAGAAGTCCTCCAAGGAACACAAGTACTCCAAAGACAAGGGGAAGGAGAAAAGAGATGGATCACCCAAGAAGATATCTTGCTTCTTATGTAGTGGACCCCATTGAGCATTCGAGTGTCCCAACCGGGGAAAACTTGCGGCACTTGTCATGGAGGAAGAAGCAAAAGAAGAAAGGAAGATCGCCTCAATGAATCTCCTAAGTGTCATTCAAGCTAAGGTCGAGGAACAACCACATGGAAGGATGTACGTGGAGACCGAGATCGGGAACAAAACTTTGAAAGCCATGGTGGATACCAGAGCCGACACAGTCTACATGGCCAAAGACCTTGCTGAAGAAATTGGCCTATCATATACTAAGGAGAAATGATATATCAAGGGAGTCAATGCTAAAAGTCTCAAAATTGAAGGAATAGCTCGTGGTACCGATATTCGGCTTGGACAATGGCGAGGTAAAGTCGACACAACTATTGCTCCAAGTGATGATCACAAGTTCTATTTGGGTATAGATTTCTTGGACATGGTGAAGGCTTTTCTGGTCCCATATGCCAACACCATGTGCATCATGGAGAAGGGACAACCTTGTGTTGTGCCCGTGGTACGGGAAATAAGTAAGGAGAGAATGGTGTCCTTCTGAGCTCGAGGAGTTAAGAAGACAATTGAAGGATTTACTTGATGTTGGTTATATCCGACCCTCCAAAGCTCCATATGGTGCGCCGATATTATTTCAAAAGAAACATGATGAATCCCTACGGTTTTGTATTGACTATCAGGCACTCAACAAGGTCACTATCAAGAACAAGTACCCGATTCCACTTATTACGGATCTCTTTGATCAACTTGGTGATGCAAGGTACTTTACCAAGCTTGACTTGCATTCGGGATATTTTCAAGTCCGCATAGCCGAAAGAAATGAACCAAAAATGACATGTGTTACAAGGTACGGGTCTTACGAGTTCTTAGTCATGCCATTTGGTTTAACTAATGCACCGGCCACATTTTGCACTTTAATGAATAAGGTACTAGCTCCTTACCTTGATCGGTTCGTAATTGTGTACCTTGATGACATGCTGATCTATAGTAATACATTGGAGGAACATGTGGATCACTTGAGGCAAGTGTTCCAAACTTTGAAGGAGAACGAGCTCTATGTCAAAAAGGAGAAGTGCTCATTTGCCCAAGAGGAGGTGACATTCTTGGGTCATATCATTGGCAAGGGCAAGCTTCATATGGACAAGTCTAAGGTACAAGCCATCCAAGAATGGAAACCACCGACCAAAGTCACCGAGTTGAAATCTTTCCTTGGCTTGGTGAACTATTATAGAATGTTCATCAAAGGCTACTCTTCCATAGCCGCTCCATTGACGGACTTGCTCAAGAAGGGACAAAGTTGGGATTGGAGTTCAAAATGCCAACAAGCTTTTGAAGGATTGAAGAAGGCAATTGTGGAAGAATCGGTGTTGGCACTTCCCAACCATTTTATGTCTTTTGAGGTACATACAGATGCTTTCGATTTTGCTATTGGTGGAGTATTGATGCAAAAAGGACATCCTATTGCCTTTGAAAGTAGAAAGCTCAGTGATACTGAGAGGCGGTACACAGTGCAAGAGAAGGAAATGACTGCGGTTGTGCATTGCTTGAGAACATGACGTCATTATTTGCTTGAGAGCAAATTTGTGGTCAATATCGACAATGTTGCCACTGGCTACTTCCACACACAGAAGAAGCTCACACCAAAACAAGCTAGATGGCAATATTTCTTGGCAGAGTTCGATTACACTTTGGAGTACAAGCCTGGCAAGGCTAATCTTGTTGCAGATGCTTTGAATAGAAAAGGAGAACTTGCTGACATAAATCAACCCTCAAAGCAACTTGAAGGGACGCATAAAGGAAAGATTGGCACATGATTCTATGGCTCAAACCATCATATCTCTTGTCAAAGATGGGAAGACAAGACAGTTTTGGGTGGAGAACGGCTTGATATACTCTAAGGGAAGGCGAATCTATGTTCCACCTCATGACAACCTAAGGAAGGAAGTCTTGAAAGAATGCCATGATAGCAAGTGGGGGGGACATCCAGGTATACATCGGACTCTTGCTCTTGTGGAGGATTCCTATTATTGGCCACATATGAGGGATGATATCGAAGCATATGTAAAGACTTGTCTTGTATGCCAACAAGACAAGGTGGAGCAACAGTCACCTACCGGCTTACTTGAACCTCTCCCCATCCCAAAGAGACCTTGGGAAAGTGTTTCCTTGGATTTTATAGTTGGTTTGCCCGTATCGGAAGGTTGTAATTGGATACTTGTGGTAGTGGACAAATTTTCGAAGTGTGCCACCTTCATACCCACATCCAAGGAGTGCACAACCGAGGAAGCCGCACATTTATTCCTCAAACACGTGGTGAATTATTGGGGTGTGCCCAAATCTATTATCAGTGATCGGTATACTCGATTCACGGGGAAATTTTGGATTGAGTTATTCAAGTTGTTGGGTACCGACCTTAACTTATCTACTAGCTTTCATCCTCAAACGGATGGTCAGACGGAAAGGATGAATGCTTTGCTGGAGTTATATCTTAGGCACCATGTGAGTGCCAACCAGCGAGATTGGGCTAAGTTGCTGGATGTTGCTCAATTCTCTTTCAACTTGCAGGAGAGTGAAATGACGGGTCGTAGCCCATTTGAGATTGTCATGGGACAACAACCTACGACCCCGAGTTCTATTGCCACTGTCTACACTGGAGTGAGTCCATCAGCCTATAAATTTTCCAAAGGATGGAATGATCAAGCTGATGAGGCTCGAGTTTACCTGGAGAAGGCATCCAAGATGATGAAGAAGTGGGCCGACAAGAAGAGACGACCTCGAGAGTTCCAGGTTGGAGACCTTGTGCTTGTCAAGATGCATGCTCATGCCAGACTTTCAGGATTGCATCGTGTCCTTATCAGGAGATATGAGGGTCTTTTCCCCATAGTCAAGAAAGTGGGAAAGCAAGCATACAAGGTCGAGTTGCCACCAAGGATCAAGTTTCATCCAGTCTTCCATGTGAGTTTATTGAAACCGTACAAGGAAGATCATGATGATCCAAGTAGAGGAGTTTCACAAAGAGGACCAATGGGCATGAGGATCCAACATGACAAGGAAGTAGAGACTATCTTGTTAGATCGTGTGGGATCGTGTGGTGTGCCATTCCAATCAACCTCCCACACATGAGCTACTCGTCAAGTGGAAGGGATTTCCAGAAAGTAAAGCTAGCTGGGAGCCAATCCGACATTTGTGGCAATTCAATGAGCAAATCCAAGCATACGAGGATTTGAAGGCAACGAGGACGTCACCTGATTAGGTGGGGGGGAATGTCACAACTATCTTCTTGCCTAGCCAAGTGAGGTTAGCAAGTGTAAATAATGTAAAGTATTCCACATTGTTCTAGAGAGTTCTCTAGAACCTTCCATAAAATTCCATAGAGTTCCATATGATTTTAATCCTTAGATATTTCTAAGGAAGTGTGTAAAAGATCATTGTAGACCGTTGGATCAAATTAATCACCACCGTCCATTGAGGAGGTGGAGTTGTATAAATAGGCTTAGACCTCATTTGTTGTAGTCACCTCAGAGAATTCAAACAATACAAGTTCTAGTTCTCTTAAGCTCTCTTGTGTGTTCTTAGGTTGCTTAGCTTTCCATAGTCTAAGTAAGTCTTTCGTGGGTAAGGCTGACTAGCTTTCTTTGATAAGTCGGGGCAAAGCTTGATAGTGCCGCACGGGAAGTACTTGTGAAAAGAAAGCCCATGACACATAGTAGCTTAACATCTGCCATGGTAGCTGCATAACAGTAGTTGAACATTACACAACAATTTCAGATTGTGTTCCAGATACCATAAAACTTAAAACAACATTCATGTTCAGGAGTTCTAACATTTCCTACTAAAATTGACACTCGTGTTCAATAGTTGCTTTCATGGCTTCAAAGTGGGCTGATCAACATGGTTCAGAGATCAAATTTATGGAATTATAATGGAAGACATTGGCCTAATCTTGGTCTAACCAGCGCATGTTCTGACAACAACAACAACAACAACAACAACAACAACAACAACAACAACAACAACAATAATAATAATGGGAAGAGGAAATGATGGTCGGCCGTGGTCATCGATCGATTTGCGTAGAGAGATAAATGGGGAATGGACGGAGAAAAAGAAGAAGAATGGGAAGAGATGGCCAAACGGTTGTGGTCGTCGATGATTTGCATAGAGAGATGGGGATGGACTGAGAGGAAGAAGAAAAAGAAGAAGAAGAACTTGGTGGTGGTATGTGACTGGACGGTGTCGACTATCGACGAGCTTGGTAGTGGAGCTAGAGGCGAATTGGGGTTAATTGTTCGTAAGAGTTAAACTAACACTAAGTTATTTTTTAGGCCCAATTCGAGTTGGGCTTGGGCTTGAAGCATGTCCATTACAGTAACTGGGGCATTTCGGGATGGATTGGGATTGCATTTTTGGAACTGGTTTGGGGTCCCAATTCTAACCGGTCTGGGATCGGGATGAAAATAGTAGAACTCGTTTTGGCATAGTTTGAAATGGTTTGGAGCCATATCGGTCTGCGCCGGAATGTGATGGATCAGAATTCTTGCCTCCCTAGAACTTGTCATTATGTACCAAAACAATGCAAACCATTCACTATATATAGACACTAAGATATTCCTCGTGTAGTGGCATTCCACATACTTTTTTGTTCTTTTAAATACCACGTACTGAACACATCGCCACCATCCCCACTTTCACCCTCAATCAGTTTTGAAGTTCAAACATATTTTAAAGTAAAAATATATACTATAAACTTTAGGGTAGACTTAGTCAAAATTTGAATCAGTTAGGGAAAAATTTTAAACGCCGAGAGTGAGTTATCCCCAAACTTTGAATTCACCAAAACATGAAGTTCAGGGTTTTTGTTTAAATGTGCATTAAGATACCCGACTCATTGCTTTGAAAAATATTGAAGATTTCAAAATTTTAACGACGTGAAATGCCCGACTCATGAAATTCCTGATATGATCGGCCTGTCTCATTGCTTTGAAGTGAAATGCATTAGACGTTTTTAACACGCACGCACATATACACGCACACACACACATATATATAGGTTATTGGTTTGTATTGATTATTGGTTTTGTTGAAAAAATCTTCAAAAATTTGTTTCAACGATATCAAGTTTACCAAAATCGGACAATTATGATAATTTTCTTTTTGAAAAAAAAAAAAGTAAACACATTACTTTCTTTTCCACAACATGCACATTCCACCTTTTTCTTTTCTTTTTTTTTTTACATTTTTTTTCATTTTATTTGCCATTCTACATGTTTTATACTAGCATATTACCCGTGTTGTTGGCACTCCACATACATTTTTTTTGCTATTAATTATCATGCACTGGACACTTCACGACTATCCCTAACATTGCCCTCAATCAGTTCCATAAAAAAAATTCATATTTTAGAATGCAAACTAAAATTTTGAGATGCAAACCTATATTTTACTGTAAAAGAGTCAAGCCCATGTTTGCTAGCATTTTTTCGGTTTTTTTACACTTCTACCCCTTCTATAGATAGTGTTTATGATTGTATTTTAAAGAGAATGGGTAAAAAGTGTAAAAATACCAAAAAATGCTAGCAAACATGGCTGGCTAGACTTACTCGTATAAATTTACTTTAAATATAACATTACAAATGTGTCCTTAATTGTCCTCAGATACTATAGCTCTCACATTATTGAGGGGACGATCGAAGCTAACCAAACCACTCCGGTTCGTGAAAATGCATCCTATGCCAGTAACATCACAAGAACTCTTTAGTACTAATTAAAACAAAACTAAAAGGTGTATAAGAAGTTATATTGATGTTACCAGCAGAGCACGATGCATATGACCTCCCACACGCTTCCAATATTATTTTTGGGTCATCTGAAAGGACTAGAGATTTATCTCGAGTTATTGCCCCATTGAAATTTTATGCCCCCTTCGCAATCCTGGACATGATGCATAGACATAGTCACCAAATAAGATCTACAAATTCTAAAATAATGTTTGCATAATATTATGTACCTTGTACGTATTTGCAATTATGAACATCATTTTTTAAAAGCTGATTATCATTAACCGAGGTATATGCTAGTATACTCTTCAAAGTTTGATTCGGTCAGTTGACATTACTAAGCAGATGAGCATAAGGCGAAGTCATGTTAAAAGTTTACCCTAGTAGCGAAAGGGTACCACATTTGGTGTCAGAGAATGAGGAAAATCTTCCCACAAGATGTCTAATGACCTGACCACAAAACTTTGTACACTTTGGTTACAAGCATTGCCTCTTTGGTTTGCCTAGAAATCCATGATGTCACTTAAGGTCACAAATATTCTCTAAATTGCCAACGTAGATGCCGTCGGTAGGGTTCAAACCTTAGGCCTGTAATTTCATTAACCACAAGCCTACTGCTGAGCTGGTACCCCATTGACTTGGGTGATTACTAAAAACCAATTTAGATGATTTAGCTAGTCACATGTAAAGTGACATGGGTGATTATAGGTTAAATATTCTTGAAAATAAATTGAAATGGTTCAAGTTCACGAGAAAATATTCAATTTAGCGGCTGATGTGACTGGCTACGGACTTTAATCATAGAATTACGCATTCAAACCAAATTACACTTACATATTAGTTTGATAATACTACATTTGAAGTTTTTCATCAAGGTCCCGTAGCTCAGTTGGTTAGAGCGTTGGTCTTATGAGCCGAAGGTCGCGGGTTCGAGCCCCGCCGGGACCATTTTCTCTGATTCATTTTATTAAAAAAAGTTTATTTATTTTTATATAATTTTTTTTTCGTGATAAGAAATGATTCAATTCTTACTCTTTTTTTGTACAAGAAGTGGCATGAAAAATGTTGATTTTATACGGTTTGACAGCGCGTGGAAGGATTGTGATTTCGTTTTTTAAGTTAATTTTGGTTCCTTGATTTTAAGAAATATTTCATTTTATGTAGAAAAAACGTAACTTTTTTTTTTTATAAATCATTCATTGAACTCTTAAATACTATATAAAAAGACTTACACGAATCATAGTGTCATACAGAGTACATATTTTATAAGAATTACTCACAATAAACTTTTGATACTAAAATAACATTATAGCATGTTAAAATATACATAGATTAAAATATTTATCTATTTTCCTTAGAAAATTTCGAAAGAGATTTCAGTAACTTTAAAATAGAAAATATTTTGTGAAATTTCAACATATTTCGAGAAATCACATTCCTTGGAGGTGTGTAAAGGTTATTTTTATTTGCATTTATATTTAATTCCATTTGTTTTTTACAAATTATTTTCCTCACAAGTAGAAGTGAAAGGATTCAAGTTTATGATTATTTTCTTTTAGTAAAGGGGGTGGCATGGAAATGTTATTTTATAAATTTCGAGAGGTTTGTAAAGGTTATTTTCAAACGAATTCTTCGTTATATTATTTACTTATTTTCTGCAAAAGAGCCATTCAAAGTGTCTGGATTATGCCCGGCCTTGAGTCACTAGATTATGAATGATGGATTCACCAAATTCTACAAAAAGTGCCATAACAAGGGCTTCAAGCAGTGCTCTGGTTGCTCAAACCTACCAAAATCTGTTATAGTCCAACGAGCAAATAAGAACTAGTTGCAAAACTATCCATGGAGAATAACATTCACTTTCTAGTAGTTGCCTTGATTCCACAGTCCAATAGATTTTGGATTGGATCCTAGTGGAGTTGCTTGATTATGTTTTCTCAAACCGTATATAGTTTAATTCTATATTGAGATCTAAATAAGTTCTAAGCAATAGTTTGAATGATTTGTTTTTGTTTTTGTTCATAAAAAAAATTATTTTTACTAGGGGTTTTATAAAGGAATTCCCAACCTAGAAAATTTTTTTTTAAGAAAAAACTTGTGTTCAACTTATTTAAAAAAAAAAAACATAACTTTTTACCATGACTATTTTACCCTTAAGTATTTAATTATGGTATTACCTAGGCGCGATCTAACGATGAAATAGACCAATTCAAAATTATTCAATATTGTATTATTGGCTTCGAAGAACTCATCTTTTCATCAGTAAAACTAGTATGTACATCATGATGGTCTGCAACAGAAATTGTAGGAAAACCACTCTCAAATTCATTCATTGAATCCTAAAGTACACATCTATATCGTAGAGTACAAACATGTTTACAATATACAGCAACAACTTCGTCCTAGAACTCACCAATTTACTCTCTGAATCTATACTATCTATTAAGGATACATACTTGTGTATCTATGTCTTAAGGACCATGGGTAACATATTTCAATTTACTGATGATCTTTTGGCTGGCGAAAATGGGGATTTTGAAGTTCCTTGTTGAAGTCCTGTGTCAGTCACAGGTGAATGAGAAGTTGAGGGTCCAAGAGAATTTATAGAATTGCTTTCTGAAGGGGTTCTTGGACCGTCTGTTACAATAGATACATGTAGTATCTCAGCTTCAGGGTTAGGGCGCTGGTAACTGTGGTACTCATCCTTCTCAGGGGAGACGGAGATGTAATTCCAGAGGGGACGTGAACCAAGACTAGCTGCACTCTCCTGAGCCACTGTTGGAGAGTTTGCCATGACAGAATTGGGGCTCTTGTAAACCCAATGCTCATCATCCTCAAGTGAGATGACTGTACTCGTGTCCGTGTGAGTGGTTGAATCATCATGGAGAATCCCAAGCTGCCTTTTCTTCTTCGCCAACTTCTTCCATCCATGTAATGTATCTCTGATTCTTTGTGGGATCAAGGCTGCTTTGTAATTTGTTCCCATCTGAAATGTAACAACGAATTTCCTTAAATGAACTATGTGCAGTAAGAACTGTTACAGGCATGCATAAGATACACCACGATGAGGTTTTCTATCAAATGCATCATCCAGAGGTGTCTGAAATTTGTCTGGCCCAAGTGAACTTAACAAAACAAAAACAAAAAAAACCTGAATCTTGCTAATCATGAAAGCGCAATGTGAGTATAGAAATTTCAATCGATTGGGTAATGGAGATTTGTAAGTCCACTCACATCACTTTGTCCATAATAAAACTGTTAGAATGAGCCTGGTGGTCCTTAATGAGGATTACATTCTCACCATATGGACAAGGTGAAAATACTCCAAGCTACGAGAGTGAATCTGAGTGGTTTGACTACAGTTTCAGATAAGGAGTCCTAAATCTCACTTTACACCTTGATATGCAGCATCTTTGGTATCTATTTAGAATTTCATAATCCGGGTTCCACTGATCTCTGAACCCTTTTTAGAAAACATGTCAAAAGGAATACCTGAGTAACTAGTGCATATAGTGGCAAAGTACTGTAGCTACAGAGGAACTGCCCTGCAAATCTGAAAGAATGGCAGTTAAGACTTCAATGATCAAACAATCAATAAGTTACACCTATGAGATCCATCTATCAAGATGAGTTTGTGCACATACCCCATAATCAGTCGTATGTACACGAAGTAATGGTTCTTAATGAAACAGGAATCGTATCCGAATTGCCACTGTAAATAATAATCAACTATTAAAATTATAGCTCAGCTAAAAATATACTTCTAGGAAAAAAGAAACATAGTTCATTACTTATATACATTTTCTGCTATCAACGCTTTGTTATTACCTCCATGAAAATATTTTCTAATTGGCTAATCTCACCAAGTTCATAACAAAAATGGACCAGGAAATCCCCATTAACTACCAAAACTGACATAATTCATATGCTTGGAAAAAAAATCATATCGTATAGTGTGTTCCTGAAATAAGAACCGAAATAGCTGTGGAATGGAAAGTACCCAATACCAAAAGAATGAAGCCAGCTCAAATGCAATCTGTTCATTCACAATTCAAAGTAAGAAAAGCATCAGATTTTCAAATTGGCTAAGGATGTGTTTGGTTTTAAAGAAGGGAGAGGAGAGCGGGAGAAGAGGATGAAAGAGGGAGAATTCGAGGTTCAATAAGTTCTTACGAAACTGTGGAAATAATCTTATTAAGAGGAGAACAGGGAATATTTGTTAGAGAAAACTATGAAATATATAGTCATCTCCAACATCCTTTTCCATCTCTCCTCTCCCATTTCTTTTTTGGTGGTTTCCGCAAGATTATTTTCTTGAACACCAAACACAGCATAAAAGGTGATGAACATACACAATATGATATAACAACATAAATAACCAACCTGGAAAAGAGCAAAATGGATCAAAGATAAGAAGATACGTGGTTTCTTAAACCAGAATAGATCATCTCGCGGCTTTAACTTTGTTCCTGAAAATAATCCATTTATGCCAGCATTTTCCCACACCAAGGTAGCCATAATGTGTTGCAGCTTTGTGCCCACAATAAGAATAAGCTGCATAATCACATACATTAGAATCAATGTAATAAGAGCAACTCGCATGTCACTCATCTGATATTTCTCATCCATCAGTAATCCTCAAAACCTGTACTTCTTTCATTTGGAGGAACATAATTTATAAAAATCATGAAAATCATTCTGCTGTTAATAATTATGTGATTCTTGTCTGGTATAGAATCAATGAAACTCAAGGATGAATCTGCAAAAGAGAGGTATTCAAAGACAACGTTTCACATAGACGTGGCCTCAAAAAATCTGTAGAAGGTGAGATGGTGTAAAGTAAGCGAAGATGCAGTTCTGGCTCCAATAATAGAAGGTTCTAATGGTATTTCAAGACCAAGTCTGTCTTGTTTGCATATTGTTAAGGTTTTTGAAGATAGCTAGTGGAAAATAACTATAGAAGCTTTCTTATGCCACTAACCTCTTCTGCCAAAAGATGCTTCATCTCTCACCTACTTGTATCCCTGTCTTACGTAACACCTATCCGTTGCAATGTATGCTTGTCATTAATGTTAGAAACTAGATATTTGATGTTGGCAACTAGTATCTGATGCTTGAAACACGTTAAAATTTCCGCAGGAAAGGTTGGGTACTCATTCTTGAAGTAAATAAGTACACTTTGTTTGCAGTGTTTATGTTGGAACTCTGCTGTTACTCTCGAAAGTACACAAACTGAATCAGTTCCTTACGCATATTGCCAACAACTGGCCTAAATGCATTACATATTGATTCTGATGAATGTGTCCATCAGGAACTTCTTCTGTGCTACTATGGCAGCACTATCCTGTGTGGGGGCATCCACAGCTATTTTGGTTTGAGACGAGGGGATGCAGTATGGACCTAGGGAGATTGTGACTTCTTTTCCTACTCCTGGTATATGCTAAATCATGTGCACCCAGATGACAACTAGAAATGGTCACCGCGATATTTCTACAAGGTCATGTACTTTATGAAGATTCAGGCTGGATGCTATCTGTTTTTTTGCTATGAAAATTTCACCCTTCTATTTTCTTCATAAACTCTACCCGTTTTTTGTTTTTTGCTATTAAAATCTTTATTTGCAAATCATCTGGAAAAAAAATGAATAATAAAATAAAAACACTCAGATGTCAGTTTTGTGAATGCACATTGATGTTGTAGATGAAAGTTCAACACAAGCACAAGATTGTATCCAAAATAGAATCAGAATAAAACTTACAGAAATGGGAATTAAAGCCATCCACAAATACAGATACAACCCTGCAAAAGAATATAATGGGAAGCAATTGGGGATGGTACTGCATAAATTGCAAGAAGTATAAATATAGCACGTAAGATGTGCCAAAAATTAAACAACACAAGGAAAGATACTGGTTACTGTGATAGAAGGTACTAGTGATCTCGGATCCATTAAGGAAAAACTAATGTATGGTCAAGACGTACATAATATATGCTGTTAAACATTGAAATGCAGAAGAGTTCTCCAAGGGTATTCATTAAAGTATCAAGATCATTTTCCTAGAAACACAATTAGAAGCAAGCAAAAGATAAATAAGTAAAATAACATGCTTACCATTCACATTAAAAAGCATGAAAGCGACAACAAAACCCCAGAGCGGCGCACTTCATTGCATGCAGCATAAGAAATAAGTTAGATGTCATCATGAAAGAAGTGGTATAATACAAAGACTCAAAATTATTAGCAATGACACCCTTAAAAGCAATAGAACAGTCCTCCAACTCTAAGCATACACACATTTGAGGTCATTCTTTCCTACAAATTTATTCGAAACAAAATCTTAATAGAATGAGCTTGACTAATCAAGTAATACTTGAGCTCGACCAGTCAGCTAAACAGGTGTATGCACAAAAGAGAGGTCGAGGGATGTTTTAGGCTAAGGTTGGGGATTCTTATGTAATACGTTTTCACATCAAAAGCGATTATTAGAAAGTCTTTGTGCATCTTTATCAGAGACCATGCACTATTATTTGTTGTTTGGTTGTGTACGAATATTCAAACAAGATGTGTTGAGATCTAGTTTAAGATATTGATAAAGATTTGGGAGATCTATAAAATTAATCCATTATGCGATTGCAATTACTAGAGTGCTTGTGATTTCAAGGAGTTGGCCTTGGCTTAAAATTTTGGGGATCACGATTCAAGTTCAGTATTTGAAAGCATATCAGAGAGGGATTACAAGAATGTACTAGGACAACACAACAAGCTCCGATAGGAAATTCAGCTACTGTGAGCAACTACAAATATCTAGAAGTTTGTTCATTACCTGATACCCACTACCCTTTGAAAGTCTTCTTCCATAGAGCGGACCATGTAGTTGTGGAAGTCGAAAGTCGGTTTAAGCTTGTGATTCTACAATGAAATTAATCAAAGATATTTTTAAAAAATATGAAAAGGCTGTAACAGGTAAGAAGAGTGATAACTCTATTATATGTAACCAATGTGAAGGAATTAATTCAGCCAGGTGACCGAAGCAGATGCCAAAGAAATTATACCTACATTTCATATGATTGCAAAAAATGCTTTGAATTTGCAACAGTAATGTGAAAGTTAGCTATGTCAAGTGTGTCGCCAACTTAATCAAAATTTTCAAGGCATTCAAGCAACTCCAAACGAACTCAAAAATTGTAGAAAGAATGAAATTTGAGTGTATTTCAGTTTCTCAGGTGGGTACCAAATGAGGACTTCCTCTAAAGAGAATTAACAACAATGATTGAGAAAATATAAAGCGGTGAATAAGTTATTTTCACTACCACTATATTGTAATAGACATTGTGCTACAATTTCATATACCAAATTTTGAGGTACACAAAATTATCCTTGGAAACTTACTAAATTAATACCTTTTTTCTAGATTCTTGACCTATGTTCTTCAATGTTAAGAACTTAAAGTATTTACACTTATTTGCATCTTTGAAAAATAACATCCTTCAACTATGTCACAAGGAGTCAAGAAAACATGATTTTTTAAGAAGTCAAGTATTGCATACCAGGATGAAGCCCGTACGAAGGGCAAGGTAGTCAGCACGACCCACTGAGGGAGCAAATTGTCGGAAAAAACAAATCTGCATCAACAATATAAAGATGAATATCAATACTGTACGAAATCAAATACTAAGAAGAAAGCATTCAATAGAATAAACTAAAGTCACTAACTAGCAACTTTCCATGCATCAAAGTATTACTTGTCTATCTCCTTTCTAGTTATTAAAATTAAATTAAATTTATGTACCTACCAGCCAAACAATCAACTTATTTCTAGCCAGAGGATGAAACATCACTAATGATGAATGTCTCCCCACTGCCGTGTCCCTTGTGATTTCTGTAGTAAAGTTAAGCAGCAAGCATTACAAAAAAAAAAAAAAAAAAAAAAAAAGAAAAAGGCACATATATACTTGTACGAACACACAAATACGTATTCTAGTCATCATGGTTAGCATATAGAACTAAGGATTCTTTACTCTAATATTTTGGTTATTGGCAGGGCATGGAGAGACAAAACCTAGGGGAATGGTTAGCACTACATTAATGTGATTGCACTGCAATCTCAGAAGACCTTCTCCTAGAGGAAGGAAAAAGGATCTCATTTCCGTTCCATGTTCAAAACCTTATGGAGACGAGGAATTTAAAATTTTAGAAGTTGACATAAAATCCTGATTCCTACTACTATATCCATGGCTTAGCTTTTCCAATCTGTAGGGATATAATGAGTCAATAAGCAGAATAACTGTCAGGGCTAACCATGCTTCTTTAAGCACTTCCTTTCCTAGATACCCAAGGCAAAGCAAAATGAATGAAAAGCAAAATCTTGAAGAGAAAAATGGAGCTTGGTAACACGGATTAAAGAACAATCATTAGATCTTTTCCATTTTACTGAAATCATTAGAAAACTGGGAAAAACATTATGTATCATCTAAACATCCACCATTTAGAATATGATTATTTGCGATGCTTAGTGCTCCCCACACTTGCAATATAGCTAAAAGTCTTACCAGGGAAAACATTTTGCCTATCTGCATGAGCCTCATCTTCCCATTTCCTCCATGTATGGACCTGTCCAAAGCATAAGAACAATATACGCAAACGAAGAAAACTTTAGAAACAAACTGATTGAAAAATAAAAACACTTTAGTCAAACAATACGCAAAAATTCCTACTTGCTACTCTAAATATTTCAAGGGAAGGACATCTTGTACAGTCGGTAAGTAATAATTAATAAGTATACAAGACCTGAAAAAATCACACTCATCAAATGATTCTCTCATATGAAAGGAATCCTTCTTCTAGTTTCCAGTCGAAATGCATTTTTGGTTACTCTTTTTTACTTATTGATCTATATTCTTCTTGGATAGATAAATGGATGACAACGGTTATTGTTCTCAAGACTAAGATGTTGTTCATTTCCTTTTTTCTAATGTAATTTATTATTCTTCATTCTTACAAAGTAACTGATAAATGAATTATAAATAAGCTTACATGCCTCGAGCAGCCGGAATTAGAATTATTGCCTGCTATATAAAATGTCACAATTAATTGTTGTCACCAAAAGCGTACTGCTGGTAAGTTGCCAATTGCTACATGGATACTACTCAAGGATGCATTGACACGGACACGACACGCCGACTTAACAATTTCCCAAAAACTAAGACTCGGGAATACGTCGACACGTCATAATATTTTTCTAATAATTCATATAAACATAAATAATAATCTAATAAAGTTCTTTTCAGAGCTTTGTTACAGAAAAAAGATAGATAAGAAGTAGAGAAGAGGAAGTAAATTAGAGAAGAAGAAGAAGCAAAGATTAAGAAGAAGCATAGAATACCCTCTATGCTTTAGCTTTTGCCCTATTTGTCTGAAATTACAATTGAAAGACTCATTCACTTCATATGGATCAACAACCATTAAATTAGATGGTTATTTGCAAACATCTAAAAATAAAAAATAAAACAAAGTTGGTTTTCGAGTCTTGACCGTGTCCTGACCAAGTTTCGAGTGTAATAGAGGCATGTCCGACACATTGACCATGTGTCTGACACCTACCGACACGTTGACTAAGTGTATGACGCGTGTTAGAAGCATGTCGAGTGAGTGTCGGATACGTGTCAGACACAGATACGGCAAGTTTTCCGAAGAGTCCCTTGATACTACTTGAAAAATATGTGAAATTACAAAAATATTCGACAATGCGGATAGTATACGAAAGAAGGAACTATAAACATATAGGTTCATTTAGTTATGTTTGACTTGACACGAGTCAGATTTTACACTAGGTGCTATTAATAATCCAAACCTTTACTATTGCCAGCAACATTGTTAAGCAGCTATAAGATATATGTGTTATTGCCATGACAAAGATGAACCGATGCAGCTGCTCCAAACCTTGATATGAAACAAATGGCTCGTAGCCCTGTTTAAGATGGGATGAGAATCAGATGTTAGGGGTAATCATTCAGACAAGATCTTAATAGTTTGTTTTGTTTTAAGACAAAATAGTTGTAGGCAAAGCAATGAAAAGGGAGAGAAGAGGGAAACGTTAACATGAAAACCAATTAAGATGAAAATGTCAAAAGTGAAATCCTCCAATCCAAATCTTAACAGATACTTGAGGTGGATAAGGTGAAAACAATTCAACACACAATAATCATGTTCTGTAGGATACCTCTTTACAAGTATTATGATTTAGAACTTCAGCTAGCCTCCTAAATGATTTATGAGAAACAGAAACCATCAATAATCTACGTTCCTTCCCAGCATTTTCAGCTTCTGTTTCTTCAGCATCAGTTTTGGTGCATGGAATAAGATTGCCATCATAGAACTTCGAACTGATGCAAATTCTTGAAATTGTAGTAGAGGTGGCTGTTAGAAGGAGAGATATAAATCCCAGCAGCATCAATTCTGCATAACAAAAACCATGAAATGAAGCTAGGAAGGTACACGAACAAAGACTAAAACTAACATAACGTAAGGGTCTATTTGCATGATATAGTAATTAGATACATTTTCTATTTGGATGTATATACCTTCTTTCATTTTATCCAAGGCTTCTGATAATGGTTTTCGATTTGTTTTCTCCAACCACTGAAACGATGAAACATAACATTACGAGAACAAACTAGATCAAAGTCTGGTGCCATCTCATTCATTTTGAGTTTTAGAAACGAGGTCAGACTGCAGCATATGGGCTTGAAAAGTCGCAAACTTTATCAAATGAAACAAAAACATAAATAGAAACCCAAGCCATATGTTCTTTAAACCTTATAATATGAACTGAGGTACTTCATTATACCCTTCAACAGAAAGGAATTTAAAACAAGTTAAATACTAGCAAATAAACTAACATTTTTTTTTTCTTCCTAAATTAAATATACAGAACAATTCGCCAAGAAGTTTAACAAACAGACCATTTGAAAAACACTTACAGCGCTTAAACGATGAATGAGGCGCTCCACAATCAAAGAAACAGACACAAATGCCATTAACACAGTAGCGACGGACCAAGAGGGAGTTAAGGCCAAAGAGTGGACACGATCTTCGTTTTCTGACATGAGAACTATCTTGTGCAAACAACTGGTAAATCAATCCTGAAATCACCAGAAAACTTTCAGACACTGAAACTGAACTTAATAACCTCAAATATGATATTTTCAGAATATTCAGATTAAAATTTCCTTGTGTTGCTAAGTTTCATAACATTCGAACACCATACAACAATAACACTAGAGATTGCACCTTTTATGTACTTCCTGCTTCTCCTCTTGACGCCTTTCCACTGCAATCACAAAACTTCGCCTATTTCAAAACTTCTAGTTGGTGTTTTGGTGGTATCCTGAATAGAGTTTCACCTCCTCCTGATTAATGAAACTCCTCTAGATATATATCTGTAAAAAAGACTCAACGCTCATTTTCAAGAATCTCTACCTAATAATATCATCATCTTGAACCTGTGCATATATCCGCAATGTGCTCTTTTCTATTGACTCTCTGAAACAATTTGAGGTTCAAGAAGCCGAAAAATCTCTCTCAAAACTCATACAAAACTTTTGTCCTAGACTTCTCCTTCATTTGACTCGACCAAAAAACGTTTTCTCAATCTCTTCCACCTCTGATGACCAATTCAAGATTCAATAACAAAAATGGCAGGAACCTTCAAAGATTAGAAAGAAATAAAGAAAGCTCAGAGCACATTACACACTCTTCTTCTTCTTCTTTGAACAACAGAGATATGTGTTTATATATATAACAAGATTGAAAGTAAGGATGATGCATATTTGTATTGTATTCTAATCTATGAAAATAAAAATGACAAAACGGACGTCTCAGGGGTGATGTGTGCAGGACAAATGTGCATCAAGAGTTTGATTCACTCAGCTTCAAATTTGGTTGATTGGAATCAAAGCAACATGAGGCCAAACCAATGAACGGCCTATAAGCCTTATTGGTTGCCCGGCAGTTTAGTATGGTTTTCAACTCTAATCATGCTTTAAGCCGAATTACCACATTACATAATTATTATATATATTTATTTAAAATAAAAAAATGATAATCACATGAGTGCAATAGCGTTTAACTTCAAAGCAGGCACGGATCTACATAGGAGCAAGTGGACACTGAAACTTAAAACTTTCATGCTATTATATAGGTTTTTGTGGTTTGCACCCTTTAAGTTTTTTTGGTTTTGCTTCTATATTTTAAAGTTTAATTGGCTACTACTACTCATTTTCTATTATTTTGTCCCCTAACTCTTAGAGTTTTTTGTCCTTGCCCCTCTGGAGCGGAGAGTCAAACAATTGTTTTTCCTAAACCAACACTCTCATCTTGTATAAAGGTTTTGGGGTCCTTAACACCCAGCTCGATTTCCAAAAAAAAAAAAAAAAAAAAAAAAAAAAAACACTCTCATCTCCTTCCATCATTAAAGTGTTCTCTCTTATGGACTTTATAAATCTAATTTTATTTCAACACTTTAAACCTCCCTCAATTTTTGATCTTTTTACTTCCACAAATTTTTCTCTAGCAATGTTTTTTTCTAAATGGTAAGACATCAGTCATTGAAGCAATTAAATCAGAGCAGCAGAATGCAACCTTTTTAAGGCTATATGTTATATTTTATTTTGTTGATTATGTGTTTAGTTTATGAAATAACAAAAATTTTCCTTTTTATTAATTGTCTTTCCTATATTGAAATTTGTTTATCAATTAAAATAACATTAACAATTTGACATCTTAGAATTTTTAGTGACTGACAACATCCAGTAGACAAGTTACTTATTGACTTGAGCAAACATATGTCATACCCATGGAATGAGTTTTTGCGAAATTTCACCGAATTTTTCATTTTTTTTTTATTATGAAAAGAAATGCGAAACATAAATTAACATTTTTTCGATGCTTTTTCGTAAAAATCTATTTTTCACAAAAAACACAAAACTCGGTGACCAAATTTTCATTTTTCGAAGGCTTTTTCGACAAATTTCAAAGTTTTTTTCATAAATTTTGAATTTTTTCTAATTATCATTTCTTCTAATTATTTATTTATTTTTTAAAAAACCCCCTGATTTTCTAATTATATATTGATTTCATGTTTGTTTCATTTCTTGGTATTTAGGCTTCATTTAATGTGTTTAATAGACTTATTTACTTGCATTTTTTTTTACATATTTCGTATACCCTCAAAATGCATTATATAAATTTCACGTATCTTCGAAATTTTTACGTTTTTTCTTTACATAACAAAATATTTCTTAAAATCAGGATATCGAAATTAACTCAAAAAACGAAATCACAATCCTTGGTCTTACCCAAGGAATGTGATATCTCAAAATATGTCGAAATTTCACGAAATATTTTCTATTTTGAAATTACCGAAATCTCTTTTGAAATCTTCCTGAGAAAAGAAATAAATATTTTAATCTCCGTATATTTTAATATACTATAATGTTATTTTAGCATCAAAAGTTTGTTATACGAGTGATTCTTATATAATATGTAGTTTGTATAACACTACGAGTCATGTCAGACTTTTATGTAGTATTTAAGAGTTTAAAATGCACATCTTATATTATTAAATTCGAAATCACAACCGAAATTTTCACATTTGTTTTTACACAGAACGAAATATTTCTTAAAATCGAGGGACCGAAATGAACTCGAAAAACAAAATCACAATCCTTGGTCATACCTTTCTAATAAGAGCTTTCATAACATAACATCATGCATCAAATACCAACAATTGTTTTTAAAATTTTCATGTTCCATTGACAAAGAGCAAGGTGTGTGTGTGCACGTACACAAGAGTGGTTATTGAGCCTAAAAATAATGCATAAACTTCACAAATTGTCAAAAATAAAAGTAAGAACTTTTACATCTTTATCAAGATTTTTTTTTATTTGTATCTTATTATAAATTATAAAATATATTTTTAACTAACTATTTGCCCTGCTTAACTTAAATCTCAGTTCCGTCACAGCTTCAAAGTTAGAAAACATGATTTTACTTTTATGTAAAACTAAGGTTAGCCGATTTTAACTAGAGATCACATCCACTTGAGTCATATCCAAGTTTATAAGTAATAATATTTCCACTCTATTAATAATTAATTGCAAGCATGTTTATGTATTTAAAGTCATCTTATCATAGGAATTTTCACCCAAACCGAGATCAAATTGACTTTTATTGGTTTCAAAATTTTTAAACCAAATTGAACATTAAGAAAATCAAAGAGATCTTAATTTATATAAACTGCAAATTGAACCGACAGACTAAATTAAACATACTATATTATTTTTACATATAATATCATATTATATATTATATTTATTCGGTCGGTTAGGTTTTATCAATTAAAATCACTCAAAAACCGAACCGACCCTATCGATTTTGAATTTTCTTAAATCGAAACCGAACCAAAACTGAACTAATCGGTTTGGTTGGTTTTTTGTTCAACTCTATCTTATCATGATCCATGATCCTTGTGTTTCTCATATTCATTCATGTGTCCAAGTTTTTTCAAAAGAATTATATTTTAGGGGTTAAAACCTTATACCTTAGACAAAACCAAGGACTGTGATTTGTGAAATTTCGCAAAATTTTGCAAGATTATTTGTTTTATGAGATCTCGAAATCTAAAGTACCAAAATCGAAAAGTGCATTATTTCGACGAGTTATTTTGAAATATTGCGTCTTTTTTTTCATAAATTTCTGCATTTTCGCATAAAACCCAAAAAGTTATGAAGCAAATTACATTTTTTTCGCCCAAAATTTTGTAAAATTTTGATATTTTTGTGTAATATCCAAAAAAATATGAAGAAAAATACATTTATAAGGATACTTATGTACTTAGGTTTTATTTAATATATTTAATGTGTTTATTAGATTAATTTACTTATATCTTACTTTTTCGCGTATTCATATATGTTTGACATACTCTTGAAATATTTCTTAAGCATTGTTTAGAAATATTTCTTAAGCGTTGTTTATTAGTCCTCCGTATATATTTTTTCTACATACAACGAAATATTTTTTAAAATCAGAGTATCAAAATTAATTCAAAAGAGCAAATCACCTCGGATAAAACAAAACCAATATTATAACTTAAGCATTGTTTTGATACATACATCATTTTGCACATGGAACTACATATAAATAAAAACAGTATAAAACAAGCAATACAGTTACACCATTAAACAACTTCATTATACAATTTTTGGGTGAGTTGTAGATGTGTTTATAAGCAACTCAAGTGCACGCTTATGTCCCAAAGTATAATGGAAAACATTATAACTCAAGTGAACTATCACATTAATCTAGAAGAGTGTTAAAATGGCAAATTTCCTTTTAATGGGACAAACACATGAGTTAGGAGATCAATGTTTTGGCAGATCCCAAGGTTTTGACTGAGATTGGTGGTCAATATCGTCTTCTTCACTCAATATATATGGCTCACCAGTATCTTTTGCCATGAATGGGAGGTTCTGGGATCTTTCCATGCATGAAGTCCATCTTGTGTTTCAGGTTGGACAATCAGAATTGCCAAAATGAGAGCCCATGTTTCACCCATCTCTTCTGCTTGGAGGGTTGTAGTCCTCCATGGCCTACTACAATCAAACCTACACCAAGTGCGACCAAAACGAAGGTATCATGCTTTGGCAGTAGAGGAATATACATTGGCCAATACATGATTTCGCAGTCGTCGACAAATCATGTATGATGTACCCACCATATTTAATAGTTGAACCAAAAACCTGATTAGTATTGATTGTTGATAAGAAAATGGTGGTTTGTGGATGCTCTTATTCATTTTGAGCACTATCAAGTTATTAAACAGAGAGTTCCAGTTTTAAAAGCGTTGTTATACCGAATATTTAAGGATATTCGAGTCAGATTTATGGTCTTACTCTGGAACTTCTTTTGTGCTTATATGCCAAAATCACCCATCAAAGAGTCCACAGTCCATATGAAACGTCTATAAATGAAGCCAGTGCATTAACTAGTCATCCATAACAAAAAAATTTGACCCTGCAAGTAGACGCTGATACCGATAGCCCATTGATGGACATAAGCAAAATTAACCTGTCTGATGGGGCATAAGCAAATTAAATTGATCAGGGCTTGCATCTTTAAGTCATTCTTCAGAGTTAGTAACCACCACTTGTATCTGTGCATTTGCAGCTTGTAGTTCACGCAGGACCTGTTTAGTCTCCTTCACTTATAGAGCTTCTTCACGCATTTTAAGATTTGCCTCATCTTCAATCTTCATGAGTATACATAAAATGATAAAAGGCAAACAGTAGAATACAATGAAATATTAACCTTAATACGTTGTTCTTTAAATAAATATTGGACAAAACTTGCTTCACATTGAATGACATGCTAAACATAGATTGTGCAAAAAAATATTCACTCAGAGAGATAAAGGAGTGTCATGTTATCAGTTCCTCCGGGATGTAATAAAGGACACTTCCTGAAAACTCACAATCTCTTACAATGAAACAGCTCAGCTTTGAATATCTTGTGCAACAGGAATAATCTTGAACTCTGTTGTATCTGTTCAAGAAGGTTGTACACTTCAAATTAGTGTAGTTCGTCAGTCCATCAAGATATGCACCTCATTCTGCAAACAGCACAACATAGTATTGATAAGTAACACATAAATGTCAGTGATCCAAATCATAAATCAGGCTTCCAAGCATGCAAATTGGATATGGAATATGTGTTTCATGTATCCAATCGAGATAGAGTATTGGAAGGGACAATTAAACCAATCATATTGTTTTATTTAATCATTCATAATCTCATATTATTTATGAGTAGACAATCTTGGAAAGGTATTCACTACTCGATCACTGCAGCAAGATGCTAGTAGAACCTCAATCAGTAGCACATAGATTATATTGGTTTTGCCAATTATATATAATTACATTTAAAATAGCATATTAGGTCATAAAGGCCATACTTTTATAAATGGTTCACTTACCAAAAAATGCTTCAAAAAGGGGAAGTAACCTGATAAGCCTCCTATCAGATTCACTTATACAAGAAGGAAGCATAGAATAGCAAATCAGTGAATGTTGCTCTGTTAGACAGTATTAAGTCTGTTAGTTGCTCTGTTAAACAATACTAGTGCTCTGTTAGTTTCCCTACTCTAGACACTACTATAAATAAGAGGCTAGTAGAAGAATCATTTCATTCTGTAGAAATCAATTGTACATTGAGATTTGCTCATAGGAGACTGAGGTGTCTCGAACTGCCTTACAACTCTTTCAATAAACATTCATTGTTGTTACAAGTTCTCTGTGTTGGAAGCTTCTTGTTCAGAATTCTCCTTTAGCACTTCTCTGTTCTGTGATTGTGTTTCTGCAAGGCTTCATTCATCCAATACTCAGAATATTTGTCAGTCAGATTGAATTACTTTGCTTCTCCATCTGCAGAATACAACACAAATGTCAGATCCTAACATAACCACTAGCATAATCTCCAAATGTCAGAAAAATACAGAACCTGCCATACCAGAATCAAGGTTAGCCATCAGAAAAATCCAGTCCAAAAGCTTAACTTGAAAAGTAAACACTACAAGGAAGAAGCATCTCTGCAATTATTCATTGGTATGTATGCAATAAACTAAGCAAAAATTATTCATGGTTATGATTTAAGATAAGAAAAATGTGGCTTAAGTATTTCGATTATCCATGGTCTCCTCTTTTAAGTGTGTAAACTTTTGCATTGAAGCGTGATGTATAAATGGAGGTATGAATGCTTGTGGACAGGATAAGGAACAATATCTTTGTTGCATATAGCCCTTGATAATAATGAAAATATCACACCTCGCAATGCCTATACTAACATCTCACAACTCAAGCAAGAAGCAAAGAACACTCATTCCACTTCAGCAGTACTACTCATAAGTCATAACCCCAGTTTGCCTTGATAGGGAATGGTATGTTGGTTTATTAAACTGTTTGAGATGGTCAAAATAACATGTCTTGGACAATGACTCTTCAAGAAAATTATGTCATAATTGCTAAGTAATTTGAAAGGAAGCATGTGGACAAATAACCACGAAGCTTATACCGCAACAAAAGCTTTGCAAGAATCAAATAATTGATTTACAAGGAAGAACCAAATAATGAACTAAAAGAAGGATCTTACGAATTAAGGGTGATCCATTTTTCCAAGATGTATAAAATATAGTGAAGACGCTATTATAAATAAATGCTTTATAAACTAACTGCCTCTTATGTTTAGTATTAAACAAAATATCTCTAATTTCTAACCTGGGATTAGACCTATGACCTCATAGTAGTTTCAAGATGCCAACTCGTGCCCTAAAAAGCAAACAAAGTGCAGATGAGACTTTTCTGTATCTCATAAAAGCATCTAAGTATGCGATTGCTTTTCATAAAATGATGAAAGTTTACAAGTACATGGAAGATGAGGACACCGTACCTAAAATGAGCAGAGTGATAAAACTTCTCATCCTCAGTGAGATTCTTCTTTAGAAAGGATAAGATTTTAAGGTATGCGGTAGCACTCTTCCCTCTGCAAGGCCATTCACATACCCGATGAACTCAGATAGGGATATTTTTTGGTATCAACATTGCTTTATCAGCATACACTTAAAGCGCAAATCTTCATCATCAACCGTGGAACCTGTTTGGCCAAAACCATGTTATGTACAAATATGAGTAACTGATTTAAACATTTTTTCAGGGCAAATTATGCAATACCCTCAGAAATTGTTTGGCATATATGCCATCCCCCCTCCTGGTTTTTTGATATTAGGTATGCCCCTATGTAGAATTTACGCTTTTTAATCATCAAAACATGCTAAATATCATTAAGATGAGAAAATAGTACTGGCGAGGAGCTCACAGAACAATGCAAAGAAGAACAAAAAGAAACATTAAGAAAGAGACGAGAGACCCAAACATAGCAAGATAAAGAGGTTAATCATCAGTTAGGATTGAGCGCCCTAGTTGCGGAAAACCTACATAAAGATTCGACTTTGATTATGCCCCAATGCTTGGCCTAGTGCCAAGCCATTTGATCATGTTACACAGTCGAAATGGCCGAAAAGACAAGTCACTGGATGTGGGTCCGCATTTCTCAAGCTCAGGGAACAGCGTTGTGAAAAAATAAACAATAAACTTCGGCCATCTTGCTCTTATTGTTAACATCTTGTCCCCTTTAAGAATGCAATCAATGGAGTTGGCAATTCTCTTGTGATTTGACAAGTTATGGAAAAGACAGTGGATACATCATGGAAGAGTAATACAGGAGTATCTTAAAGGAACTTGGAGTTCAGGACCGAACCCTGACATAGGGGTCGAGTTGCCCAGTCAACTCGAATGAGCTGCCCCAACTGCAACCGCTTTAGCTACTTGGTGGGTAAAATGGGACTGGTTGGGCATACTGGGGATACAAAACCACAATGTTTGATGTGGTTAATAAACAACAAGGAGTAATTCTACTCTTGACTCAAAATTTACAACTCAAACTTGACTCATCCTAGGTGGCGTGACTACATGGACAAAAGTAGTGCCCACGAAAAAGTCTAATCAACTAAAAAAAAAAAAAAAAAAAAAAAGACCAACAAAAGCACTACTTTTGTAAATTGCACCTTCTCTCTCCTTATCTTCTTTTCATCGCCAATCCACCTCTCCAACCTGTGAAATCACCACCACCACCCCTCCCGGCCGAATCAACCCACCCCACTCTACCACCTTCTTCGGAACAACCAAACAATCTCTACTCCACCTCTACCAATGAAAACCCACCACCACCACCCTCCACAACTCCTCTCCTCTTCTTTGTTATCTTTCCCACCAATACAACTCTCTGCCCAACCCACTCCTAACTCCACCTGCCACCACTCTTTTCATCATCACCCCATCATTAACCCAACACCTTCAATTGAATAAGAAACGAAATGAGTTCAGAATTGAAGATGAGATAAGGCTTGTCCCCTTTGGATTGATCAGTCAAGATGAAGTTCGATGGAATTGGTGATGTTGCAATTCTGCAAACTTCAACCTTTGAACCATCACAATTAAATTATCCCCCAAACCCATCCAACGAGTCTCAACAATTGAAGAAGATAGATAAAGAGAAAAGGAGCAACTTTTGAAATCAATAAAGATAGATAAAGAGGGGAATGGGCTGAGTTGATTGGTGGTCAGATTGTAGTGGTGGGGTTGGCTGGCGGCAAGAGATGTGTTGTTGGTGGTGGTTGTTGTTTTCTTCATATGCGAACGTGACGAAAAGGTGGTGGTCATGAACAATTTGTAGGGACGGATGAGAAGAATGAGTAGAGGTGGTATTGGTTCAAAGTGATGGAGTGGCGGTGTTGGTAGGTGATAATGAAGTAGGAAAGGGCAGGGAGGAAGGCGTCGAAGTAGGGAGTGAAAATGAAAATTTTCGGAGAGAAGCAACCATTTAGAATGGGGAGTTGGGGATTTATAAGATTACGAGGTAGTCCCATCTCATTTTAACATTTTATTGTTGGAGAGGGCGAGGAAGATGGTGGTCCTGACAGATCCTTCTCTTACGCGCAGTTGTGTTATCTTGCGCGAAATCACACACTTTTGCGCACATGAAAAAGGGAGGCAGACGGCAAACGCCGCAATTGCTTCTTCGCGCGGAGAGAGGAGGAAGGGAAGCGGAGGCGCAGCTGGTTGTTGGTTTGGGTTGAAGGTTTTTCTCAAATCACAGAGGGTCAAAGGGAGGCAACTTACAAAATTAGGGCTTTTGTTGTGGGCACCACTTTTGTCCATGTAATCACACAACCTAGGATGAATCAAGTTTGAGTTCCAAATTTTGAGTCTGAGAAAAATTACTCAACAATAAGAGGCCTAGTATTTATCCTCCACTCTGAATCCGTAATGTAAAATTTTTGAATAATTATCTCTATATTTGCTTACATGAGTGTGATATATCACTTTATGTACTACAATTCACTTGATCTAAAATATTCAAAGGGAGATGTTTCAGATATCAAGTCAGTGTATCGTGTCAAGCAAGTATATTTGGAAGTGTCTTAATGTGCAGAACTATGACCAATTTTTCATTAACACTTGGACTTGGGCACTAGATCAAATGGTGACTGTCATTAGTTTCATATTTTCATTTATTTTCAAGACTGCAGTCCATCGAACATGTGACCATATAGTAATGCTGAGACTGTAGGTATATTCCGAATTAACAATGAGCCTGTCCTCTTAAACAAGGATGAACAGAAAAAAGACATGAAGTGATAAATATTTTGCTGTGTATCTAAGAACCACTTCATTTCAAATGAACAAGCACATTCTTCATAGTAGATGGCAATATCAATGACCAAGATAATTGGAAATGTGAAAAATTGCTTCAAGATATGTTTTACTTTTCTTACCAGGATAACCTTCATTTCTTTCTTGATCACGACTCACGAATTAGATGTCCTGGGTGTCCTCGTCTGCTCCTGGTGTTCGAGAGATGGTTCAAGCACGGCCTACCTCCGGACTCAACATTGACTGTCATTCCACCTCTCACGTCAGTGTCAAGCTTAGCATTTGGAATAACTTCGGAAGTTTTGACTTCATTTGTGGCCGCATTCGGAATAACTTCAGAAGTTTTGACTTCACTTGTGGGCTTTCTACCAGGTACTGAGAATTCCAATTCCAACTTCTTAGGGTCATCTCGTAGAGTGTAAAAGACCTTGACAATCAATTAATATATTTCACGAGCCTGGAAAATCACAACATTTTCGATCAACTAAAAGTAGAAACTATTATCGTATTTAGCAACTGCAAACAAGGCCTTTTTTTGTTTCCTTCCAATTAGTAATGATCAGAGTGCTAACCTTCATAGTGTAGATGGTATTGTCCGTATTGCAAGATGCTGCATTGTTGAATATTAATAACACATCACGCTGTACATAATTAGCCAAAAGAATAGTTAATAACAATTAACTTATCATCCCTAAAAACTTCACACTACACTTAAATAGGAATTACTCAGAAAAAAGTAATGACATCGAACAATGAGTGAGAAAAAAGCAAACCTCAAATGCATCCAAAGATTCATAAACTTCTAGCTCAAGGTTCTGTCTCAATGAACTGAAATCCATTGGATTTTCAATATAATCATCGTAATCTCGAACCTACATCATAGAAATATTCCCCATAAATATGGACAAATAAAAAACAAGAATCTGAATTAAAATTGGATTGGATTGGATGAATGAAGAGACAAACCTCTTCAGGATCAACTAGCTCAGTGAATAGTTTTTCCTTATCCTCCCTACAGAAAAAGAATAAGAGTTAGTTGACTCTTCAAGAAGAATTATTTTTAAAGGTAATGCATAACCTGCATTGTGTTTATATGTGTTTACCTTTGCAGTATATCAATCGCAAGCTCAAGTAGTTGTTTCTCTGGCATCTGGGATGTACTGCTAATGGTTGGCATGATATATAAAATTATTTTATTAATAAGTACATTGGTAATCAAAATATGAATATGTTACATATACAATTTAGGTATTCAATGGTGAAATGATTCTAATTACCGTTGTTTGTGAATCATCTCCTTGTTTCAAGGTTTCCGATTCCTGCAAGTACGTAGGAGACAAGACCTTAGAATTAGAAACTCAAGGAATATGGATAGTTAAGAAAAGGTGTTTTCGATAAAACGAGATTTGAGAACTTATTTGATATTGAATATGTATACATGCTACCAACATCAAGTAAAGCATGCATTTCTTACATATTTGCTCAACCAACCATAAATGGTTCAACCAACCATAAATGGTGCATAAACTTAATTAAGCCCATTATTTTGACGACTCAAAATTTTGAAGAATATGAAACACAATGGAAAGAAAAAGTTATAACAAAGTAATTTTATAAACACTAAAGAAAAGAAAAGATTTAAGGGCATGTCTGATTGCAAGGAAAAGGAAAATATTCCATGGAACATTTTCTTTTCCAAGGCGCCTTAAAGAAAAGTAAAGGATTCAATTTCTATAGCATGGTGTTTGATTGTCATTATTTTTAAGAAGAAAAATAAGTATTTTCCAAGTTTGAGTTGTTTGATTGTCTCAAAATTTTCATGAAATTATCATTACCTTCTCCAAAATGCCATCCTCAATGAAATCACTGACATGAGAGCAGCTTCAGAAGTTAACAAGATCCTGAAATGGGTATGAAGTTTAGTGTAATCAAATCTAGAGCTAAGATTAAACCTACAAAATATAAGATAAATAACATAACTCAATTTCCATTAAATCAAAGCCAACTACAAACTTAAACCCCAAGCAATCTATCTAACCCTAACCCTAATATGGGTAGTGCCCTAACTTCATTATGGGCCTTAGTATACCCAGCCCAATTTCTAACAAATTACTACATATTAACTATTATCCTAATTTCCCAATTGCATCATCCTCCTCGACGAAAATTTAGACAACCAAACACCCTTAATATGAGCGTTGAGGCAAATTAATACCTATCCCTAGGAAAACTGCAATCATACACACCCTGAGAAAGATTTTAATGAAAACATTTAGTATTTTATTATGCATAGAGAATAAAAGATATTGAAGCTTTTCGTTTATATCCATGGTTGTCTTGATACAATCATTGACTAGTTGCTTGATCAGATCAATACTCCTTCAAAACCCCAAATCGATTGTAAGAATTTGTTAACAGTAATGAACTACATACACTTAAAATAATGGTAGAAGAACAACCAAACATTTTGATACATAAATTGCTTACTTTTGTTCTTCCAAATGTAAGCTTCAACCCCAAAAGAATGTGCTCTTCAATGGGGATCGAGGGGGGCTCCTGCGCACTGTGGGCAGGAGGGGCTCCTGCGCATCCATCTCAACTGTTGGATCAGAATCCAACGGTTCGTATCAAATGGGAGAGAGAATTTGAAATCCAAATTTTTTTTTTTAAAATTTTCCCGCCAAAAAACCTTTCTCCTCCCATTCTATACGAACTGTTGGATTCTGATCCAACGGTTGAGATGGATGCGCAGGAGCCCCCCTCAATCCCTTCAATGGTGGCTTTTGTGATACAAAAGTACCTTCCTAAAAGGTTTATGGAAGTTTCTAATTCTATTTTATGTTGGAAATAGGAAAGCTCCCTTGCAGAGCAAGGAAAGTGAAACAGGAATCACATTACTATTAGGAGTAGGTTTCCTTGTTTGGCCTGAAATTGTTTAGCCTATATATAGCATCCAGAATTGTAGTGTTTGTTAGTTAATAAGATAGTAAAGGTAGGAACACACTGAATGTCTTTTCTTCTATTTTTCCTTCCACACAACTTTGAATCATTGAGTATGAAATTTGGGACATAACACCACATATTTTCTCTCAAAATCTTGCCAAAAAACTTTCTAAGGGGGGGCAAGAATATTATTCCATGGAAAACTCAAGAAATGTGATTATCTTCAACATCATTGGATGAAAAATTGTGTCACTTGCTCTCATCTCCACTATTTTTATGATTTTCCAGAAGAAGAAAATACAAAAAATGACTTTTAGCGCCTAATTTTTCACAAAATAGACAATTTAGATACCATAGTTGATGTAATAACTAATTTGTATACTTTTATGACCAACAAAGACTATTTCATTAACCCAGGTTAACTCATAAAGCTATATGACATGTTTATCCTTCCTAAAAATATAAAAAAACCTAATTTATACTTTTATGACCAACAAGGACTATTTTATTAATATTTTTTTTTAGATATTCTTTGTGTCAAGTTTCTTTTTTTCCTTCAATACTTATTACAATTGATGCTAAAAAAATCAACAAACAAGTTGTAAGTGTGGTCACGGTGATGTCAAAGTTGAAGAAGCAGGAAGTCTCACATCTTGCCAACTTCCTCCAAGTTCAATCATTGGTTTCGTGAATAAGGTATGCTTCAAATAATTTATTAGTCTCCTTAACATTTATAATTTGTAATGGAACTATTACATATCAAATCCTTTTTGGTACAGAAAAAAAATCAACAAATGATCTTTCTTCTGGAAACCTATAGATTTGCGGTTATTGATTGTTGGTGATGAGAAATATGGCTCACAAACCTCTAGTTACACATGAACTCATTAGTAAAATTTAGATGTTAATGGGCCTTCACAGTATCATTTGCATGTATAAATAATGATCTAAAGGACATTGTAAAGTATTGAAAGAAGAAGTTGATATGGAGAAGCATGATCAAGTGAAACTTTTGGGTTTATGGGTGAATCCATTTGTTCACAAAATAAGATGGGCAACTTGAAATCAAGGGAGTAGAGTACAAATATGTAAAAGAAACTCTAAGCAGCAAGAGTCTTCTACTTTTGCAGAGTAATTCTGTTTATAAGAAGGTCCTTGTTATCATTCATGTTGAAAAAGCGATTAGTGAATCACTTGTTATTATTATACATATAATAACTATGTTATAATTCCATTAGAATATAAAAATTTATGACAAGTTAATCAAATTAATTTTTTTAATTAATTAAAACCAAATTTTTAATCTTCATTAACTACATTATGAAATATTTACCAAACATTAGCAAATAATTTGATTAACATGTCAGTCAATGAAAACTTATTATTTGTTGTTCATAATTAGAATAATTAATATCGATACCTACCAGCGGCATGGGGCGGGGGGGAGGGGTTAAGGATTTAAAAAAAAAATTAGAATCATTAATAAAAAGTCTTTGTTGGTCATAAAAGTATAAAGTTAGATTTTTTATTTGTTTAAGAAGGGTAAATATGTCCTACAACTTTATGAGATAACCTGAATTAATAAAATAGTCATTGTCAGTCATAAAAGTATAAAAAAAAATGCACAAATTAGCCATTACATCAGCTACAATATCTAAATGATCTATTTTGTGAAATAGGCCATAAAAGTCATTTTTTGAAAAATAAAAAATAATAAATCAAAAATCAAACACATCTTAAGGTTTGTTTAGTTCAAAGGAAAATATGCTCAAGAAAATTTGCCAAAAAGTGAAAAAGTGAAAAGGGAGAGGAGAGAAAAAGGAACGGATACTAATGAACATGAATTTTGCGATGATCTTCTTGGTCTTTTTATACATAGTTGTGGCAAATATTTCCTTAGCTCACCCCCTAAAAAAATATTTGCCACACTACATGGCCATCTTCAACCTTAAGGCGAAATTTTTCCCGCTTCTTTCTCTAATATCTTCTCATTTTTTTTAAGTTTCTATGGCAATTTTTCCTTGAAAGCAAAGACACGCTTAGTGCAAAATTTTCCAATTCATCCCCACTTTAAACTAGTTTTATGCATCCAAATGGGATGTTCACTCTTAAGGAGTTGGTCAAGGTCTAATGGAGAATCTCCAGGCCCATTCATTATCTAAGCGATTTTGAGTTTCTGGAGGCTGTCGAGAAATCAAAGCTTCTTCTCACACAAACTCACTGATCTGGAATCTATTCTATGTTCAACTCTTGAGATGAGATTTTAACTCCATTCATTTCCCACATAGAAAGGGTGGGGTGAACTTGGATTTGAAGACTGTTCCTTATGTCATGAAGTTGCCAAAACCTTCATGCTCAAATCACATGGCTTCTAATCTAAATATCTTCACAGAATCACAGAGATTGGACACTTAAGAAGATGACATTTTGATCACATCCAACCTTTGTCGGGGATGTTGCCTAGCACACCCCAAATTGATCAAACCATTTGCTCGCGCCGATTTTCGAGAAAACGAAAATTCCAACATCCACGTAGGATTTTCCATTTCCCCAAAGGTCGGACATAAATTTTCATTCACGAAAAATAACAGTTGGCATTCATGAGAAGTAATCAATTGCACAATTTACCAAATAGAGGGAAAAATAAAACAACTGATCTGAAAGTACATAAAAAGGAAGAAATTTTTAAAACTCGCGGAGCCAACCCTAACAAGTTAAGCAATTTACGAATGTATCTCTCTCAGAAAATAATAAATAACTCCGAATTCAAATTACAAGAGTTAAACTGACACCTATAAATAAAAATGATCCAAGCTTTCGAACACGCGCAACTCCCAGCAATGCTCGTCATGTATGATACGAAATGCTCTTAGCCCGCCCGAGATTACTATATCCTGAAAATAAGCTAGTCGGCTACATTTCCGAAGGAATGTACCCAAGAAGCCAAAGCCCACTTGGGTCAGCAATAAAGCTGGTGTGAAATCTCTTTATTTCCCCAAAAATCAATAAAGGGAATTACAAGGTATGCCCAAAAATAGTACGATAAAGAAATCAAAACACACAGATAGTCCCTCCACGAGGCATTCATATCTTAATTCTAATAAGTAAATATGCACTTACTTGTACCTACTAGATGGAAGTTGACTATGGCAAGTCTAACCTGCAGAAATATTAGTGGACTTGCCATCCTGGATGAAAAAGGATTAGAAACAATATAAACGTAGTTTATTCATTTTTATTTGAATTTGGTTCATCTTTTTAACGGAATAATCACTTAGACGATACCACATTCGCACCACCTCCGTGCCGAACATACATGCCCGTATGCCTCTCTCATATAAAGGAGGACTACTCCGTCATCCATGCCCAAGTGGGGACATCACATACAGGCATGCATCGCGGATACTCTTAACTATATGAGTACCAAAAGTCACCCTTGGGCTATCAATGCGCATAACTCACGTCACATTTTTTACGAATAAATATCAAAGCATATTTTAGGCATAACAATTCACCTCATTTCCGCAAGACTAACCCGAAGGTTATTTTAGTTTCTCTAGTAAGAAATGGGTGTCCCAACTCCGCAAAACGACCCTCTGGTCATTTAGTTTATCTAGTAGGAGAGGGAAAATCATAAACAAAAAAGGTGTGGTAGTTCTAAGTGATGTAATTCCAGGTGGTTTCTATTTTTAGAAATCAAGGGTTACCAATATCATTTATTTTTTATATTTCAATTTTCTCACAATGACACTTTGTCATTCATAAGTTAATTCACAATCGTATCCACCCACATATTTTGGGAAAACATAGCATATCCATTAATCATGCTCTATAACAACATGACAATCAAGTCACTCCTTGATTCAAATATCCAAATCCTTCATAATGCATAACCAAATCAATATGCATAATAATATCAATCTCCAAATAAGTTCCGATCAAAATATCTATACATGCAGAATAACACCTTCGCAATTAAATCCATTGCAAATCAAAATAACGCCATAAGTAACACCATAAGTGGGATCCAGTGAATTTAATTCTTCAGGAGCTCCAAGTGCCAACAATCTAATTGCAAAAACCATCACAAGTGATACCTAGTGGAACTCTAACTGTATGAAACCAAATTGCAAATAGCAAATACCCTCATAAGGTGGGACTTAGTGGAACTCTAACTGTATGAAGCCTAATTGCAAATAGCAAATACCCTCATAAGGTGGGACCTCTAACTGTATGAAACCTATTTGTTGTATGAAGCAAATAGCAAATAGCAAATACTCATAAGGTGGGACCTCTAATTGGATGAAACCTATTTGCTGTATGAAGCAAATAGCAAATAGCAAATTAAAAAGCCTTGCAGTGGGACCCGGTGAAAACATTGGATTTGACATTCTGTAGAAATTCTAAATTGCAATTACCCTCATAAGGTGGGACCCAGTGAAAACATTGGATTTGACATTTGCAAATACCTCATTGTAGGAATTCTACTAATTCAATTTGCACCTAACAGCATCGGGTTTGACTATATCCCTACCACTTTGGTAGAATTGCTATCACCCTATCAACATCACTCTATCAAATCAACATCACTTTAAATTTTATCCCTCTAATTGCACATAACACCTAAGAAATTCTATCACTCAAATTTCTATCACCATAGGGATTTGACATTAGCAAGAATCGTGTGTTTACAAAGTTGACATGAGAATGAACAAAACAAAATAGAGAAAGGAAATCACAGACCCCCGTATCCAATCATTGCAAACAAATCAAAAATGACAAAAGAAACACAACTCATATTAAAAGGGTTAAAGAAAAAGAGACTCACAAATTTTTTTTTCCTTTTTGCTTTTCTCCCTATTTCTCCCTCTTTCTTGCTATCTTTTTTTTTTATTTTTTTTTTTTATAGAAATTTGAGTGATAGAACTTCTTAGGTGTTATGTGCAATTAGAGGGATAGAATTTAAAGTGATGTTGATTTGATAGAGTGATGTTGATAGGGTGATAGCAATTCTACCAAAGTGGTAGGGATATAGTCAAACCCGATGCTGTTAGGTGCCAATTGAATTAGTAGAATTCCTACAATGAGGTATTTGCAAATGTCAAATCCAATGTTTTCACTGGGTCCCACCTTATGAGGGTAATTGCAATTTGGAATTTCTACAGAATGTCAAATCCAATGTTTTCACCGGGTCCCACTGCAAGGCTTTTTAATTTGCTATTTGCTTCATACAGCAAATAGGTTTCATCCAATTAGAGGTCCCACCTTACGAGTATTTGCTATTTGCTATTTGCTTCATACAGCAAATAGGTTCCATACAGTTAGAGGTCCCACCTTATGAGGGTATTTGCTATTTGCAATTAGGCTTCATACAGTTAGAGTTCCACTAGGTCCCATACTAGCTAGGTCCCACCTTATGAGGGTATTTGCTATTTGCAATTTGGTTTCATACAGTTAGAGTTCCACTAGGTCTCACTTGTGATGGTTTTTGCAATTAGATTTTTATGTGGTATTTGCAATTAGATTGTTGGCACTTGGAGCTCCTGAAGAATTAAATTCACTGGATCCCACTTATGGTGTTACTAATGGCGTTATTTTGATTTGCAATGGATTTAATTGCGATGGTGTTATTCTGCATGTATAGATATTTTGATCGAAACTTATTTGGAGATTGGTATTATTATGCATATTGATTTGGTTATGCTTATGCATTATGAAGGATTTGGATATTTGAATCAATGAGTGACTTGATTGTCATATTGTTATAGAGCATGATTAATGGATATGCTATGTTTTCCCAAAATATGTGGGTGGATACGATTGTGAATTAACTTATGAATGACAAAGTGTCATTGTGAGAAAATTGAAATATCAAAAATAAATGATATTGGTAACCCTTGATTTCTAAAAATAGAAACCACCTGGAATTACATCACTTAGAACTACCACACCTTTTTTGTTTATGATTTTCCCTCTCCTACTAGATAAACTAAATGACCAGAGGGTCGTCTTGCGGAGTTGGGACACTCATTTCTTACTAGAGAAACTAAAATAACCTTCGGGTTAGTCTTGCGAAAATGAGGTGAATTGTTATGCCTAAAATAGGCTTTGATATTTATCCGTAAAAAATGTGACGTGAGTTATGCGCATTGATAGCCCAAAGGTGGCTTTTGGTACTCATATAGTTAGGAGCATCCGCGATGCATGCCTGTATGTGATGTCCCCACTTGGGCATGGATGACGGAGTAGTCCTCCTTTATATGAGAGAGGCATACGGGCATGTATGTTCGGCACGGAGGTGGTGCGAATGTGGTATCGTCTAAGTGATCATTCTGTTAAAAAGATGAACCAAATTCAAATAAAAATGAATAAACTACGTTTATATTGTTTCTAATCCTTTTTCATGCAGGATGACAAGTCCACTAATATTTCTGCAGGTTAGACTTGCCATAGTCAACTTCCATCTAGTAGGTACAAGTAAGTGCATATTTACTTATTAGAATTAAGATATGAATGCCTCGTGGAGGGACTACCTGTGTGTTTTGATTTCTTTATCGTACTATTTTGGGCATACCTTGTAATTCCCTTTATTGATTTTTGGGGAAATAAAGAGATTTCACACCAGCTTTATTGCTGACCCAAGTGGGCTTTGGCTTCTTGGGTACATTTCTTCGGGAATGTAGCCGACTAGCTTATTTTCAGGATATAGTAATCTCGGGCGGGCTAAGAGCATTTCGTACCATACGTGACGAGCATTGCTAGGAGTTGCGCGTGTTCGAGAGCTTGGATCATTTTTATTTATAGGTGTCAGTTTAACTCTTGTAATTTGAATTCGGAGTTATTTATTATTTTCTGAGAGAGATACATTCGTAAATTGCTTAACTTGTTAGGGTTGGCTCCGCGAGTTTTAAAAATTTTCTTCCTTTTTATGAACTTTCAGATCAGTTGTTTTATTTTTCCCTCTATTTGGTAAATTGTGCAATTGATTACTTCTCGTGGATGCCAACTGTTATTTTTCGTGAATGAAAATTTATGTTTCGACTTTTGGGGAAATGGAAAATCCTACGTGGATGTTGGAATTTTCGTTTTCTCAAAAATCGGGGCGTGACACTACTGCTAGCAATAAATCTGTCCAGCCAACGCACACACGGAATAGATTGCATACTTGACCAAGTAAATCTGAATTCCCTCATCTTATGGGTAACCCCCACCCCAGTGTCTGGTTTCTGAACATGCTCAAAGCATATTGAAGTCCAATCCCAGGCACCATGGATAATCCCATAGAACAACCGTTGCTTGGAGTTCTTACCAGAGCTGCTCCCTATTACCCATACCATCGGATCAAACATATTCTTTATGCAAAATTGTCTTCTATGTTAGCAAACTAACCAGATATAAAGATGAAGTCTCCATGAAGCACCTCTACGACTTGACAAACTCTAGAATTCACAACCATTAGCAAGCCTCATGAGAGGCCAAGGAGTGGATCCCAATTGAGAAGTATCTACCCCAATGAGCTTATCAAATCAGGGTCCCCTAATTTCATTTTGGTTTCAAAGATGATGATAATATCAAGGTTTAAAAACTTAATGGGGAACAAAGGCATGAAACTTTCATGTGAGGCCCGAGGCGTAAGCCTGACCGAACTAAGGCATAAGCCTCACTCATTCACTGAATGATTTAATATGAATCATTTTGATCAATTGACACTAAAAAGCATTTAGATCAATTAACATTGATATTTTCTCTATTTTCTATGGACCAGCAGCTTCATGTGAATATTTAAAACTTTGAAGAATGCGGACAATACCATATGGTCACTTGACTCACTTGTGAATTGACTAATTGATCCACTTATTTAATATAAATTAATAGTCTTCCAATTAAGACCATAGAACTAGGGTTGGGCATCTCATCCCGCGATCCCGATCCCGTCCCATTCCGTCCCAAATTTTTCGGGTCTTAATGGGATTGAATAATTTCATTCCGATCCCGTCCCGTCCCGATCTAGAATGGGATGGGATGGGATGAAGATTTTCAATCCCGCCAATTCCGTCCCGTCCCGTCCCGAGCTATTTTTTTAATATTTATTATTAATATTTTTATTTATTTATTTATTTTTATTCATATAAACTTACATATGACTGACAGAAACTCATGGTGTTTGCAGTGATAACAGAAATGTTACTTCAAGAAATAAATAGTCATTAAGCAAGAGAAAGATAGCAGACTGTTGCTTGGATTCCCAATAAAAGTGGCTCCAATTATTTAACTTCCAAATATTGATAAACCCAGGTGAAGATGAAAAATGACAATTAACTGAGAAATACATATTAAGAAGGGAACATTCAGGGGCGGAGCCAAGAATTTGAGATGCCCCGAGCTGTAAAAATAATTTTTTTTAATTACAATATATGTATTGATGGTAAACCATTATGAATATGTTAGAGCATCACCAATAGGTCTATATTTCTTCCCTAACAAAAGATGAAATGTCATTTTGTCAAGGAACCATGAATTTTGTTTTTCACAATAATGAAATTGTAAAATCAGTTGGGAGGCCATCACAACGACACAATACTCTTAGGGGGGTGTATTGTATATGGATTCTTATGGAATTGATAAATAATTTGAAAAGTCCACGGACTCTTTAAATTGTCCACAGACTCTTTAAATTGTCCACGGACTTCTGCTGATTTCTTAAATCCATAGACTTTTGCTACAGACTTTCTAGAGATTTATGAAAATCCATGGACTTTGTATAAACGACTTTCTAGAAATTATTGCAAGTGTACTGTAGCTGCTCAGAGAGAAATCGGGGTGCCAATAACTCATATTCTTTAAACAGTGGTGGCATACAGTTAAAAGGTGGGGTGCAAATAGCACCCCAGCCTTTCTCTTTCGATTCGAACAGAGAGCGAGGCGGGAACGATCCCACTGCAGCAGGAGCCCGAGAGAGAGAGAGATCAGCAGATCCTCCGGTGATCCTCTGGAGGAATCGACCGAGATTTGAGGATGGAGGAGATCCTCCGGTTCTGATTCGCGACGTTGTGACTGCCCCGCGAGAGAGAGATCAGCAGGTGGTATTGATGCAGGAGGACGACGTGCTGGCCTGTCGCGGTGGTTGTGGCTGTGTCTGCGCAGGCGTGGTCGGAGGACGAGCCGAAGAGAGGCCGAGCTGTTGGCTGCTGTTCGCGCTGCAGCGTGACTGCTCGCTGTCCGCTTGTTTCCAGGTGGCGGAGAGGAAGACGGCTGGATGGTGGTTGTGCTCGGGTGATGGCGGAGAAGGTGGTGGCTCTGGTGGTGGTGATGGCGGAGTGATCTGGAGAGTGGCGGAGGAACAGATGGTGGTGCTCTGTGGCATGGTGGAACAGGGAGATTTGATACGAAACAGGGTTGTCACGCCCCTATTTCGTGGTGGTGGTGCTCGGATGATGGTGGTGGTGCTCGGGTGATGGTGGTTGATGGCGGATGGAGGTAGTGATGGTGAGAGATGGATAGAAAAAGAATCGAGAAAACAAGAGGATGGGAACCAACCTCTTCGCGGCTGGCACAAGGAAGAACTTTGGGAGACTTTTTTTCACGTTGAAATCTTTGATATGGAGGTTGGCAAACTATTGAACTTTGTTATTTATACCTAACACTATAAAGTCCATGAGAATCCATGATTTTTCAAATCCATAAATATGAATGATATTTTGAATACCCTAAAACTTTTGTGGACTTTTTGAAATCCATATTGAATACTCCTAGACTTTGTGGATTTCAGAAAGACTTTTTAAAATCCTGATTGAATACCCCTAGACTTTTGTGGACTTTTTAAAATCCAAATTGAATACACTTGGATTTTCAGAATCCATGGAATTTATTAAATTGCCCACAAAATCCAGATACAATACACCCCCCTTAATGGGTCCCATTTATCATATCATTTTCTAAAAGTCAAGCTCACTCGACTTCATTGTTAGGGGATTTAGTGGTTATCCTTATATTTGCATGCCACATCTATATCTAATTATAAGAAAGTTATTTTTCACGCTCTTATATGATGATAATGTTTGCGGCAGTCACAGGCAGCACACTGATCTCGTCCCGTCCTGAACCCGTTTGGGATGGGACGAGGTCGGGATGAGATTTTTCACATCCCGTCCGTCCCGATCCCGTATGAACAGGATGGGATAAGGATGAGTATATCTCGTCCCATCCCATCCCGTGCCCACCCCTACATAGAACCAAAAATTCTCTTCCATTTAAGACCATACAACCAAAACATAAAACCTCTATAAAACTTCTTCTCCTCTATCAGCTTCGCCATATCCAACATCTTAGGACAAACAAAGGGCTAAAGGGTCAAAATTGGATTTTTTTTTTATCAACTTGTTCAAATAAGGCAAAAAAGCGTCAAATCTTGTGTCATAAAATCGCCAATTAATCGAAAATCAAGGGTAAGACGATCGGGTTAATCATTTATGGAGAAATTGGCAAGTCAGCGAAAAATCAATCCCGTCGAACTTGCCGAAATATCGGTATATAAAAATTAAAAAAAAAAAAAACATAATCAAGAGAGTTGTTGTGATGGCTCTACGAGTTGCGTAGCCCCCAAAACCCAAAACGAAGAAGAAAGAAGAGCGAGTCTGACCTGTTGGTTGTTGCTGAGTTGTGCGCCTGCACCTTGCTATTGCCCTTCCTATGTTGATGCCTTGATATTGTTGTTCAACTTCGACTGAGGTGCTGAAGGCTAAAGCTTTATGTGTTGTTGTTGATGAAACTACCCATTTCTTGCAGTAATTTGTCTCCCGCCAATTGCCCCACTCGAGGCTCAAAATATTAAATTTCTGCTTCATCTTCCAAAGCAAGTCATGATTATCGACCAAGGGTTGATGCATCAATTCCCTTGACTACGTTTTGTTGGACAAGAACATTACACAAGGGTTGATGCATCAATTCCCTTGACTACGTTTTGATTTAAACATTGGAGTTAAAGCTGGCAAAAGGATCAGCGCGAGCTACCCTAGCCCTAAATCGTTGAGCCCATGACTTACTTCTGGCCAGGTTAGCCCAACAGAATTGTGCCAGGATTTTGTAATTACCTAAGCAGTTGGCTTAGCCTTTAGCCCCAACAAATTAGGACTTCGAGTCGAATTTTGGACAACTAAGGTTAAATTTCAAGTACATTTTTTTTGTGAATTTTAGTTTTTACATATATTTGCGCGGGAATTATAACATTTTTTTGTGATTTTTTTTTAATTGGCAATATTTCTTTAGTAGCCCTTGTCGCTAGGATAAGTTTTCTTTCTTTTTTTCTTTTCTTTGTTTGAACATTCATCTACGTTGTAGGGATCTGGAAATAACTTTAACCATTTGCTGAGAATCAAATTCTAGAAGAAAACATCAAGGGATCAGCTCACCTAAGCTACCCAAATGACTAGCCTCTTGGGTAGAGGTCAAGGAAGCATGGACTTTTCGAAAAAACTTGTCCTACCCGTGTTCAACCCTGACACTTACCCGATACGCCTCCGACACATGTTGGACACATGGTCAACATGTCGGCAGATGCTAAACACATGGTCAGTGTAGTCAACGTGTCGGACATGCCTCTGACATCCAAAACTTGGTTAGAACACAATAAAGACTCGACTACCAACTTTATTTTATTTTTACTTTTAGGCGGGCACATATAACCAGTTAAGTTGAAGGTTGTTAATCTATCTAAAGTGAAAAACTTTCAACTGTGATGCAGGATAAAGAGAGCGATGAAGCATAGAGATAGTCTATGTTTCTTCTCTCCACTGCTTCTTATCTCATCTACTTCTTCTCTACTCTACTTTGTTTTTTCTTGCGACAGAGTGTCATCTTCTTCTCCACTTTTTTACATCTTCTCTATTATTTTCTTCATGTTCTTTTTTTTTCTTTTCGAGCACAATTTGTACTACATTTTCATATTCACACTTTTTTTTTTTTTTTACTTGAAAATTTTCTTTATTAGATTGTTGTTTATGTTCATATGACTTATAAAAAAATTAAGAAAAATGTATGATGCGTCGCCTTGTCCCGAGTCCAAGTTTTTGAAAAATTGCCGAGTCATATCGTGCCCGTGTCTGACACAACATGTGTGTCCATGTCTGTGCATCCTTGGTGGAGGTCCACAAAGCTCATATAACTCCGAAATCACCCCACTACCCATTCGTTGTGGGACTAAACTCATTACGTTACGTTTTTCCGACCTGATTTTTGTGACACCCTCATCGCAACTCTTCTTCAAATCAAAGCACCTCGCCTACTTATCCACCCTATTGGGGGTGGGCCCTTTTTTCATCAATTTCCTACTTATCGAGTTATACATAACCGCTTTCCCTACTAGCAAAAAACGTATCATTTACAAAACCACAAACAAATCAAGGCTACATATGTAGGTGACTTCAACACATATGTCTTAATCAAGCAAGAAGGATGAAGAATATCATGGAGAAATATGCTAGTTTGTGAAATGACGGTGTGATTGGAAAAATAAATAAATTTATTAATATGAAAAGTAGTTGCACTTTTGTCAAATATTGATAAGTGCATCTAAGAGATTTCACACCCTTTTGTTGTTATTAAGGTAAATGCGAAAAATCACTTCTAATTTTCCTTTAAAGTTCATGTTGGAAAGTGGGTCAATAAAAGATTTTCATAAATGTGAGCACGGTCAAAATTAATAAATAAGATATCTTACCACTTTAGTGAAAAGGAATCTGAAGTAGCTGGGATTGAACCTATGACCTCATGGTAGTGTGTGCACCATTTGGGACACCGACTTGTTCCCTATAACCAAAATAAAGATTAGCAAGATGAAGAAGAATATTTACTCCATGACAAGCAATTTACAGTGCATGATTGTCTTTGTATGCAAAAAAATAGAAATTTGTTTCACGCTCTTCATAATCTAACATGTGATGGCTAATGATATGAATCATTTCAAATGTAATCACAAAACCTCAAAAAAGGGATGGCAAATTCTAGGCAGCCAAGGCTACCAGCCATTTTTTTGGCTAGGGTTTGTGCTCTTTACACTTCTAACCCTTCTATAAATGATGTTTGTGGTTGTGTTTTAAAGAGAAGAGATAAAAATGTAAAAGAGCCCAACCCTGACCAAAAAATAGTTTGGCTTCCTAGACTTACTCAAAAGGGATACATGCAAAATGAAAATTTCAATACAGGGTTACGCTGATTACAAAAATATAAATAAATAAATAAGGGAAAAATTACAGTACACCTGCTGCTGATTATACATGTTTATAACATGTCCTTGTTTCATATCAGTTGCAAAAATAATAGACAAAATTATCAAAATTTTATTATGGAGTCAGAGAGTAGAGGATAAAGTTTGGAGGTAGGAGGGCTTGGCATTCAACCTCCTCGACTGATGAACAAGGCTTTATTGGGTAAGTGGTTGTGTGAAGGTATGGTATAGAAGGTGAATCATTGTGGACAGAAAATTAGAGCAAATTATGACCCTCTGGGGTCTAATTGGTTATGGAAGCATCCGGTGTTTCTTATGGGACTAGTACATACATAGAAGATAATTTCAAACCTTGAGAATTATTTTATGCGCAGTATGGAAATAGTGGTAGGAAGCAGTGTTCTCAAGGAGGCTCAAATGTGAGGTAAGGCGTTGAGCTAGCTAGCGAGGTGAGGCATAAGCCTCAACAAAATGAATCTTTCACATTAACAAGCCATAGAAGAAAATTCAGATAATAATAATAAAAAAGTTGGGAAAAAGGCAAGTTCCATACCACTCCAAGAGATTTAAGGTCAACAAAAAATTGGGAAAAACAAAAAAAATAATTATAATAATAATAACAATAACAATAACAATAATATCAGCAGCAATAGGGTTGCAATCAAGATTCAAGACGAGAAAAAAAAAACTGAATAAGCAAGAGAAGAAAGCTATGAAGCATGGGTTTCACTTGTTGGGGGGGGCGTTTCGCAAATAGACATCGGCAGTTTTTTCTGGCAACAACAAGCCAGGTAAGAGCTTCATCCTATCATATTTTATATGCAGCACGTCTATGGAAAAAACTTGCAAGCCACTGTTTAGCTAACTGGCAAAAATTAATTAACTATCTGTAGACCTCCACGTTTTTTTTAGGTAGAAATGATATAGAAAATCACAAAGAAAACCAGCAGCATGCTCGTAAGAGTATCTAAATATTCCAATTAACCACTTGAGTGAGTTTTTTTATTCATTGTATGATCCATTTTTTACAAAACCGCAAATGATTGCTTCAATTAATCTTGTATGCCACCGCTGCCAGAAGGTGAAAAGGAGATATAATATATAAGAACGCAGGACATAGCCCCTTTTACCAAAGTAGGCATCTTGCCATTTGATTAGTAAATTATTCTTCCATCCTGCATCTTGCCATTGATTAGAATTTGACATTAAGAATGCCAAATTCAAAATGTTCCATTCATGTTAGGCTCCAAGAGGGAGACCAAGATGCATGGCCTAGATGTTTCAGGAGTATTGTGCTCGAATTGATCATTGAAGGCTTGGTAGTTCAATGTGTGAACTTTAGAAAGGTATTAAAACATTATAATAAGTTTTTTTTTCCTTTTTGGGTGGTGGCGGGAGAGAGGGTAAGCATAAGAACCCAAAACAATGCATTTTAAGTCATGAACCCAAAGACAAAAAGTTTATGTGAGTAGACCCGTTAAAGGGCTAAGTACCTTGAAATGCCTATATTATCCCACTAGACTTGGCTAATTTATTAATCAATTAAAACAAGATAAGTCTCAAGGAGTAGATGAAGGATTCAAACAAAAAATTAACAAATATGCAAATGAATAAAATTAATAATAATAATAAATACAAAACAAATAAATAAATAAAACCAAAAACCATCTTTGCTTCTGTCATTCCCTACACCATATTCAACTACTGTTTCCTTACCACCCCTCCTTCCTCCGTGTCTCCTCAAAACCCACCAATGGCTTCCCATCTACAGTCACAAAGACCAAACTTCCACTCTTTCAAGCAATAATCTCCTTTACTGGAAAATCCATCAAAACCCAACTTTAATTTTCATAAATGCATCTCAATGCCCTTATCATCTACTTCAAATAAGCCACCCTAATTCTTTTTTTTTATTCTAACCCACCCAATAAATGCAAAAATCAACCGAAGTAAAAATAAGATTCTCATGTGCTAGGGTACTACATGAAGGGATATAGTTTCCATCTAATTTCCTCTTCCAACCTAGTCTTACCAACACTTTGTATCCAACTTCTAATCTCCTTCACTGATTACTATAGAATACAAAATCAGTATCATTTAATGACCACAATAAAAACAGCAATGCTAACAATGAAGATATGTGCTTAGCCACAATATTACCTATTTACAAAATTTCGAAACATACACATCAGAAATAAAGACTTGGCCTGCATTAATTGTTCAATTGAATATGTGATTTTTGGGAGGGTTGCTACCATCAAAAGAGCTACCCAAATCCAGACCTAAACAGAAAACAATGCACTTTCACTGCATTAGATTGAGTAGCTAATGAAGAAACTATGAAATCAAACCAATGATGACTGAAATTGCAAGAAACAAACCCATGCAGAGAAAATTTTGAAGTTTTGAATTATACCCATGGTGAAAAGTTGCTTCCTTGAAAGATCCCAACAACCAGTTTGCCGTCTACATGCTTCGCCACCGGCATCTTCTCCTTCTTCTTCTTCGCTTGCAAGACTCGTTATTTGAACAAAACACTCGAAATCTACTTCAGTTGGAACCAATTTGCATGGACATCGATCCTAAAGGTTTGATCTTTAGGGAATTTGAGAGGTCAATTGACTGATTGATTGAGGGTGTTTTAGGGTTTGTGATAAAGAGTGACTGTGGTTTGCGGAGTGGAGTAGAGAGGAGAGGAGGTTTGGAGGAGATGAACAAATGGTGTTGGGCATTCGCGTTTTTAAACCGGGAATAGCATGGTGGGTTGTGCATGCCTCGTGCTTGGAGGCTGTCGAACACGTGACTGCTGACGTGGTAGGGCAGGTATTGAAAAGAAAGAGTTTGCAATTTAGGGCTGAACAAAAAACCGATCAAACCATCGGTTCGGTTTAAATTCGGTTCGGATCGGTTTCGATTTTAAAAAATACAAAATCGAAGTGGTCGGTTCGGTTTTCGGTTTCTATTTGATTTTAACCGACCAAACCGAACTGACTGAATATATATAATAAATAATATATATTTTATATATAAATAATATAATATATTTAAAATAGTCGGTCGGTTCGGTTTTATTTCAGTTTTGGTTCGATTTTAGTTGGTTCGGTTCGGTTACAGTTTGCATAAATTAGAATCGGTTCGGTTTCGGATCGGTTTTGTTAATAGTCGATTCGGTTTCGATTTGATTGCAATTTCTCTTTGTCTCACCGTTGGGGCTTGTTCCGTCTGTCTCTGCAATTCCTAATTCTCTTCCTTGGCTTCAATTGCTCAACTTGTTCTTCTTCTTCCACCTACTTGATTTCGTTGTTCAAGATTTCTTGAATTTATGTTTTAAAATGCAAATGCTACTTGTCAAAAACCCTAACAAAAAACCTGTAACGCCCCGATTTTCAAGGAAAACGAAAATCCCAAAATCCACGTAGGATTATCCGTTTCCCCAAAACTCGGGACGTGAAAATTCAATAACAATATAAACAAACAGCTGCAACAACTAAACATTATTAAATTACTGAAACAAATAAAACTCTAACCCGGAAAGGACCGGCGTGGCTAGCTCACTAGCGTAACTCCAGTAACGCAGCTCAAAATCTCTAAACCTGAAAGGCTAATCGGCTACATTCCAAAAGAAATGTACCCAAGAAGCAAAAGCTCACTTGGGTCAGCAATAAAGCTGGTGTGAGAAATCTTCTTCCAAAAAAATCAATAAATCCACACGTGATAACATCAAACTAAACAAAAACAATAACCAACCACACCAACAGGTAGTTCCTCAATTAGGCAAATGTGTCATCATCCTAATAAATAAATATGCATTATTTATTACTAATAAATAAAATTTATGAGTTATCAATCCTCATAAATGCAACAACAATACAATTCATAATCATATTAGACTATTATTGAAATATTAATAAAACACATTTTCTACCTTTAGGAAGACATGTAGTTCTCATTCAATGATTGAATGAGCATTTAGTTTCTTCCTTTAAGGTAATCATGCACATATACAAAAAAGAAATCTCGCTTCTTTTCCACAATCGCACTATCCTCCTTGTGCCGAACACACCTCACCCAAGTGTGCATCCCTTGCCTTCGAAACCACTCGGAGCGTACATGTTCCAAATGGGGTGCCACATCGAGGAACATGTCATCTCACCCGAAGTTCGATCCAGGCAAGCATTTCCTAAATCTACACGTACAACAGAAAGCACATGGAACGGTGCACCGATATGCAAGCAAGTCTGCATACCCATAATAATATCACACGTATACAAGCAAGTCTGTATACAAAACAATTTCTTTTCTTTTCACATTTTTTTTTTATTCGGAGTTGTGGAAAAGAGCATAAAAATAAATAAATCCTCAAAACTCTTTTATGGTGACGCTTTGTCAACCATAAATAAATCAACCACGGTATCCACCATTCTCTTGGGGAACAAATAATATTTTCATAAATACATTTCTATAGCACAACAGGGATCAAACTCATTCAATATAAGGATACTCCTTAGCAAGACAATTTGCATATCAGTCAAATACAAGTTTATTATCTGATCAGATACTAACCACGTATTTCAAGCCATAATGTAAAATTACAAATAATAACTTGCATAACACTACTAAAACCCAAGTTTATTTACCGTGGTGAAATCTAGCACACTCAGAATAACCAAGTAGCTAAAACCACCTAACACACAGCAAATGGAACTAGTTCTCACATCTTCCCTTTGGGGTGGAACTCATCCATTGATCCCAGCATTGCCGAACACAATCCAAACAAATCAACAACATACCTCCAAACTACATTAACCCGGAGAGGCGAAGATGTGCCGCATCTCAGGACATGAATCACCCAAATTCACATAGATATTTGTTATGACCATACTAACATGGAAAAATTCTATAAGTCAAATACGCTCTTATTCATTTCCCTCACTCACACTCAAGCAAAGCCATACTCAAGATGACACGTCAGAATTCCAAGGAAAAATTGGTGTTTTAGAGGGACAATCAGATTACGTATCGGCGTTCTAATGTGACTATCAATGGGTTCCAGATTCCACGTTTAGTCACATGACACGTGTTATGATGATGCACTAGCAAAATCTTGGGTATCATCCCATCTTACTGGATGTAATCCTATTCCATGCATACAACTACTGTGACTGATTTTAATCAAGTAAAAAGTAGTAGATATGTGAATAGGATCTGAAACATTGATGTAAAACCGGAACAGTGAACAGTGATGTCAAACAGGAACAGGAACAGGAACAGAAACATTGATGTAAAATCGGAACAGGAACAAAAACAGTGATGTAAAACCGGAACAGTGAACAGTGATATCAAACAGGAACATGAATAGTAATAGGAACAGGAACAGTAATAGAAACAGGAATAAGAACAGGAACAGTAACAGTAATAGAAACATGAACTGTAATAGGAACAGGAACAGTAATAGGAATAGGAACAGTAACAGTAATAGAAACAGAAACTGTAATAGGAATAGGAACATTAATAGGAACGGGAACAGTAATAGTAAAACCGCAACATGAACAGTGATGTCAATTTTTTTTATTTTTTTTTCATTTAAGGTTTAAATCAAACCAAGATTTCAAATCGATTTTTCATTAAAGATATAAATCAAACCAACAATGTCAAATCGTTTTTTTTTCCTCCATTAAAGATGTAAATAAAAATCAAAATGTTTAGGGATAGAGTTTTACTCACCTCCTTTTGCAAGAATCCCAAGATTTGAGCAAATTTCTTCCTTCAGCACCTCCCAGCTTTTTCAACGTCAGTTTTTTTTCTTTTCTTCTATGTGTATCCAGAGAGAAAAATGAGGCTAGGGCTTAAATGAGTTTTTAATTAGGGTTTATTTGGCTAAACACAACCATCACTCATCTCTTATTCTTTTAACATTTATTTCCCTCTAACCAATACCCTAACCATTACTTTCATGAAAGCCCAAACTCAAGCCCAAGAAAATTGAATAAAACCCATCAAGATTAGGGTTTAACTAAAGTATATGTGCACCCTTGTTTTTTAGAGTGTGACTAATTAGTTTACTTAGGGCAAATATCTTATTTTTTTGGGTTTTCAAATTTTGGCTAAACACACACACACACCTTATTCTATTTAGCAATGACAAACAAAACAAATCTTTTTCCCAATAATTGAGATTACAACATATGCCACAATTAATAAATAAGAAATTTTTATATTTATTTAATTAGGCGGGTATTACAAAACCCTACCCTCAAAGTTTTTTTTCTTGTTTCAATTCTATTTTTTTTCTTTCAATCAAAGCTAAAACAGTATTAAACCCTATGGGTGAAAATTTCTTCCAAATAACAAAATGTTGAAGAAAAAGAAGTAAAATTCGAAGAAGAAGTAAGTTTTCTTCATCATCTTCGTCATTGTTTTCAAAAGCTTTTTCCATCTCTGGAAGAAAGAGTGCAACCTGCCCTGCCACATCAGCAGTCATGTGTTTGACAGCCTCAAACACAAAGCAGTCACAACCCACCAGGCACTGTAAATTTATTCATGTTTTAGAGGTTGGTCACCTTATTAATTTTCTAAACAATAATTCCTTTTTTTTTAAGTTGATATGTTTTTAATTAGATATTTTCAATAAAAATAATAACTAAATTGATGTATCTATTTTACATAAATTTCAACAATAAGACAGTTGATCAGAGTTACGTATTTTTAGATTGTGTGTACCATGTAAGAGTTGGCAAGCTATTTTTTTTTTTTTTTTCACTCGAGCCCACTCCTTTTTAAGTCAAGCATTTGAACCACTATTGTTAAAAAAAAAAAAAATCGAATATATCTCGCAATATATAATGATATTTACTAAATAACAAGACAACTGTCGAGAATCCAGAGTCGAAAAAATGTGCCCTTGTACTGATAGAGTGAACATATCTAGCAAATATCAAATGGTCGAGTTTATGGAAGAGGTGGAGAGGTCTTCAGTCTCAGTACTTATCCTTTGCAAGTGCAAGTTCAATTCACAAAGGGTAGGTGAATGACTTCATATTTTCAGAGACTGGTCTTTTAGGCACCATATTCACACATCAAATTTCAGCTTGAGGTCTATATCAAATTTGTTGAGATACTGAGGGAAATGTGCGACTTGGTCCTCAAACAAGATTTGATAAAAACGATGCATGTAGGATACTTTTCTTTGTAGTGAAAATGTGATTATCATATAGTTGGTATGTTTTTTATTCTATATGTTGGTGTTTATCTTGGTTTAACATGGTATTTGTAATCTGCTTATTCTCATATTATCTTGAGAATTATTGTGTTCTTCAGTATAATAAAACTAGCCAATTAATGTTAATGTTGATTTAAAGTGTATCTCGATGCAAATGTGCCAAAACGAGTTCGAAATCTAGGGAACTTTTTTGCTCTTTGAGGTTTATGTTCTTTTTTTTTTTTGAAAAGCAAGCGGGGTTATTTAGGATCCCCGAACCTTAGAAACGAAAAAAGAGTATGATAAAGTTTACAATCACTCATACGTTCACTCGTTACAGCATCCACAGAACAAAAATATTGCTTCAAATCTTCAACAAAGAACCTAATTATTTCTAGAATCACCGTCTCCAAATTGGGGAGTAACCCTGCAAAATGGTCTGCTAGTATTTGCATGATAGACCTGCCATAACTTTTCTTCCTCATAAGTACCAATTAATCCTTTAATCACTCTCATGACGTGATTTATACCTAATATGGGCCTCAGGATGTATGAGAAGTCATCGTAAGGATACATACCACAATGAATCATGATATAAAAACCATTGAATGCTAGCATTAATCTAGCATCCATACAAGGTTCTAATAAGCATTTGCATTCTACTTGTATTATCATCATCAGTTACCTGAATTTAGGGTTTGACTTCTTGCTTCGAGAGGACCTTCGAGGAACATAGGCCGTGGGAGGCTGTATTGTGGTAACCTCACGTTCTTCTTCACTAGTGTTTTGCCCCACCTTTGCTGCTTCCTCTTCAAGTGAAGTTTGAATTGCAGCAACCAATGCATCCTTGCCTATTTTGTCAATTGTTGAATGCACAGCCTTAACGTCTTGGGGTGTTAGGCAATCCATGAGCGTTGTGGGATCTTTCCCCAGTCCTCCTATACCAGCGATTGCGTGAAACACCTCCACCACTTGCATTGGGTTTTCTTCTGAGTTAGATATGGGGGTAGACAGACCTGGCTCTGCTGCTACTTCAGCGTCTGAATCCGCAGCCTGAATCGCCGTTTCAATCCCATTGGGTGAGTAACCTGCATCCCTACAATCATCCCTGAATTCTTGTAATTGTTGCTCCTTAACAACAACAACCAAACTCTGCTGCTCTTTGAACTGCTGCTCCTTAGAAGACGTTACCTCACTTCATGCTTTGCAGTTACTTAGCCTCAGTGTGTGTTCAGCCATGCGCTTGGTATCTACTGTATGAGGCCTTGATGCATTTGGGGTATCCAGTTCATTAAGTAAGGGCATGTTTGGTTACCCCTTTGACCATTGTAATGTAATGGCTATTACAATGGTCAATTGCATTCATTTGTTTGGTGGCACAAAAAAACATCGTAATCGTCATTCCCATTACCAATTTGGTTGTAATGGTCATTCCTTCCTCCCACCCTATGAATGGCTATTACATTGGTCATTGTAATGGTCAACAAAGCAAAATGACTTCACTTGCTCTCAAAATGACTTCATTTACTGTTGTGTTGAAGTTTTGATGCTTTGTAGTGAGGGCATATTTGTAAAGACACATTCCTACTCCCATTACATTCATAGGTAAACCAAACACATCTATTACATTCTCATTACCACTCTCATTACATTTCCATTACCACTCCCATTACTACTCCCATTACCACTCCCATTACAACGTGGAACCAATCAGGGCCTAAGTGTATCAGGCATGTCTGTGCTTGAGGAGTCTTAGTGACACTTTTTTTTTTATTGTGAGAAGCTAGCCCTGCACCTATGGTGGGTCTAGGTGGGGCATACATCATAAGAGCCTGTGGTTCAAGATTCATGCTGGCTACAATGGTTGTACTGGAGTCTGAAGGAGTTTCTCTGACTGCTGGATGCTCTTCAACTGGAACTATCTGCAGGGGCTTCTCGGCCCCTGGTGCAGGAGCTGCATTTTCTCCCATCGACGAGCCTGCATTGCCTTGCTCCACACCCACTTTTCCTGGTTCTTCCACTGGTACCGTTTCCACTAGTGTTGTGTCCACTTTTGCAGGTTCTTGCACTGGTGATGGTTCTAAGGTCTCCTCTTCGGTTTCATCTATGTCATGCGCCTGGGCTCCGTGGGCCTTATGTTTGCAAGAGTGCTTACCCTGAACTAGCTGCCAGCCCTCTTCTAGTTCTGGGCTCTTCTCCTGGTTCTCCGTCACTATCATCCCCGTTGGTCGCCAATATTTGGTGCTTTTGTGCTTAGGAAGTGTTTTGTTTGGGCATTGGGAGGAGTTATGACCAAAACCCTTGCAATGGATGCACTTCACCGGACGCCAGGAGTACTCGACGCCGATGGTAATAGTCTTACCATCATCTATTTTGAGAGGAATGGAGCTGGGGAAGTTGCTATTTGCGTCAATCTTGACACATACCCGTGCATAGGCCAGCCTAGACCTGCTTTCTGTGGCTTTGTCTAACATCATGGGTTGCCCCAGTGCACTAGCAATCTCCTGCAAGCCTTCTGGGCTCCATAGGAATAGAGGTACACCGCGCAAATTCACCCCTATTGGTACTGAGTTAACCACTTCAACATGTGATTCTATGTAAGGCTTCCATGGTCTTATAATGAATATTCGGCTAGCGATGTGCACCGGGCCCAACTCCATCACTTTCGAACGATCCTCGTCATTATTGAACTTGAAGACGAAGGCTTTCTCACCATAGACAGTCATATCGAAATCGCTTTTCAAACTCCATAATCGACTTAATCGTTCCTTCACAAAACTATATGCAAGGCGTTTCCCTACGAAATTGCCAATTAAATAATTTTCACATTCCTCCAGTCGCTTGCCATGATCAGCCATGCGTATGTGTACGACCCGTTTGCCATCAATCTCTGTTGGAGGGACATATCGCAACTTCGTGGTCCCTCCTGCATTGCTCTTAGCAAAGAAGGATGCCCAACTCATTGGTTTAGGTCCTGAGGCATGATGTGTTGAAGGAGTTGTATGGGTATTCAGTGCATCCTGTAGTGTTGTGTGCGATACTTGCAATAATGCAATCGTTTGCGCATCATTGTGTACTTGTGTGCTAGGTTATGTTGTGCTTTCCGGATCCATTCCAGCAATAGGGATCGGTGAGTCGTGTCCTTTAGTAGTGCTTGCATCTCCTCGCGGCGGTAAAGGGGGGTCGGGGTCTGGGTCAGTGTCACGTTGCTGCATCCTTAATCCATGAGGTGAGAACAGTAGATCGAAACGACTGTAGACGAACAACAGATCGAAGTCTACCGTTCCTGATCTGTGATCCTTGTGCCAAACCCTAGAATCGCCTCTCTGTGCCAAACCCTCAATTGGAGCGAAAAAAATGATAGGTTTATGTTATTTGTGTCATTGCTCAATTGGATTCGACTCGTGACTTCGAATGATTACATGGGAGTAGGGGTGGGCACGGGACGGGATGGGACGAGATATACCCATCCCTATCCCATCCCGTTCATACGGGATCGGGACGGGACGGGATCAGCGGCTTCCAAAAAATTTAAAGCAACACCCAAAAAATTTGAAGCAACATTTGCCAAAAAATTTTCCCACTTCAGAAACTGCAAGTCAAACATTTTCTTTTTCTATAGAATAGTGTGATCAAACACAGCTTTAATATTATTGGAACTAATTATGCTATGGAAATTGGAAAATGAAATGAGAGCTGGTGTTTTAGTAATGATAGTCACTGAAAATTCTATAAGTAAACTATATTTCTGATTTCACTGATACAAACTGACTTTATTTATAACATTATATACTTGGTTTTACAGCAAATGACAAAACTTAGATGTCTTGAGAGCAATATGGCTGCAGCCATATAACTTGAGACAACAGTGATGGTGACACACTGCTCTTCTGTGAGGAAGATCTGAAGTACATGACAGTGCTGCAACTAATGCTTCTCTAGCTTCTTGGGATTTCGGACCATGGGTATGAATAGGTGAAAAAGGGTAGGGATAATAATGGTGGAAGAGGTGATAAGGTCTGATACGTGGGTAGGAGTTCTATGGACTAGGGGCCCGGATGACTTAAAGGAGGACAATGAAGGCTTTGCTATGGGTCGTGGTGTGATGGGGGGTATTATAAGTAGACATATATAGGAGGTTTTATGTTGGCTGTATTTGAATCAGTGGTAGTTTCAGGGTGGTGATTACTGAATGAGTTGAAACATATACAAAACAGTACCTGTCACACTAAATATTCTGTCTGCTTCCCCAGTGGGAAGCTTAATCTACAGACTGTACAATGATCGAGTTCATAACTGTTAGCACACCACAATTTTAAAATAAATAATTAAATAAAAATATTAATAATTAATATTAATAAATTAGTTCGGGACGGGACGGGATTGGCGGGATTGAAAATCTCCATCCCATCCCATCCCATTCTAGATCGGGACGGGACGGGATCGGGATGAAATTATTCAATCCCATTAAGACCTGGAAAAATCGGGACGGGACGGGACGGGAACGGGATCGCGGGATGGGATGCCCACCCCTACATGGGAGGGAGTGTTGATTATAAATAAATGGAAAATTCAAGTAAAAATTACAATAAATGTTTGATGGTTATGCAAGTGTCGTGATCTTATTGAACAAAGAGAAAAGCCCCGCGAGCAAAAAAAATTCCAAAACTTTAAAACGTTTATGACTTGACTTTCTATTTTTTTTTTTTTTTTAGTTTTCAATTCAAAGAGAGCTAAAATGATATAGTTTTTATTCAGTCGTATCCATATGTAGTGTCACAAATGTGCCAATTTCTATTATAATATCTCAACACATCAAAGTGCATCTGCATGCCTTCTTTTCAATAATTGGATATTATTTCTATATGATGTTCTGTTTGATTATTATGATATCCAGAAATCTTATCAAATTTCTGCCCCTAATCTACGTAGAGGTCTCTGAATTCTCTGGATCAAATTCAGATCTCTACAGAGATTTAGATACAGAGGCAGAACAATCATCCCTTAACTGCATTTTGTGGCTTTAGATTAGACCCTGCAACTTCTTTTGTGTTCATGCCAAAATTACCTGTATGGTTCCTCATGAAACATCTATAAAGGAAACCAGTGCATTTAACTTGTTATCGTAACTCGACCACAATCATCCCTTAACTGCATTTTGTGGCTTTAGACCCTGCAACTTCTTTTGTGTTCATGCCAAAATTACCTGTAAGATTTTATTTTTTTATCCATTAACCCCATCCCACCCTAGATGCTGCCGGCTGGGTTCAACCCTGTGACCTAGTGATACCATCCGCCACTGCTCAACCACTGAGCCATCACACTGATGGCAGTGTCTTATAGAAGATTGGAAGCTATGTGATTGAGGTATTTTTAGCGTTGGGGTTGGAACTGAACATGGAAAACAAGTTGGCAAAAGTTCTTTTATTTGATATAAGCAACTGTACATCCATAGTTCATTGGACTTTCCTGTTCAAATTTGGTGACTCGTGGATGTTTTTTCAGCAACTCAAGTGCACACTCTTTTACAACTCCAGTACCCATTCCATGAATAACGAATAGTACCTGCATATGCCCAGTGGTAGCGATGGTCATGCTGAGGTAACGAGATGCCTCTTCAACCCGCATCCCACGTAGATCCACAGTGTTCTTCTTTGTCTGTATCACTGGTCCATAGGAAGCATTCTCATCACCGTTAATCTCGTTAGGAGTCTCTTTGGTTATCCTTTGCAGCTTATCCTGAGGGAAGAGTCATGAAAAATAACGATCAACTACAGAAATGACTAGACTAAGGTGAGGCATTGAAAGAATGGTCAACCAACAAGTTAAGATGTAAACAATCAATCTTTATCAATAATAAAACTGATGAAATGTAAAGGGAAAGGAGTTATAAAACAAAAATTCAAATCAGAGCACTCAAAAGGATAAAACTAAATGACAATATAAATTTGCTCTCTGGTATCAGGATGCACCGTTGAGCACTAATAGTTCTTTTTTCTTTTATCATACATGTAAAAACATGTCTATTGAGAAGGGACTCATATTCTTCATCAAGAGTTCATCTATTTAAACGGAAAAAAACTTGCTAACAACAATACTACTGAAACAATGAGATTTGCTAGCAAGTATACCTTTGGTCCGAGCTACCGCCATGGCAATGTCCCATGAGTAGCCAGTCCCAACTAGTCTGAACATGTGAGATACGTAAAAACAGTGGCTGAAGGAATGATTTCCATGCTCTTAATCAGACTAACTATTCCTTCTTCTTCTTCTTCTTTTTCTTTTAAGTTACATATAGAAAAAGAAATGGAACACAAAAGCATTGCTCAATACATACCAAACTTTTCGATCGTGTAACAAAAGTAGTTGCGCCATCCTTTCTACCTCTTGGAATAGGTTTGATATTGTTCTTATTCACACGAACTTTAATTTTTCCATATTGGACTAGAGCTGTTCCATCATCTGCAGGAGCTTCAACAATAGTAGCCAACTTATCTCCTAATCCATTTACAATGACCTGTTCCCCTATTTGTGGCATGTACGAACTATCAGTTTCTCTGACAGAGACATCACTAATGGGACGATGAATCTTGAGAATGGATGCAATCTTAATTTCAGCTTCTCTAACCAGTAAATTGAACTTATCAGGGCTTGCATCCTTGAGTTGTTCTTCAAAGTTTGTAACCACTGCTTGTATCTGTGCATTTGCAGCTTTTAGTTCTCGCTGGACCTGTTTACTCTCCTTTACTTTTAGAGCTGCTTCCCGCATGTTAAGATCTTCTGCCTCATCTTGAATCTTCATGAGTGTACATAGAGTGATAAAGTCAATCAGTAGGATATAATAGAACTGCCTATGAGAATTAGTTATCTTTAAATAAAATGTTGAACAAAACTTGTTTCACATAGAATGACATGCTAAACAGAGTGCAAAAATATTGACTTATTGAGATACGGAATTTCTTGTTATCAGTTTATCCCAGATGTAACAAATGCTATAGCATGTCAGCTCTGCAAGGGTCCTAGTCAAGTTGAAGATAATATTGATCCAAGTTCATTCTAGTTATGACATTTCATCAATATCCTAGTATTTCATAGTGATATTTATGTGATGGAATTCAACAATGTCAATGTCATAGCTCCCGTGCCTATATGAAGATTTCAATCGAGAGTTGGCAGAATAAAGGTTACAGCTTATCGTTTCCACAAACCATTTTTCATATATGGTTTAATTTTCTTTCGTGGACCATTGCACAGTCACATTCTCACAATCCGCAACTTGTCCAGGAAAGGTCTTATTCTTTTGAACAAGCGTTGCTTTTGTGAAGATCAATGTGAGTCCATCCACCATCCGTTGTTTGAGAGCGTGTTAGCCAATCAAGTTCGCAACTTGATCATTTTGGAGTGTGGAGATAGGTAATAACAGAGCCAGGATTTTTGTTTTGGGGGGGGGGGGGGGGGGGGGGAGTGATGAATCATAGTTAATTAATGATAATATAATAATTAATTACTTTAACATTATTTTTTTTTAAAATTTGAACAATACATAAATAACTATACAAAGTTACAAACAACAATTGCTAAACAAAACTCCATCTAATCTATGGGGGAACAAATGGATCCAATAATCTACTTTATACGAGCACAAAATATGAATATATGGAGGACAAATCAAATTGGTATATAAAGTTAAGGGGCAAAAATTATTTTCAAATGTAAAATTATATATTTTAAAAAATATTTGGATTATTTGCTATTTGCCCACGATAAAAAAATAGTTAATTAAAGGTTACCTCCAATAATAATCACTATTGCAGTCTCCCCCAGGACTAGAAGTCAACGTGCGTTGAATGTCAAAAAACTCACTTGGATTACTAAAATAAGTAATCGCCTTTCAAACAATAACCCACGATGAACCTTGAGATACAAACATGTATCTTGAGGAAAAATTAATGGATCGAATTTTTCATGTATCTTCAGAAAAATCCTATGAATAAAATACAAAACTAGACCTCGATATAAAAATTCATTTCGAGAAAATACTTAAAAAAAAATTTCTTCTTCTTCAAAGTAGACAAAAAAGGTTGGGATTGCTGGAGACTGGTGATATGGTGGAAAAGGGAAATCAATCAAAGAGAGAGGGAGAGAAAAAGAGGAGGCGGGGCGGTTGTCGGTCTAGCAATAAACAAAGATAGGGAGCAGAAAAGAAGAAAGGGGCGGGGTAGGGTCGTCGGCATTGTAGAGAATAGAGGGTGAGACGAAGGGGTGGGGCGGATGGCGTCGTCGGCATCGCAGGGTGGGCAAATCGCAAATAACTCAAAATTTGTTCAAAGTTAGTGGAGGCACTTTTTTTTTTTTTTTTTTTGGAAAGCGAGTTGGGTTTTACGGACCCCAAAACCTTTATATAAATGAAACAAAAGCAAAAACAACAATAAAAACAAAAACAAACTCTCACAAGAAAGAGAATTCTAGTGAGAGTGAACATGGTTACTAGGCCTATAAAAATCTTCAACTAGCATCGGCCAAAGAAGAAACCTCTTGTTTTTTATCCCTGTCTCCTTTGTTAAGGAAGAAAGGATTCAACATTTTTACTTTTTGTTTGCTTTCTTAGCCTTAGAGGATCTTCGAGGGCAGAGACTAAAATCTTTAGGGCAAGATTTTGAAAACAAATCGCTTGCAACCTCTTCACTAGAAGGATCTTGCTCATTTTCCTCGTTACTACTCTGTTCATCTATTGTAGTGTTCTCTTTGTCCTGAGTCGGTGTGTGTTCACTTGCCTCCACATTAGCACTACGCTCGAGCATGGGGTTGTTAAGAATCAATGGGTGTGGACTCTGCGTTGTCATCATTTATGTTATGCTCTGCCTCATTGGCAGCCTCTATACTGGTTACATTCCCTGTTTTTCCTGTGATAGGCCATGTACTCCCCTCTAAACTGGGTTGAGTCTTCGACTTGAATGTATGTCTACCCTTGGCGATCGTCCAACCATCGAAATTTTGTCTTTCTAGTGGTTGGGTCCTACCCGTAGCTTGCCATACCATATGGCCTGGAGTATTAATTTCTTTGCTCTTTGAACACTGTTGTTTTGTATGGCCAAAAACTGCACAAGAATTGCATTTAACAGGAATCCATGCATACTCAACTTCAACTATTTTTTTCTCATCTCCATTGATAACCACATGGATGTCTTTGGGTAATTGGTTGTTTACATCCACCTCCACACGTAGATCTTTGCGTGGAGGTAGGACTTCAATAACCAACAACCTGCTGGATTGATCGGAACAATCGTCCAAGAAGAAGTTATGGGTTGTCATTGAATCAACTCACTCGTACGAGCTATGATAACTCCTTTGGCTAGGGTTAGACATTTGGAGTTTTCCAGATCACTGTCTCTATTAAGTTATCACATCGACACATCTGTCACGTATTTTGGACAAGGATAAACACTAAGCAAGACCACTGAAACAACAAATCTTGAACATGATCCTGGATTATTAATTATACTTTTTTATATTCATATCTTCAAGCGCATTCTATCAATTGGAAAGTTCCTGCGCATTTCAGTGAATTAGATGGTTAACAGCTTATCTGGATAATTTTTTGGGCAGGGCATAAGAGTTCAGAACTCCGCACCTGGGCACAGGTGAACCAGACTCCCTTTTCTCTTTGACAATAACCTAAATGATACTAGTTACACAGTATAAACTTGGAGAAGCAATGGAGAATGTGAACAGAAGCAACTCATTAAAAACATTAACTCGAAAACCAACCTCATGGTAAAGCTTCATGATTTCTGAATGAAGAGATGTGACCCTCTTGGCCTGAGCTTCCAATGTGTTTCTTTCCTCCATCAATGAACTATAAAGTAAACCTCGGCGCTCTTGTTGCTTATCAGGCATTAATCTTTCCACCCATTTTTGTGCACGATCAAGCACTTCATGACTAAAGCCAATTGATTTAGCAATATTCAAAGCATTTGAAGTTCCAATGCTGCCCCAAAGTATGCGATAAGTGGGTTGCAGTGTCTCCAAACAAAATTCCATTGCAGCATTCTCAAATCTCGCATCCTTCTCTTTTAGACGACTTAAATCCGCATAATGGGTTGTGACTATAGCCAGATTCACTTGATCTTTGAGATACTGCAAGATGCTGGTAGAAAGTGCTACACCTTCCGTAGGATCAGTGCCACTCCCAATTTCATCGATAAGAACAAGTGATTCTTTAGAGCCAAGCTCCAAGATGTTACAGATACGTGAAATATGCCCGCTAAAGGTGGAGAGATTTTGTTCTAAAGACTTCAATCCAAAAACAACAGTTTCAGCATAAAACCAAATAGCTTCAGCAAAACATAGAGACTTCTTCTTCCATAAATAAGATAAGCTACTACAGTACTACCTGATGATCTCCGATATCAGCTAGAACAAGATCAAACCATGGAAGTCTGGGTCTGTTTTTTGCAGGCAAATAAAGACCAGCCTTCGACATAAGAGATGCCAAGCCCAGAGTCTTCATGGAAGCAGTTTTCCCACCAGTATTAGGCCCTGAGATCACAACTACCTTAGTTGTACGTTCTATCTTAATGTCTATTGGCACAGGAAGATCAGATTCTACTGCTGGCAATGTTTGGAACTCCACATTCCCATTGTCTTTATCCAAATCTAGATTTAGATCTGCAGAGGAACTCTTAAGAGATGACTCAAGAAGCACGGGATGTCTTATACCTTCAATATCTACTGATAACGAAGTCCCAGTTTTATTGGATTTGACACCTTCACCATTCTCCAGATCCATAATGGGGCAAACCCCATTAATCCACCGGGCATAAGCAGCTCTAGCAGAAGCAATATCCAGCTCTAAAATTCTTTCCAACAGATACATGATATCTGATTTTGATTCTGCTATTTCAGATGTAAGCATGCTCAAAACAGCCAGCTCCTCAGCTTTCTCAGAGTTTGAAAGGCGTACTTCCATATTGTTCAACTCTACTGCATCTTGGGGTTCCATAAAGTATGTTGCTCCAGAACTACTAGAATTCAAAATAATACCATCAGGAACCAAAGACCTATAGGTAGCTCTGACACCAACACACATCCGTGACCTGCGCTTCGTAACAATTGGGCTATCAATGCCTCCAGCCTGGAAAACACTAGTTGATACTTCCTTCAGCAAAGCTTCCAGTTTTTCCATATTCCTTTTTCGTTCTGACCTAATAATTTCCAAATCTTCACTAGCTTGATTACGCACTACTGAAAGATTACAATCTATGCAAAACTCTATTTTGTGCTCCAATTCTGATAGAAAATCACAGTTCTGAAGTATTTCAAGGAGAGGAGAATATCTGCACAAAATGCAAGTGATGAAATTTAATACTGCTCCAACAAACAAGAATCGACAGTCCAGTAACTGCTATGAATTGTTTTCTACTTCCAGTCACATATAAAAATAATAATTATGAAATTAAAATTTAAAAAAAAAAAAAAAATATATATATATATATATATATATATATATATATACATATGGAGTTGCCCACTCATGGCGGTCATAACTCTTAAGGGACATTGTCAAGGTTTCCAATCAAGTAAGAAACTTACTGGCATGAAGAGTTTTGTATAACTAAATCAAATTACTCAAGATCTACAAGTGTTAACTATTTAGGTCAAAAGTGTAAGAGCTATTGCAATAATTTCCAATAGGCCTCTATAAATCAAAACTAAACTGAGAAGGCTCTAATTGGCTCAAACTATTTAGCTTGAGGATGTTCCCTCTAAAGTGATTGAGTCAATGGTAGATGACATAGTCGTCTTTATCAGAGCTTGTAAAGAAAATATTTGGAGAATTGTATTATTGTTGTTGTTCCTTGACTGAATACAAGCTTATATAGAGCTAACTTTGACCTAACCAAACTTGTTTGCTATATATAATAGTCTTATTCTGACTTTACTTTTTTAACTGTCTAACTTTCTTATTCTTGTACATATTCTGACTTTATTTCTTGTAGAGGTGAATCAATCTTGGACTTGGACTTGGCTATGTTGAGCCCTACATATTCTAACAGAGCTTGACAACAAACTTTTTCTCAACAATGCAACATATGTCAAATACTCAATACATTTAGGTGTATGGAATCAACCAAGGTCATACGAGCAACCCATGTCTTGATCTTAACCGGGTTCATATTAGAAATGCAATCCAAGTACTACCAGAGGCCCCAACAAAACTAGTTGAAATCCCCCCGTTAGTGCACTAGCAAACTAATGTGGAGTTAAGTATGGACTCTGGAAATGCTTTCAAGTACCTTACGACTTCCAAGATTCCACCATGGGAAGCTATACATATTACCAGAAGAATCAAGCAGGCTATTGGATGCTTCGAGGGATGTAAGATCATGCATTCAGGTGTGAAACGAACCACGCAGCTGATAAGCTTTCCAAGCTTTTACCTAACCATGAGTTTGTAGCAGTGTTCTAAAAATCGGCCTAGGCGCTAGGCGTTAGAGAAACGCCCAGATTAATGGTTGGGCGGGGTCTAGGCGAGTTTTTTTTTTTTTTTTTAATAAGGTTGATTGTATTTTTATTTTATTTTTCTTTCTTCTTTTTTGGAAATAAACAATTTAATTATTTTTTATTCAGTATATGTCTGAATGTAGCAAATGATGATTCATCATCATCATCATCAAAGCCCATTCCCGAGATTTTCGGGGTCGGCTACATGAATTTTGGTTCTCCAAGCAATGCGATCTTCCCACATTTCCTCACCTAATCAAAGCTCAATGATATCTTCATTCACCGTCTTCATCCAAGTTTTCAACGGTCGTCCCCTCCGTCTACACCCTCCATTAACTTGCCAATCTAAACATTTTCTAATTGGCGCCGTGCTTGGTCTCCTCCGCACATGACCAAACCAAGTTAAACGTCTTTCTCTAATTTTTTCCTCTATGGGCGCTACACCTAAGTAATATAGATTACTTAATGGAATTCTCAAAGGATCTGCCGATACCAATTTTAGTAATATAGATTTTATCAAACATGACTAAGGTCATTCATGCAATTGAAGAAAAATAAAAGAGTAGATTTGGATATTTGTCCACAAATTCAACTTTGTATAAAGTACCCATCATGACCAACTTCATTCATTTGAGTTTTAATAAATTTTGTTCACGATTGTTAATTTTTCATGTTTTTAAATTTTGCATATGTATCTTGGCATTAAATTGGATGTAATTGATAAAATATTATGCTTAACTTTTGTAAATTATTAAAGTTATAATACAAAACCTAAGACCGCCTAGGTGTCGCCTAGGCCCCTGGGCGCTAGGCACATGCTCGCCGCCCGCCCACCTCCTAGCACTTTTTAGAACACTGGTTTGTAGAGATAATTCTGAGTTCCTTTGCGAAAGATATTAAAAAAATTGTGTTTGATGATGCTAGAGGTAGTAAATATATGCGAATGTAATATATCCCTACGCTTGCCTTTCAAAAAAAAAAAAAAAGCAAACTAATGTTAATTTGAGTTGCATTATCCACAAAATGCAACTTAGGCAGATTTAGCTAAATTTAAATGTTTAACCCCAAAAAAAATCTAAATCTAAATTCGAAAACTTAAATAACATAAGAGAGCTCAAATTCAATACCTTTCCGAAGAACCTTCTTCAACGGAAACTTTCACCAATTGCTCATACACTCTTCTGGCCGACCGAATGGTCCTCTTGACAGCACACAATTCACTAACACTCCTCAATTCACCCTCCACTGACCCCTTCACAATCTCCTTCACATCCTCAATCCCTGAAAAGTCCAGTGGCTTCGAAAGCATCATTGCAGCCGTTGTCTGTTTCAAAAGCTTCTGAGTCTCCTCTAAACTTCGCCCAATTGGAAGCTCCCCATTCCGAGCCAGAGCCACCCCCATGCTGGTAGAGGCAAAGGCTGAAACTTGCTTGCAGACTGAGTTCCATTCAAGAACTTCCTTTGTTTCCTTCTCAAGGGATTCTGAAAGCCTAATCCTAGCTTTTGGGGTGGAAGTGGAGGCAGTGGTGAACAAGCTCTTGTCATGTCTATAGAAGAAGAGTGTGTGGTTGAAGATTGGGGGTTTGGGAATTGAGAAGAAAAGGGTGCTAAGTTCCATTAGAGGAGATTTCGAGAGATGGGTTATGAGGGTTTGGGATGCATTTGGGGGAAATTGGGTTTGAAATTTTCTTTGGAGGGGTTGGTTTCTCTGTATCTTATCTGGTTTATTTGGGGGGGGTGGGGGAGAGAGCTTGAGTTATGGGGGATAGGATTAACGAACTGCAAAGTCTGAAATGACCATTTTACCCTAAACATATGATTTTTATTTTATTTTTGTCATTTTTAATTTTTATTTATGAGGTTTTTTTTTTTTTTTTTTTACTTGTTGCTGGATGTGATTTATTGATAATAAGATTAAATCTGCGAAGACTTTTCGTATAATTTCTTCCAAAAGTCTGTTCAACTTTATTTACAATAGGGAAGTGAGTCAATCGGAGTGGCATGGCGTGGTTGAGATCTACTCACGACGATCAGTGAGATTGAGAGGGCGATCGAGAGGGTTGTGATTGACTGTAGGAGGAAGAAGGGGAAGGGGCTTGTTGCCAAACAGAGAGCGGAAGAAGGGGGACGGCGGCAGTGGAGAAGAGGAGGAAAATGGAAAGGAGAGATCACGTGGTCGGAGAGGATGGGGACATGATGTAAATTTTGTAATATGGGCGAGGGCGTTTTCGAGAAAGCAAAAAATGGACGGACAAACGTAAATAAATAAGTAGATGGGGGCATTATCGGAAAACCTAATTCTCGACTCATTTAAGCACAGCCATACAAGAAAATGCACATATATAATTGATTTTATTTTTGTTTTCGTTTCCCTTTTTTTATTCTGAAAAGCAGGTACAAGTAGAAGCACCCAAACCTTCATATTGATGGAAGTGCAGTGGCAAATATACTCCTTCATTGCTAGAAGTAGATGCATCCTCAAATGAAAATGATTTCTTCTTTCAAAAACTTTGAAAATGAACCTGGCAATCTGTTCAAAGTATTATAAGCTAGATGCATTTAGAAATGACTCATTTGATTCATTTGCAGTGAGAAAAGAGGGAAAGTGTGTTTTCTTGAGTTTTAAGTTTTAACAAAACCTCCCCTGCATCTCCATTCTCCACCAACCTCCGTAACTGTCTTTGAAGCGATGAGATTATGTTATACACAAAGTTAATTGTGTGCACATCATGACTTTTTTGTAGTGCTAATTACATGCCACTCAAGTAGTATTGAAGAATTCTCTCATTTACCAAACTCAAACCATGTATATAAAATTAACATCACAACTATTTATGATAGAGTCAGCAAGCTGAAGAATCAGCACAAAAGTACAATTGCTATATACAAGAATGGGCAACCACATGAACTCTTGGGAAGACTTTGAGGGCCTGTTAGGATATATGTAGCCTGTGGGCATAGCATTAACTCTATAGCCACGAGTTGCTGTTGTCACCAACTGTCAGCTGGCCGCCTTATTGAACAGACCTGTTTACATAATCAAGAAACTGATTTGGTGATTTTAGACCTTTGATGACTGAAGTAGTTCACAAGATCATGTTTCAAGTAGTCTGTCCAACTTTATTGTCCGAATAAACTACTTAAGTTCTAAATTCCTCAGCAGAAATTACCTGTCTATTTTTTTATTTTGCAAGGATAGGAACACCACATGCAGCAGGAGCATGTTTCCCTTCTTTGTAAACTAGGCTTCCTCTCACAAAGGTTGCCAAAACATTCCCTGATAATCGTCTCCCCATATAGGCTGAGTTATTCTACATAGAGAGGAGCACGTCAACATGAACATATAGATGTTAGAATTATGAATTTGACTCATGAATGGAAAGATGCACTTGTAATCAAGTTTTAAGTAAGAGCAAATAAAACTAGCAAGGTCAGGTGGCCAATTTTGAAGTGGGTTCTGGAGGGAAGAGTTGCATAAGAAAAAACTAAGCTTCATGTTTATTGAAGTTAAATAAAATAAAATAAATTTTGTCTAAGACAAAGCAATAACTTTTGGAAAATGAGATGAAGGAAAGAACGTACAGGATGCTTATGGTATGAAATATGGTTCCCATTGAGTTCAATCTCAGCATTGGGTTCCCATACAACAATGTCTGCGTGATTACCATTTGCAATGGCTCCCTGCAGTAAATTCAGTTTAAATACTATTACATTGGCAGATATAGGGATAACTCGGTTCTGAAGCTTATATTTCTTTTAAAAAAAATTCAGTTTTAGTCAGACACAGGTCACGGTAGTAGTAAGTCAACTATTACCTTCAATTCTAGCCCTGCAAGTTTGGCTGGCCTTTCACTCCACCATGAAGCAATCTGATTCAAGGTAACCCCATATTTTTGCCCGTAAGACCATGTTACTGGAAGAACATACTGCAGCATTCAACCAGGTCCCTGAGAATTAGTCCTCTAGTAAAAATTTTGGAGCAAAATATTCAATCCATTAATATCTACATCAACAAAGCAAAATTAAGTTATGATCCAAGTTGAGACACAAGAAGCATGAAGAATGATTATTTCTGTCTTAAATGTAAATAGTGGATCTTTATTCCAATTCTAAGTGATCACTGCAATTCCTAAGCTAAGATTGAGAAATAAGAGTTAAAACTCAAAAATAAAAAAGTGATGACATTTAGGCATAGCCATCCAAAAGCATTTCCAATGGACGCCAATATACAAACAGGCATGAGCTTTCCTGGTTAGCAACTATGTTCATAAAAATGTTGATAGATAACAAATTTGTGTAGTCTGATTGATACAAACAGCCACAAACCTGAGGCTTTTGATGAACTGGATTCATTTTGTAATAAAAAGTCCATCAAAGCAAGCCTCTAGGAGGTGTAGTTGCAATAAGATGATATCATCCCAGAACAGTTTTTCATTAAGGGTCAGGATCCGGTGACATAAAATGGAACACAGTATCGGAACTTGAGAGAGACCGTACTTGCAAAGATGATATGCCACCCCACGCCTTTAAGAAGTCGCCTTCTTCAAAAAGTTTAAGCTCTGGTGCTGATGGTGAATGATCAGAACTTAACATGTCTATGTGCCCTTCCTGCAGTGAAATGCCTTCAATAACGTGCTGCATTCATCTCGTTATGATCAAGTAGCATTACAGAATTGAAAATTTACCACTAAAGCATCCCATAGCTTTTCTTTATTGTCTGCATCTCGAATTGGTGGAGCGCACTTGAAACGAGTATCCCCATCTTGAATCTCTTCTGCTGAAAATGCTAAATAGTGTGGACATGTTTCAACAGTTAAGCTATCACCACTCTTCTTTGCTTCCTGCGTGAAACATATCAATTTTTAGGTATCTCAGAATTAAATAGTCCAATCTGCATTTTGGTTAAGACTGGTTAAGTTGGTCTGAGTGAGATTGATAATGTTTGAATTGATACAACTGGCAAGTATGCCAACTACTAATTGAGAAATACACATTGTTACCTTGAGTAATTGTAACGACGTTCTTGCATCCGACAGATGAACAACATGAAGATGAGATCCTTCTGCAGAACCACCAATCCTTGTGTCCTTTGTTACTTCTAGAAGGTCTCTAATGGCTGTCTCTTCCCTAGTTTGCAACAAAAATAAGAAAAACAATATCAACAATCATGTCTGAGGAAATGAAATATGGAGCAAAGCAATCAGAGAATGCACTAAAGTGTTCTATATCGAAAATAGTTGGTTTTGTGGTGTTATAGAGAAGATGATAAAACCACAATAACTGTTAATATTTTCTACCCAGGGAAACCCCAAAGCAGGAATAATATCTTACCAAGAGGTAGGCCTAGTCCTAAGATACGTGGAGTAAGATCGAGCATCGGCTGCACCATCCTCTGCTTCTGGAAGGCTTTCAGCATCCAGTTGAACTTCTGCATGTACTAGTAATGGCCTCTTGTATTTGGCTAAAACATGCAACCCTTCCTGTTGAAAAGAACAAGTAAAAGGTACAGTTAGGGTGTGTTTGGTTGCATGGAATCTTATTCCATGGGAATCCATGAGGAAACCATTTACATTTAAGCTAAACTGAAGTAACATTCATCGTCCACCACTAGATTTTGTGATCAATGGTAGGACGTCCCATGAATATGGGAATCACATGCTTTGGGGGAGTAAGGAGTTAAAATTTCCATGTTCATGAGATTTCCATTACCACCGTTGATCACAAAATCTAGTGGTGGATGATGAGTACTACCTCAATTTAGCTTAAATGTAGGTGGTCTCCTCATTCCCATGCAATAAGATTCCATGCAACCAAACACACCCTTAGATCCTCCAACTTGCATAACGGCATTATACACCATCAGCCATGAACAAAATAAAAAAACGTTATGGCATTGTTGGTCAACAACATTGTTAAAAAAAAAAAAAAAAAAAAAAAAAAAAAAAAAAAGTAATACAAGGCAAAATTAAAATTAGAAGTTCCATTTCAATGAGAAAATATCAACCAACCTTGATATGGTTTGCATCTGTCATTGGAAAGTCATTAATCCCTGAAGGACACATAAATGACTGGATACAGAAAACAAAAAAAGAAAAGAGTCACATAAAACCATGTTAACTATAACTAACAAAATAAATTTAGTATAGACTTGTTGTCGAGCACATAAAGTTTAACACACTTTCTTCAACCAAAATATTACAATGTCTAGAGGATGCGAGAGAGAAGATGCATGGATCTAATTTAAAGAGAGCCATTGATGACTGATTGAGGTCATCCTGAGTAGGGAATTTCAATGGACCTTTGAATATAGCAAGTAGAAATATATCTGGTCTTTCATAAATATAGATTGTCAGTAATTTAGTCGACCATCAAAATAGAGCAGAGTAGCATATGTAAGGGATACGAATTTAACCTGCCCAATTGACGGAAATGCTTCCCCAAGATATCAAACATTTGTGTAGTCAAAAGTACAAAACTTTCAAAATCCTTGGCTAATAATTAAAAAGAAAATGGCCCAAGTTTATGGAGTCACCGTTCTACATAAGTAGTACCAAAACTTTATTGTGGAAGAAGCAGTTCAAGTTACCTTCAAACCAAGAACACCTGCATTAAGAAGACTCTCCAGAGCACTTCTGTTGTATGCATTCTCTGGAACCAAACCTCCCCAGAAACCTGCTCAACCCATAAATGCATTATTAATTATTATTAATGGTACATACAGTATGCTCGAATTTGCTTCCAGCTTCCAAGAGCATACCAACATCGACGTAGATCTTCTCTTCTGCAGCCTCCACCTATTCACATAGGCACACAAGAAATAGTAGTAGAAATCAGCCGAAGCCTTTTAGGATAATGAGGAAAACAACAAAACAGAAATATATAAACAGATTATGAGGTTAACTAAAGATCGGAATAGTGAACCAATCAACAAGTCAAACCTTTAATTTTAGAGTCTCTTCAGACACTGTTGAAGGACAACTATTGAGAGGCATGTCAACCAATGTCGTAATGCCACCTGCAAGAATTTACTCACTATTAGATGAATGTTTGAAAGCATAAGCAGAAGGACAAGTGTATCAATGACGCGGACCTTGAAGAATGTAACTTCTCTATACTCCAATTGTACCTCTACAAAGAGGAGGGGGGAAGGGGAGCGTACTAGCCTACAACATCAACTAGTGATTTAGGTGCTCTTTCAAGGAGTTTACTTCAACTGTAAGATAAGGATCTCTCAATTTTTTAATTTTTTTTATTTAATAGAATGGTTATCTCCTAAATTTTGAGGTCAAGATTTGTAATACATCTAAGCAAGGTTAAATGCATATACCAGCAGCTGCTGCTTTTGTCCCTGAATAAAATCCTTCCCATTCGGTTCTTCCAGGCTCATCAAGATGTGCATGCCTGTCATGGGTAAAAATTCCGTCAACAAATACTAAATACAAGATCAACATCAGGCAGAGGAGACAGTCCTCTTTTCTGAATATAGTTGGTGTTCTTCAATGTCAAAGCATATTGAACAAATAACATCATTGCCTCAAGGTGTTAAAAAACTCAAACACAAATGCAAATAATTCTTTGATAGTATTAACTTTTTTTGCAAGAAAAAGTACTGAGGCATATATTGCACTTGAATTCGTACTACAGCATACCTTTTGATGAATGCAAAATTATTTCAACTAAGATTTCCAGTTTCTATAACTAAGGTTAAGCTGTTTTTGGATGAAGTTCATGCACAATGTACTTCTGTTTATTTCCCAAGAAAGTATTTGAGTTAAAGAGAGTTGGCTATGACTTCAGTTATTTCCTTGGGGAAGCTTAAGATACAATCTCTTCAAGTAAGGGTTAATATTGCAAGTTCGTATCACGAAAGTTATCTCACTGAGATGGTAACAGCTTTGGAAATAATTAAGAAAATCACGCTAATTACTAAATTTTACTTTTCGATAAATAATCTTAACTTTGCATATATGAATTCCCAATACAAAAATTTGCTTTATCTTACACATCAATTAAGCCTGGCATGACAACAGCACTGCCATAATCAACCACATGTGCCTTACTTTTGCCACGCTGATACTCCCCTTCAACCACAGATATGATGTTCCCTCCCTTTACTTCAACTACAAATGTGCAGATACACAAGAAACCCAAATATTAATTAGAGCCAATGCTTTATGTCTTCTACCATGCAGAAATCTAGACTACAAACCTGCGCCAGAAATGACTCCATTTGGCGTAACGATGTTTTTACTGGCAATCCAATATCGATCGTAAGGGAGAAGGCTGCACAAACTGTTTGATGGCTGCAAAACACAAGCACGTATCCAACAAATTAAACCAAAATCCAACAAAACAATACAATACAATACAATAACAACAAACTTATTTTATAACGCTGGTTCATCTGAAATCCCTGCTATAAATCGCAAAAATCCCCAAATCATTATTTTCCTTGCACGCTTCCATTATCTTCCTTTATTTCATATTCATTTGACTTCTTTATCACTTCCTGTTTATTCATCTTTTGCACCTTTCTATATTCTATAATTTTCATATAGAATTTGATTATTTAAATTAGTCATTTAAAAGATTCTCTCAATCAAATTAATCCTAACTTTTTCCCCAGTACATATCAGAAACTCTTTTCATGCACTATACATACATAAACATAGAGTCACATAGACACAAATACCCAAATAGGATATGGACATCAATGAATCCATTATCCAAGGATGGATTTGGACAAATTGTATATAATACAAACCTTACATAAATTTGTACTGTTAGGCATATAGAACAATTGTATTTCAAGCCATAATAAAGGCCAAGAGAGACGGATGAATCAAAACAAACTTCAAGAAAATCAAAATAACATAATATTAACCACTGACATCAAGCAAAAAAAAAGAGGAAGTTAGAGTATATTGAAAATCACATAAACAAAGAGATTCTACAAAAAAGAAAGAATCAGACCTTGGAAGAAGTTCTGATGTAGATGAACAAGAAAGAAGCAAGAAGGGTAAGCAGAGGAAATAGTTTCCATCTTAGAAAATCCATCCTCTCTTCTCTCCTTTATACGATATGCTAAAACACTTGTGTGTTCCTCTCTCATCTCTTGTTATACATATCTCTCTCGTTCACTTTCTACCTATCTGATTGTAGATTCAGCGGGAAGAGACCAGCCAATAGAAATCATTACTTTTGGAACCACATCACATGTCGTCGTCCTATTGGTACAGAGATTCATCAGATGTAGAATCTCATAATGATCGAACGGTGTATATCTTCTGGGTATCTCACTGATAGATTTGCTCCTATTGTTTCGCTGGCTCACTGTTATCTATGCTGAATCTGAGATCCCCAACACTTCCCCACGTGCACATCACTCTTTACGCATCTCGACACTCATTGAACGGCTTGTAGAGTCTCTACCGCGCATGGAAACTTCAGTGGTTGGAGCCAGTGGGAGCTGATGCGTGCATGCACTTGCGTTGCGTGACTCACTTCGCAGCATATGGACTGTTTATCCCATGCAGGTGCCCCCCATCACTAATAAAAAGTTAACGAAAATGCTAGGAAATCATGTTTTTGTAATCAGGTTTTGTAACTATGGTGATGTGGCGTGATTTTGAAAGAATGATGAAATCTCCAAAGTGTTTTATGTGTATCTCAAGGTTGTAAAAAACCTCCTCTAACGATGCTACATCTCCGTGATCTTGAAAAAATGATGAAACCTCCTCTAACAATGCCACATCATCCTGGTTATAAAACATGATTGCAAAACCTGGTCCTTAGCCTCACTCAAAAGTTAATTATGTTTAAATTTTATTTTTCTATGCAAAATGGAAATTCATTGGTGGAAAAGTGAAAATCACATCCACATCACAACCAATTGACCATACCAATACTAGATTCTTTTATATCTCTTCCTTGTTACCTAGAAAGCATAATTGATCATATCCTTCGCCTCCGAGATTCGGGTAACAATTAGGATTTCTCTCGGTCCTCAATTGGGCAAACCCTGAATGATTATTTCCAAACCATATTTCGATCTTCGAATCTGGATCTCTCAGGATTTCGATATATTCTCCTTGTTTAATCCAGTAGTGTCTGACATGGATAATGAACAACTACTGCGGATCTCAAACGAGGAGGAAGTTAGATCTGCCATCTTTAGTATTGGCGCTCATAAAACTCCCAACTTGGATAGTTTCCATGCCTTCTTTTTCCAGCACTACTGAGACATTGTTTGGAAATATGTTATAGGGGTGGTCACAAATTTCTTTATCTCTAAAACCCTAGATCCCAAACTTAGTGAAACATTTCTCACCCTAATCCCTAAAGTCTCAAATCCGACCACACCAGACAAATTACGACCAATTGCCCCGTGCAATGTTATTTATAAACTTATTTCAAAAATTATGGCAAATCAGTTGAAACCTCTGCTTGACAACATCATCTCCCCTAACCAAAGAGTTTTTCTCAAGGGTAGGTTCATCTAAGATAATGTCAATCTTGTTCATGAAACATTTTTTCAGATGAAGCATAGTCGTCGGAAAAAACAAGGTTTGATGCCCATCAAAATTGATATGGCAAAAGCTTATGATCAAGTCGAATGGTCATTTCTTCTGCAACTTTGTAAGCAACTCGGCTTTGCAGAGAATTGGATAAGCATGACAGAGCAATGCATTTCAACTTCTTCCCTTAAAGTTCTCCTTGATGGATCTCCCCTGGTTATTATCAAACCAACCAGAGGACTCAGACAAGGAGACCCACTATCTCCCTACATATTCATTTTTGTGGTTGAAGCTTTATCTCGTATGCTTGCACAAGCAGAATCCAATCGTATTCTGAAAGGCATCCACATTCGACGTCATGCCCCCTCCATCAAACACCTTTTTATGTTGATGATCTTATGATCTTCTGCAGAGCATCTCTGGCCGAGACACATTCTGCTAAGGATCTTCTCATGGATTACTGTAGGGCAACTGGGAAGGCGGTAAACTATGATAAGTCCTCAGTTTACTACAGCTCAAATGTTCATCCAAAACATGCAAAAATGATTAACAGAATACTGGGATTCAAGCTTTATAACCCCAAAGATAAATACTTTTGTTTGCCCTTGCTGTTATCAAAGAAAAAAAACTTCGAACTTCCAGTTTCTGATGGATAAAAGTAATTCCAAATTATCTTCTTGGAAGGTCAAAGTCCATTCACAAGTTGGGAGAATTGTAATGATTAAGGCAATGGTACACATTTCATCCCGATGTATACTATGCAAACATTTCTTCTCCCCCGGGCGATCATGACTCTAATCGATGTTTTAGCCCAGAATTTTTGGTGGAATGGAACAGACGAAGGAAAAATTAAACACTTATGCACCTGGGATAGAATCACCCTTCCAAGACATCTGGGCGGTCTGAATATCCCCTCGGCTAGGAACAAGAATTTGGCTCTTCAAGCTAAGCATTTATGGCATATCATTACAAACCCCCTCAGTCCTTGCAAGGTGCAACTCAAAGCTATTAACTTTCGTAACAAAAGTGTTTTCCAGATCTCCACCCCCCCCCCTCCCTATTTGCCTCCTTTGCCTGCCACGAAAACCTTGCGGCCCTAAATAGAATGAGACGTCACCTTATCTGGCAAATACATTCGAGAAAATGATATTCACTTATGGAATGATTTTGGGTCAAACCGAACTTTGTTTTGGCAGACTGCATTGTGCTTACTCTTTCCACCTCCAATCTTAAAGTCCGGGACCTCTGGAATTATCATGAACAATGTCCTTCTTGGAATGTTGACCTCGTCTCCTCCTTATTCCCGCAACCTGTAGCCAGAGACATCCTGGATATTGTCATTCATCCCTCTATTGATCAGGATACACTGATTTGGAAGTTTGACAAAAGATGGTTTTTATCAGTCAAAAGCGTTACCAAGGTTTTTATCTCTGATGATCTGGAATCTTCTTCCTCCACCCAGACTAACGGGCAACTTTAACCAAAAATTCTAAGAGAACTTTGGAGAATCAAAGCCCCAACAAATGTTATATTTTTTCTTTAGAAAGTCTCTCAAAACATCTTGCCCACTATGTCTAATCTCGTACGTGTCCATATGCCCATTGAGAATTGTTATGCTTTCTGTCATAACCAGAAAGAGGATGTGTTGCATCTCTTCTTTCTCTGTCCAATGACACAAAGGTTTTGGCTGCTCTCCCCCTTCTCTATCAACTGGAACACCGCCAATATCCTTCACCATACCACACATGGCTTCTTCCAGTTCCTCTGGGACTCTACCACATCACACCCTCTGCTCTGTGAGGAGATGTTCTCTCAATTCACAGCAGTGGTTCAAGCTATTTGGAAGACTCGCAATAACTTAATCTTCCATAAAAACAAACTCTCAATCCACCTTTTTCATCCAGTCTGTAAACAACACTTAGGCGGCATGGAAAAAACAATGGTTTCAAACCCCTCTTAATCCTAATATGGAGCATACAAACCTCTCATCCTTACATAATTATCTAGAAACAACCATAATAGATAACCATTTGCATCCGCCCCACCACACCCATGATACTGGACCTCCTTCAGATTCTAGGTCTCACCCACAGCCTTCCCGATTGAGCACAATCCATCAACAACTTTTGGCAGCTAGATCACATACGGTTAACTCCTTGTCTAGGAATCTTAGAGATATTCCCACTTCACTTACCTCTAAGATGATTTTGGTGATTTATGATGTTTGTTTCTTTGCCTCCATACGACAGGGAGCTTGTAGAGTCGTTACGGTAGACGCTTATGGTAGAGTTCGTGCTAGATTAGCGGAGACGATCTCTGGCCGAGTTTTTGATAGTACTATGGTCGAATGGTTTGTTGCGAAGCTGTTGTTTTGCTAGTACGAGCCAAGCATTGGCCAACTGGGTTGATTCTAGGTGACTTGGGCACTTTATACTCTATTTTGCATGCAGACTGGGGAGACCAACAGACATAATTTAGATGGATGTGGCGACCTATTGTTTACAGTATTAAGTCACTTCTTTCTAATCCTTCTAATTGGATTTGTAATTATATTCCCCGTAAACTTAACATTGAAGCACATGTGTTGGCTTCAACTGTAGGACAACAATTATGTAATATGTTCTAGTCTTATGTTATGAAAGATCCTTTTACCAAAAAAAAAACCAATTGACCACAATTCCCTTACTACACACTCACTATAAAGGATATGCAGTTCTTCTTACTACAAATAAACATAAATTTGCAAATTTTCAAAGCTATGATGGAAGGATTAAAGTTTTTCCACCGGAATTTCTGGTGCCAAGATAAGTTTTCATCTAAGTCATTAGCTGATTTGACAATATCTAATGCATCTGTAAGTACCAAAATTTTGCTAATTTATGCTTCTTTTACCCAGTTTAAACTCTCCATGATAGCCTACAATTCAGCGTGAAAACTAGACTTGCAACTTCTTTTTTTTAAAATTGGGTTATTGACCCTTTTATTTATTAATTCATGTCCGAAGGCAACAATATTGTTGCCACTTAATATCCTCGTCACCTCCATCTCGTATAGAGACTTGCTTTCGCTCCGGTCCATCGCCTCCACCTTGCATGAAGACTCGCTTTCGCTTCGCTCCGGTCAAGTCCATCTAAGCAGCTGCATTCAATACCCGAAGGCTATCAATGGCGGAACAAATATGCTCCTAATAATCGAGCGAAAACTCACAAAATCCTAACTGGTGAGTCTCAAACCCGCGACCTCTCACAAGGATAATAGACTTGCATCTCTATTATATCCCGCTCTTATTTAAGCTAGTGATTGTCCCTATATTTCTGAGCGTGACAAAGCCATACCATGCTTTAAGTTGAGCCCTGAAATAGGAAGCACCATTACATATGATAGTTTATATATGATGTTAGAGTACCCTCACATTGCATCTGGGCAAATAAATGTATTGTTGGTTATTGACAAGCTAGGTTCTTAGGGTAATTTGAGTCATTACTATGATTGTACGAAGAGATAATGGTATGTGGGTCGATATGGGTATGGCATTGATATAGTTGTCTCCTGGCAAGTGAGTAAGAGTTGTATTTGTATCACTATTCATATTTGTGGGGTTTTGGCTGAAGTCGTTGGTTGAACTTATGGATGTATTAGACTGAGAATTGTTTGTATTTTGGGTGGACCACCAAAGATTGAAAAAAGGTTATTGGCTTGTCTATTGATATTCACAATGTCATAGGAATGTGTTTGAAGATGAGTTGGTTTCTTTTATACCCGATAAAAGTGAAAATTGGTGTTGCCTTGACAAGCCAAATAAAATTGTGTTCAATCACTTTGATATGGTGCAGCCCAATCCACAAGGATGGAAGTGCTTGTGATTCTAATCTAAACAATGCCCAACCTTTATACTTTGGTTAGTTGATACTTAAATGGGAAAAATAGGAATACCCAATCTTAGCTTTTTATTATTTTCTTTTTATAAAGCACAACAATATCTTATATTAATTTTTCCTGCCACACACTAAATAATTTTTTTGTTGTGAGACTTCAAACATAATCCTCCATGTCCAGATAGGGGTGGGCATCCCGAACCCGTCCCGATTTTTTTAGTCCTTTTGGGATTGATCAAACTCATCCTGATCCCGTCCTGTCTCGATCTAGAGTGGTATGAGATTAGGATGAAGATGTTAAATCCCGCCTATCCCGTCCCATTCCGAATTTATTTATTTAATAATTATTATTATTAATTTTAATCAAAATACTCTTCTAAATTAAAGTTTATGATGTGTTGAAATTATATCTATGTAAGATGAAATTGTATATGAAATCTAAATGAATTGAATCATTAATTCTAAATGAAATTTAATAATTATTTGCCTTTCAAAAAAAAGTTTAATATTTATTTATTTAATATCTATTATTATTTGTGATGTAAGTTATATGTATATAAATTTGACATTATTGGTGTGTGGGTAATGTGAGATAATTTTTTTTGTTATTTTTTATTGAATAACTATTTAGTTCGTGCTCATCACATCCCATCATGTCCCATCCTGATCTCGTTTGAGATGGGACAAGGTCGGGATGAGGTTTATCCCGTTCCGATCTCGAATGAACGAGATGGGATAGGGATGGGTCCATCTTGTCCCATCCCGTCCCGTGCCCACCCCTATGTCCAGATATGAATATATCATCTTGCTCAATGTGGGCATGTTCCACCCCTAAGGTCTTATCTGATGTGATGCAAGTTTACAACTAAAAAGACTCAATGGACTCAATAAAGGAATACATGACCATGTATGTAACACCACTCATTTTGACTAGTATTTGCCAAACTAGTACCAGGGGCGGAGCCAGGATTGCAAATAAAGGGGGGCAAACAATACATAACTATTTACGAAAATACTAAAAAATTGGATTTTTACAATCATACTTTGCAATCAGGGTGACATGGCGTGATCGTGAAAAAATGATGATAATTCAACCATACAAACAATATACATGATATGTTAATTCAATCATAGCTAGCTAATTAAGAGCTTCCCTTTTTACTTGAAGAAAACAGAAGCAGGCATAGTGGTATAAGATGAGAGTTGGTGAGGAGCAGACCTCTGGCTTTCTTTTTGGCTTTGAGGTAGCAGGACGGTATAGTCCAAGTCCAAGGAGTAGTAGCAGCAGTAGCTTGACTGGACTGGATGGATTCAAATGAATTTGTCGAACAACAATTTTATTTTTGGAATCCTCCTTCCTCTTCTCCTCCTGCTTTATCTGTCCGTCCGTCTCCTCTTCTTTGAAACTCACTCCTAAGTCAGAGCCTCCGAGGATAACACTTACACAACCAGCCCACTCTCTTTTGTCTTCTTATTCTTGTCTGTCTTCTCGAAAGGAAAATATATGTGTGTATAGAGAGAGAAAGCTTTCTCATTTTGGGCTAGCTCAGGTGAATCATATAAACAACAACTTAACTGAATCGACCTACGATTGTTTTTCCAACCGCCCCAAACCCAACTGATTACTTTTAATTTTGAAATATCAGAGATAAAGCAAAGCAGATCAGATCCCAACCCCTAGTTAATCTAATGTGTTAACTAATCTTTTATCACTCTTACCACCATATGCTAGCTGAGTCAGAAATGAGATAATCTTATTCTTTCTTTTCTTTATTTTTTTTAACAAAACAAAAGAAAACCAATGATGATGACGATGTAAAAGTTCCTCGATCGGTCCCCAACCCAATTAAAAAATTTTAAATGAATATAATCACATGGGAAGAAAACCCACCATGTATGGTACCCCTCTTCTTGTTTCTTTGTTGCTCTCTGCGTGTGTAGGGGGTGAATGGATTAAAATGAGTTGGTAGGAATTAAGAGAGAGATGGAGAGATTAAAAAAAGAGAAAGAAATAGAGAGTGTGTGAATTTAAAAAAAAAAGATATTAAAAAATAGAGAGATTGAGTGGGATTGGGATTTGTGAGGGTGGAGTTAAAAAAAAATTTGTTGTTTTAATTTTTAGTGGAGTTAGAAGTCAAGATTTCATAAAGGGGGCAACATAAAATTTTAAAGGGGGGCAATGTAAAAAATATAAGTAATTTAATAAAAAAATTAAAAAATATAAGGGGGGCAATTGACCCCCTTACCTAACACATAGATCCGCCCATGACTAGTACATCATAACTAAACGGTGGATCCAAGATTTTAGTCACGGGGCAAAATGATAACTAATTATTAGTTGATAATAGTAGTTATTATGGGAGGAGCCATAATTTTTTTTTTCTACCCAAAAAAGATACAACTATCAAAAGTATATTACATATATCAAGTCAAATCCTATTTATTCTGGTTTTAAGCTAAAATAAGGTCACAACATCGATGACCTTAGTAAAGACAAACGAGCGTAATAACTATAATAGATAACTATATTCACAAAATAATTAATACAAGTATCTAAGTTAAAAAAATTCCAAAATTTGCAAACACAATAAGATCCTGATACAATTTTATATAAAAATTATTTTTATGAGCCTTCAATTTTGTATGAGTTAGCTAATGGTATATATATATATTCATTGAATTATATAGTTATTATTTTAGATTTTAATTTCAGATAGTTTTTTGTTAGAGGTTTTTTACCACTTGTGAACAAACACAAACATTTTAATGTTTGCAATTGCATAGGAAATAATAAATAAAAATAAAAATTGGGCATGTCGCTGTGACAGAAATAGATGGGATTGGGATATGAGAACCAAGTACATTCCCTATGGGTGTTTTTTGTATGAGTTAGCTAATTTATTTATTGATGTTTCTAAATGAGAAAATTTCATCACCAAATGATTTTCACTTATTAAAAAAAATAAGTACGCTAGTCTTACATCTTTTAGGTTGGTGCAACAAAGTCAAAACATCTCAAAATGTCGGTGCAACAAAGAGTTGGTGCAACCAAGCTAAATAGTCTAGTACACGTAGCAACTCCCTTAATTTATTTTGTTGGTCGGGTGTTGCATGTGAGGATTTTGACTAAAGATAGGTTAAAGAAAACATGAATCCTCACAGGAAGTCTTTGTATGCTTTGTAATAAAAATGATGAGACTCTAGATCACTTGATGCTTTATTGCAGATTCTCCAAATCAATTTAGAGCGGTTTCTTGTCAGAATTTGGTCTGGGTTTAATGTTTCAAAGTTTCATTTAGGATTAGCTAAGTTGGTGGTCCCAAGCTTTTGGAGTGGTTATGACATAGGGTTCCTCACATGCTCATATGGTGTGTGGAAAGAGAGTAATATGATGATTTTTGAAGGGCTCAACAAATCAGAACAATCTATTTTATCGAGATTAGGAAATTGTTGTGGAGGATGGGTTCAACTTGTAATCTTTTTAGAGACTTGTTTTTTGACACATTCATGGTGTGTTGGCATTTATTGATATAAGAATGGTTTTTCTTGTATCTTGTTTCCCTTCTTATCTTCAATAAAAATCTTTGTGTTTGACAAAAAAAAAAATTGTGCAAAAATAGTAATTGTCAATAGCTATAAAGAAGTCATATGCTCCAATAGGACCGAAAGCAAGTTTTTATTAAACTAAATAATTTTTTTTATATTTGGAATTACTAATAAAATTTCATTGAAAAATAAAGTAAAATTAGAGGCAAGCACAATGACGGAGAATAGTACTTGTCAAAGAACTCGTTGCTTTGGAGTACTTGATCTCAACTCAAGAAATTGAAAGAGGGATATTGCAATCAAATTTGAGCACAATGGTTAACATTCTCAATAGAACCAATTCTTCGTATTTGGGTATGCAGGCTTTTAATTTTGAATGTTCACAGGGTGCTATGTATTATTTATTATTAGCAATTGGACCATTGTTTACATTTGTATGCAAGGAAGATAACTATGAAACACTCTTGACATGCTTGCAAACCTAAACAATAGACCAACAACATTCTGAATATGCACGGCTTGGTGTAATCAACTCCTCCATTCATTACACATTTACCAACAACATTCTGCATTTACCTTGTGCACAAACAATTATAACTTTTGATGATACATCAAAACAGATCGACATCGTAGTCATGAGTGACGCTAGGGAACCATCTACGAGGATCTGGCGTCCCATCTACTGGGCCAACTCGTAAAACTAAAAAAGGCAAAACCAATCATAAAGGCCCAAACATGGCCTATTAAAGGAATACGTAATCGAAGCCCAAATCTACGTCTGCACGAATCAAAGCCCAAATCAAGGCCCGACACGAGTTCTCTCATAAAGAAAAGGAACGTTGCACAAAAAAGAGTCGTGGAGGGAGTTACGCCTCCACGGACGCATCTCCATATAGGGAGAGACTGTTACAAGAAACATCACATTCCATTGCGCCTCACATGCTTAAGTCACCAGAGAATTAACTATGACCATTATAAAAGGTAAATGGAACATTCGATAAAGGTATGCAACTTTAACTGAGTTTTGTCCAAATTTACTTACATTTTCAAACATATTTGCTGACTTAAGCATTGGAGTGCCTTCGACCACCAAAAATATGGTCTTTGGCAGTCTAACATTTGTTTTGCAGGTCAAACTCACAAGAAGACAAGATTTGGATGCATCAGGTTGGCGCCGTCTGTGGGGAACGACGAGTTACCTTTCTAAAAAGAAGTTCCACAATGACAAAGTTCACCATAATCTGATAAACGATCAACGAGCTGTCAGAACAAATGAAACACTCTACAGATCCTCAAAATTATGATCAAAGTAACCCTCCTACTGGCAACAATGTATCACAAACAACTCGTGAACAAAATGCAGCTCAAACCATCTGACCAATTGCACCCGGCCATCGAGATCCACAACATGCAATAGCTCAAACAACGCAAACATCCGACGACACTACCATGGATCCTCGGGTAGACATGTTTATGGTCCAGATGAACCACATGACAAAGATGCTGGAAAAACTCACCTAGGAGCGCATTTAGTCAGTCGATCCTATCCAAGCGTCGCCCCAACAAAACTCCACCAACCGAACTCGAGAAAGCGATGAAGTTCCAGCGGAACCTCAACAGGGAAACCTCGAGAGCAATGAACTTGCCCAGGGTAAGACTTCATATAGCGACGGAACACCTGCTAAAATCTCGTTCAGAATCGAGGTCATGGATCCCAACGTATTGTACGAACTAGCTAAGCCGCCATTCTCCGACGCCCTCATGATAAATCTCATGCCAAAAAAGTTCACTCCACAGAAGTTTGAAGTATATGATGGCACCACCGACTCAACAGATCACTTGAGACACTTCCACCACATGATGGCGTTGAAGGAGACCACAGAGTCAATCTTGTGCAGAACATTTCCGACTAGTCTTACCTCCACAGTAATGAACTGGTTCAACAGCTTACCACCGAGGTCAATAGACTCCTTCCAGGCGCTAGCCACCGCCTTTATCACAAAATTCATCGAAAGACGGCGAATGAGGAAATGACCACACTACCTCTTCCATATCAAGCAAAAGACCGAATAGACGATATGGGAATACGTTACTCGTTTTACTAATGAACTGATGATGATTGATGGATGTAGCGATGACACAGCCGCCACTACTTTCACCGCCGGACTAAAAAGATGCCCCTTTTTTTATGCTCTCAACCTAGAACCCCCAAAAGGCATAGCGATCATGTTGAAAATAGCCCAAAAATACATTTCTCTCGAAGAGATGAAACCTGCCAGGAGAAAAAATGACCAAAAAATGGAGAATCACTCAAGGAAATGGGAAATGAGATAGGAAAAAAGACGAGATGACGGACCCCGAGAGGATAACATTCATTCAAAGAGGCGTCGAAATAATAGAAGAACCGAATCTAACCAACAAGAGTCTAGGAAGCTACAGTCAGCACGGCCCCAACACGAGCGGATAACAAGTATGATGAAGAAGACATACAAACCACACACAACCTTGAAAACGAGCCGACCCAATATACTAAAACATATGGCAAAATGGGATGACATGAAATTGCCACTAAGGATGAGATGAGACCCGGAAGAATGAGACAAAAACAAATAGTGTTCATTCCATAAGAATCATGGGCACGATACCAAAAACTGCTATAATCTAAAAGATAAAATTGAGCACTTGGTTCAGAGAGGACAACTTGACGAATTCATCGGAATGCCACACAAACAGCTCAAGTGAAAGAAAAAAACAGATACCACTACGGGATCAAAAGAACAACCCAGAGAACTAATATACTCCCTACTCTACATGGCCGGTGGAAACAAAATGATCAACCCAACCAAAGAAGCAGCCAGAAATACCTGATTTATATCGAAGTAGGAGTACTAACGAAACCAAACAAACCATTTTACCAATGCACAAAACATGGAGAAGTTTGCACTAATCAACTAACACGATTCAAGGACCCTACCGACCGATGCAAGCCCAACCCAAATTACCAACGATGAAATTGACGATAATAGACTCCACCAAACCTCGACAGTTGGTGTCGACTCGGTACTAATGTGAGCATGATTGGACAATTTGGCACTGATGTGAGCATGATTGGACAGTTTGGTGCTGATGTGAGCATGATCAGACAAATCAATACTGCTTAGCTACCAGATTAGAAAGCACCCCGAGTCCATTAGCTACGATAACATATACGACGAACAAGCAAAACACAACCAATAACAAATCTGGTGAATGAAGACATGGGCTATACGAGACAAAGCAACAAAGACATAAATCTTTAACACAAAGATCGACATCAACCAAACAAAGATCAAGAAGACAAAGAAAATCATTCTTCAATCTAGCATAACTGCTCAAGAAAAACAACCGTTAGGGTTGGTCAGAATATCCAGAAAGGAATATCAATAAAATTACAAATTCGGAATCCCCATCTTACGCATAGACCACATGATAAATGCATCAAAACTCAGCCATACAGAGCAATTGACATACCAAGCTAAAAGAAATCAGGACACAAGTCAGATATATATAATAAACTTCTGGTCTGATCAACCACGAAGTAAGAGTTGGATGAACGAGTCAACTTAATTCAGAAAACTTCGAGTCGACTAGTGCATCGAACCAACAAAGTAAAAGTTGGACAAAAAAGTCAACTTAAGTAAAAGGCAACTTTGGGTTGACTAGTACGTTAAATCAAAGAAGTAAGAGTTGGACGAACGAGTCAACTTAATTAAAAAAAAACTGTGGGTCAACCGGTGCGTCGAAACAACGAAGTAAAAGTTGGACAAACAAGTCAACTTAAGTAAAAATGCAACTTTGGGTTGACTAGTACGTCAAATCAACGAAATAAGAGTTGGACGAATGAGTCAACTTAATTCAGAAAACATCGGGTCGACCAGTGCGACGAACCAACGAAGTAAAAGTTAGACAAACAAGTCAACTTGATTAAAAGACAACTTCGGGTTGACTTATACGTCAAACCAACAAAGTAAGAGTTGGACGAGCGAGTCAACTTAATTCAGAAAACTTTGGGTTGACCAATGCGTCAAACCAACAAAGTAAAAGTTTGACAAACAAGTCAACTTAAGTAAAAGGCAACTTCGGGTTGACTAGTACGTTAAACCAACGAAGTAAGAGTTGGACGAACGAGTCAACTTAATTCAGAAAACTTTGAGTTGACCAGTACATCGAACCAACAAAGTAAAAGTTAGACAAACAAGTCAACTTGATTAAAAGATAACTTCAGGTTGACTTGTACGTCAAACCAACAAAGTAAAAGTTGAACAAATGAGTCAACTCAATTCAGAAAGCTTCGAGTCGATCAGTGCATCGAATCAACGAAATAAAAGTTGGACAAATGAGTCAACTTAATTACAATGCAACCTCGGGTTGACTAGTACGTCAAACCAATGAAGTAAGAGTTGAACGAACAAGTCAACTCAATTCAAAAGCTTCGAGTAGACCGGTGCGTCGAATCAACAAAGTAAAAGTTGGACAAATGAGTCAACTTAATTAAAAGGCACCTTCAAGTTGACTAGTATGTCAAACCAATGAAGAAAGAGTTGAACAAATGAGTCAACTCAATTCAGAAAGCTTCGAGTCGACCGGTGCATTGAACCAACGAAGTAAAAGTTGGACAAATGAGTCAACTTAATTAAGAGACAACTTTGGATCGACTAGTGCATCAAATCAACGAGGTAAGAGTTGAATGAACAAGTCAACTTAATTCAAATAGCTACAGGTTGACCGATACGTCGAGATGGAAAAGTCAACTCGCTCGAGTAAGCTCCTATGCATCAAGAATGAAGGATAAAGTCAACCCATCTCAAGACAACTAATGCATCAAAACATGAAATAGCCATAAGAGAATTTGAGTAAATAAAGTTCGACATGCAATTCACGTGACTACAACTGGAGTAAAAAGGAACTAGCAACACAACGAGTTGACAAGATAAACTACAAAACATGCAATACCAAAAAGGGAAAGTTTTTTTTTTTTCCCTAATAACACTATTTTCTTACATTCGGAAAAAAAGATGAAGGAGTAAGAGAAGAAATAGAGGCAACCACAACATCGTCTATGGGAGAGGGCGAAGTTCTCTCTTCAGAAAGAGAATGAAGCAATGGCTCTTCAACTACTAGAGCGCTCAAAGGGTTCGGGGCAAACTTATCCCGCACACTTTTCGCTTCTATCAATGAAGTCCGAGTAGCCTTGGCAGTTTTTTTTCGACTTTGCGCACTGTGCTTTCAACATGTCGAATTGGGAAAGGACGTGAGAAAATACCAGCAACAATGCTGCCAACTTTCTCTCCAAAGAAACCACCTGATCACGACCAGCTCGATAAATCAAGCCCATCACCCCTGCATAGGTGAAATGATTCATCCCGTCCATTATCCGCTCAAGACCATAATCAAGGTGATTGCTTGGATCCAACACGTGCATCGAAGGTCTTTCCACTGACCGCCTGTGCCATTCATTTATCAACTTGCGTGCACCATCTTGCATGTCAAGCTGAGTAAACCAGCAAAACTTGTCCTGACTTGATACAAATATCTTTTGAGCTAGGCTTAGTCCAAATAATTCTTGGATGAAGGACACGGGGATTCAGAAGCACAGAGGAACCACCCCCAACAGTCGAAAGGACATGTGGAATGGCAGTGATAACGTAAAAACCACTCTTGCTCTCCCAACACGGAGCAACCATAACAGAAACGAGACTAGTAGTGGTAGCTGGAGCAGGAGAGTCCAAACAAGCTGGAAAAGAAACTAAGAATCTAGCTGCATCACTGACTTTAATAGAAGGAGCAGGAGGAGGATGATGAACTTCAAAACTCTGACCACTACTGACAACCTCTTTAGATTGCTCCACCGCCAACTGAAGCATCTTATCATCAATAGCATGAGGATCATCGTTAGACCATTCAGCAATGTTTGAAACACCATAGGCAGAGGGAAACCTCTTTTCATATCATCCAACAGACGAGTAGTCTCTTTCTCGCTCCTTTCCAGCATTAGCCTCATCTCCTCAGCCTCATCGAGAGATGCCCGATCCTCTTTCATAACATCCTTGCAGGAAGTACTCGAACGAGAGGAAGCTTCTGTAACATCCTTGCCAGAAGAACTCGGGCGAGATGCAGTCCGAGCAGCGCCACGAGTAAATAGTTGTTTCTTCCTCGAAAACCGATCAGGATCTGCCAACAATCGCCTCGATGGATAGAAGCATTGAGATCCGTAACGCGTCTGTCCAAAATCACTTTCCAATCAATGCTAGCACCACTCAGTGGCGGTCCCAGGATTTTAGTCAAGGGAGCGAAATGACAAATAATTATTAAGTTATAATAGTAGTTATCAAGGGCGGAGCCAAATTGTTTTTCCTACCCGAGCTAGTAACTAATAAAAAAACATTGCATATACCAAATTGAATCCATTGTAATCCAAATTTAAGCCAAAATAAGGTCACAATATCGATAACTTTAGCAAGGGCAAATAAGCGTAATAACAAGAATATATAACTAAAATCACAAAATAATTAGGTTAAGTATCTAGTCGAAGCTTAAAAAAATCTAAAATTTGCAAACATGATAAGATCCTAATACAATTTCATAGAAAAAAATGGTTTACGTGAGCCTCAATTTTTGTATGAGTTGGCTAATGGTATATATTTTCATTAAATTATATAGTTATTATTTTAGATATTAATTTCACATATATTTTTGTGGAGGTTTTATACCACTTGTGAACAAACAATCCATTTTTTTAATGTTTGTAATTACATATAAAACTGCATTGAAAAAAGTAGGGGTAGGCATGAGAACGGAGGAAGTAGATATCCATGGTCACCATTAGATCAACCACCAAATGCAAAACTCTCACAGTCAAAGGAATGCCGGATAAAATAGCCCTTGCATAAGAAACAACCATGACTCTCCAACTATTACGACCCATTTGGGCAAGAGAAATGCCCAAAAAATCCAGATACTCCTAAAACAGCTCTGGAACTAGGAATTGAAGGCTAGAAGAAAACGTGCGTGGATACAACGCATCGTACCCAGACTTTGGATGACAATGACTGTCATTCTGTCTAGGCAAAATAATCTCAAGGTTAGGTGACAAATTATAGTCAGAACGAAGGCTGTCCAACATCGCTTGAGAAGCTTTCTTGGGAGAAAAATTAGCCTCACAAGTAGCTAGCAACATACCGCTTAATTTATCACCAATAAACATCGTGAAAGATCGGAAAAGCAAAGAGAATGAATGAGACGAAGGAAGAAAAAAACTCTAATTCAAAGATAGCGTGAAGAGGGAAAACAAACCCATCACGCACCCTTTTATAGAGCCAAACAACGAAGGGATTGCTCATGGGACAGTGTGCAAGATATGATGGCTACCTAAAATCCCCAAAATATGAGCAAAAACGAATGGGTGAGCAGGAAATCGAGACACCAACCCACAAAAAGTTGTTTAAAACATTAAATACAAGGCAATGATGGAATTGAAAGACCAACCGTCACGAAGTTAGTGGTCACGTCAGCATACCCACTAACTAAGGAGGGGAGTAGTTGATGATACATCAAAACATACCGACATCGCAACCATACACGTGGCAGAAAAACATCCATCACGAGGATCTGACATCCCATCTACTGGGCCAGCTCGTAAAACCCAAGAAGGCAAAACAAATCATATAGGCCCAAATATGACCCATTAAAGGAAGACGTAATCGAAGCCCAAATTTAGGCCCGCACAAATAAAACCCCAAATTCAGGCGTGACACAAGTTCTCTCATACAGAAAAGGAACGTTGCACAAAAAAGAGTCGTGGAGAGAGTTACGCCTCCACGGACGTATTTCCATAAAAGAAGAGACTGTTATAAGAAACATTTGCTTCCGTTGCGCTTCACATGCTTACATCATGTAGAGAATTAACCATGCCTATTATAAAAGGTAAAGGAAACATTCGACAAATGTATGCAACTTTAACTGAGTTTTTTTTTCAGATTTACTTCCTACTTCAAACAAAGTTGTTGACTTAAGCATCAGAGTACCTTTGACCACCAAAAAGGTGGTATTTAGCAGTCTAGCATCCGTTATGCAGGTCAAACTCATAGGAACAAGATTTGGACGCATAAACTTTATAGCAGCTTTTAGTAGAAATATGAACGCAAACCATTGCCTAGAGATAACAACATGGCCTAGGAACACTAAGTTGCATTCTTCTTCGTGTGACTGGATTACAAACATATAGTTTCCATGGATAATATGAAGAAAACGATCTGTCATGGAGAAGAAGTAAGCCATCACAATTAGCTTCCACAACCAACTCTTTATGATCAAATAGTTGCAAGTTCTTTCTATGAGAAGTATTTTTTCTCATTTTCTTCATCTTCCTTCATGTGATGCACCAAAATGTATAGTTAGGAGGGCATTTATGCTTCAGAGTCTAGATGAATATATAATCTGAGGATTCTTTAAGGCATAATTAGAGTGATGGGATTCGGTCAACAAAAAAGGTATCAGATATTAAATTGAACCAAAGTTTACTTACGATCTCAAATTTGACCAGAGTTTCTGTAGTAAGTAATAGTAGTATTTTGAAAAGGAGATCCTCTACCAGATAACAACACGACTTCACTGAAGAAGAAGAACATGAAGAGGACTGATACGAACTTGGTTGAACAGGAAGAAAAATAATTGAAGTTTTCTTCTAGGTTTGCAAATGTTTTGGCATAAAATCTGTAATAAGATTTGCTTGCTAGAGGGAAGGTCTAGCACCAGTTAAATGGAAATTACAAATCCCCTATAAATCGAAAGATAGTAGTTTCCTTGCATGTTTCAAATTCAAATCTTACATGTTTCAACAATAAAAGTCAATAGATACTTATGTGAACAAATTAAACACTATCACCATAACCTTATAATCATCCTAATTAAAATGTAATTTTTTTTCTTTTTTCTTTTTTTTCCCTAGATTGATTGCTATTCAATTCAAAATATACTTTTGCAATCCTAGATCGCCATGCATGAAGCCACATTTACTTTCTGGGTGAGCATAAGGTTGCCCCCTTATACTTAAAGATGAGGATTTGCATACTGATGATTGATAGCTCCTTGGGCTACTTGGGGTTGAGCAACATGCCAGTTGCGAAACTAGCATTCCAGACTTGACAAAGGGATTCAAGTTGTCATAGTTATTGTTATTTTGCATTCACAGGTGGAACATTTGGAAATTTGTGAACCAACTTTTATCATGGTCTATGCTAGATTCCTAGTATTTATTAGGAGAAACTAACGTATTTTATCATGTTCTTACATTTCTTTTTCTTTTTTCATTTCTTCTTTTTCTTGCTCTTCTTTTGGCATTCTTATTTGTTGTTCTTCCCAGCAATGGCAAAACTGAAAAAAAGAAAAAAAAAAAAAAAGAGGAAATGTTTGAATAGTTTATGCAAGCTTCTTCTTTTTCTTCAAATATACAACCAACATCTTTCTTTTTCTTCAATTGTTTTTTAGTTGAGAATGTGTACACTAGGGATTGTGTATGTATGGGTATGAATATTGACATTTTGACAACATAAGTAATAAAAAATCCAAAAATAGAATATGATTTCTTAAAAAACAATCTTGAGAGTTAGGCCTCTAGTGCTAGGACAATGCCAGGGGGGCTTTCTGTGCATGTGATTATGTTCGATTGGGGCATTATGAGCATCTCTAGGATAATGGAGGATATTAGGCCTAGCCTGGCGTGTCTGGCCTTGCTCTCTAGACAAGTTCGATTTTTTAATGCTATAGGTATTGAAATATGATTTATAATGCTAAAGGGGAAATTTTTAACCACTGCTTAAAATACAAAGGCGACCTTCCTTAATAGTTCTTTTTTATGGTACCAGTAGCCCAGCTAGCAAAAGCATTGTCAATATGTATCATGAGCCGACCACCTGTACCAAGCCCATCCATCAACAGAGTGATTGAGTTAGAGCTAACTCGACTTGTCAACTCACTTGGTTCAAACAACACTTCCGACCGATTGATCGAACCACTAGCTCCTCACTCAGAGGGTGTTTGTTTTTGCTTCTGAATAAAGTCAGAAGTCTTAATAAAAAGTAAACCACTTTGTTTAGAGTGTTTGTTTTTAGTTCTGGTCAGAAGTTTTACTTCTGATTGGAGTAAACAGAGGGGATGTGCTGATCACTTAGCACTGAGTGTTTAGTTAAAAATTATTTCATTAATAACCTTAACATAATTTTGTAATGACAATTGCTGCACTCATTTTCTTAAAAATAAGTAGGGCTAAATTTTGACGGCACACATTTATTCTCTTCACTAAGCATTGTGGTTATCCTTCATATTTGTGTTTCTTTATCTGTATTTTCAAGTTTTTCTTCATCTCTCATACTCTCTCTCTCATGTATATTTTCAACTCTTTTTCATCTTTGGTTATATTTCGATATTCTTATAATGAAAGGTATAGTAACATTCACTAGGATTTGAATAATTATTGGTTATGATTTTAAGCACAATATTTATGTCAATTTTTTTTTTCAGTTCACTGGGGCAAAAATTGTCAAACAATTCTCATTTAGCACATTAAAACAAACACCTTTTAATTTTACAGCTTCTAATTAGCAGCTCATTCAGAAGCAAAACAAACCGTTCATTCATAAGCTCGTTCAGAACTTCTAACTCAAGTTAGAAATTAGTTACTAAACACTTTAAAAAAAGAAACGCTCTCTCAGTGTCAAAACATTCCTCTCTTTCTCTCTCACATCTATAAAACAAGCCTTGCTAGAGAGCCAGGTTGGCCATCACCATCCATCATCCTAGAGATGCAGGTGATGGGTCCATCTCTAGGATGATGGATGGTGATGGGCCGGTTAGGTGCGGGCCTGGCGCTGTCGGCTTGGCTCTCTAGAATCAAGGCTATAAAACGCTCTAAAATTCCCGAGTAAGTCTAGGGAGTGAGGGAGGCCCTCCACCATCCATCGTCCTCGAGATTCCTGGCGCATCTCGAGGACGATGGATGGTGAAGGGCCTCGCTCCCCCCTCCCTCCCTAAGAGTCAGCGAAAATTCCCTCCTCTCTCTCTCCCTCTCATTTCATCTCTCTCGCTCTTGTTTCTGTCAAACCTTACAAGAAGAACAACAAGAGCTTCTCTTCGCCTTCTCGTCTCTCTCTTTTCGTTCGTTCGAGCTTTCCTCTCTGACCTTCGACGAAGATGTTAACTCAATTTCCTTGCGGGAAGCAATGCACGAAGAAATACGCAGCTCTCACGCAGATTCCATGTAAAACTCTTCTCTCATTCTTTCATTTTTTCCTTCGGTTTCTTCGATTTTCGTTGAAGAATGTGTTCGCTGACGATCTTTTTCTGTGAATTCATCTCAGATTTATTGTTTTTCTTCTAATCAAGCTTCGTATCCTTGATTTCTTGCTCTTCTGTTTAATTTCACGTAAGATTTCTTGAAATCCGTGGAATAGCAAACGATTTGATTCGTCTAATCTATTAGGTTTTCACGTACTTGTTCTTCATATGCTGATTCGTATACAGACTGTTTGATTTATATATTGGAGAAGCAAAATGAACAGATTGTTTGATGATAATGTTGATGATTGCAATGTAGTATACTATAGCGTCTGTATTTGCTTTGATTTGAAAATTATTGAGTTGTGATGAGATTTCGGAGATGAATGAATCAGTTTTGGTTCGAAATTGATTGATGAATGAAGAGGTTTTTGAGTAAATGTGAGACATCTCTCATCTGTTGTACATATGCAGAGACAATCTAGGGTTACTGATGCATGAGACATCTGCTTTTCGTCATCGTAATTGCAGATTCATATCTATCAGAAGCTTGTTAAGTTCATTCTATTTGACAAACATTTATTTTGGCGTATTTTTGTCGGAAATAAATAATCATCTTCATTTATTGGAATTCCAGTGATTGTTTTGATTTTTGCTTGAAATTTATTGAAATTGGGGGAATTGAAAACAATAACTAATAGATTGTTTGATGTTGACATTGATGATTAAGTGGAAATGAGAATTCAAAGATATCAATTTTAGTTTCAAATGTTCTGATGAATGAGTAGTATCTTGTTTTGAGTAAATGTGAGTATCTCTCATCTTTCTATATGTGGAAACAATCTAGGGTTAGTGAAATTCGAAGTTTCTATATTATCTGTCATAACTGTAGATTACAATCTATCAAAAGCTTGTCGACATCACTCTATATGACAAATTTGATCCACGATTTAATTTTTTTGGCGTGTTCTTGTCGAATTTTTGTGTTTAGTACTTTATTTTGCATTTTTTATAGCTTGGAATTTTCTTTCATATTCATTGTGTTTTATCTTTATTAAATAATAATAATAATAATTTGTACCATCTTCTATATACACGTCCATTAGATGCATGGTGCATCATGATAACTTACTAATTTGGTTGTTAACATAAGTGAGTGGTAACTTTTGCATGTCATGTTAGTGACTGAGTGGTAACTTTGTAACATGATAGGAACTTTATATATAAGATATAAATCAATTGTTAATAACTTAATACCAGTTGATATACATTGAGTGGTAACTTTTTGTGGATGTACCATACATCCAAATTTGTGTATGTATCGAAGCGTTCCGCCTAATAATCAATGTATTAATCTTTGTCTTAATTCTTGTAGGGAGGATGTTTTGCAAAAAAGGTTGTGGCTCTGATGCAGAAACATTTGAAGAATGTAAGTTTCATTATCTCTTGTTGCTCATTTCTTGTTTGATACAAGTTCATTCTCACACTCAATGTAAGATATATCTACAATGGCTACCATCCTTATTATTAAAAGATTGTTAACTTTGAAGAGCAGTTCTAGCTACAATGAGTTCATTTCAAAAGTTTGACTTTATTTGGTTGTCTACCCGTAGATGTATTTCTTTTACTTGGACTTCATCAAGTAACAGTAAAAAGGCATTAAGCACATTATAAACTCGGAATGATGGCAGTGTTGGAAGTTTGCATGGATAGTGATGCAAAAAAGGACCCGTTTGCAAAATATACGAAGAATTTTAGTGGTTCCTACTTCCTACGGATTTAAGAAATAGACTGCTTTTGTCTTGAAGATAGATTGCAAAATATCTAACTGATTTTGTGATTAAAAAACTTTATTCTGGTCGGGGTTTCTCGTTTTGCTTTATTGTTTAAGGCTTTCTCAATTTCCAATTTTTAAAAACTCTTTATCAGCAATAAACTTTGCCAGCCAATTGTTTTTTAATGAGATTTATGACTAAACCAAGCTGAGTGTGTGCATATTGCTCCATGCAGAATCATTAATGTCAAACAACTAAAAAGATTCTTGTAAAGTGTATTTCATTTATATGATTTTGTAGTTTACTACATCTATGTTTATGTGATAGTTAAGATTAGTATTTTTTCTTTCAATCGAAAGAACACTAGATGTCTAAGCAGGTTTTGGTGCAGAGATAAATCTTTTAAATTTCATTGAAAATTGTTTAGCTCTGCTATTTTATAATCGAGCTTGAGTTCTTGGGCATCACACAATGATGCTTTGTCCTCCACTCTGTAAGTTGCTCATGAAAATTTAATTTTTCTTTGGTAAGCGGATCGACGATGATATATATCATGCCTTGGTTAACACTCATTACTTCCTTCCTTATATGGAAATATCTTTGTCAGGGGCTCGATATTTATGTCTTAAAAAGAAACAAGTCTATGTTGTTAGCGCCCAGCGTCCACAACCCACTGAAAGATTGCTAGCCAGTAACTTGAGTTTCTTTATTAGTACTTCTATCAGTTTCAAAAACTCTATGCAGGAAAGAGACTGATACAAGTATTTGTTTTGGCAATAGGTAGGAAGTGTCTATGTATATGTTGACACCCAAAAAGTTTAATATCCTATGGACGTGTGTCGGTGTGTCCAAATGGGGGTGTTCAGTGTCGAAAGGTGTTAGTATTTGGAAAATAGAGATACCTTACTTCGTAAATGAATTATAAACATTGTGCTAGCAGTCCTATGAATTGATAACTTCAAATTCGACTTTGTTCTAGCTTTTGGAATGTGTCCAAATTTTTTCGTCCTCAGTTAGGTTTTCCTTTTTCTTTCTTTCTTCAGTTTGTCTTCTTTTTAGTTATTAAATTTGTTTGGTTTAGAACCCACACATTCTCTAATGGTCAAGAATATACTGAGTATCTTTCTTTCTTGGAAATGAAAGGATCGCTTTACATTTTGTTTGTTTTAGAGATCTCATAGTAGTAATCTTGTTTGCATCCAGGCTTGGAAGAATGTGATGAGCTATGCTACAAGGATCCAGTTATTAAGGACCAAGAGTGGAGTGCTTGCTTTGACCGTTCTCCAGGAACGGAAAAATATTCAGTGGTTTGTTTCTTGAACTTTATCTTCATTTTTAGTATTAGTTTTATTGTAACTTTTAGTGGTGCAGCTGACTGATAATGTCAAAACTCCCAAGTCCCAAAGGGGCCTTTGCAGGTTTTATGTCAGTATTATTCTCACGATCATCAAGTTGCTTGACTGTATTATTGATCCAGTATATGCATTTGATAGCTATTTGCCAGGGATAAGAAGTACTTGACAGGACCTTTGCTTGCTTTCTGAAATATGGTTCTGAAATCAGATTTCCAGCAGAATTCTCACTTCCAATGCAGACATCTACAACTCTGTGTTAAGACATACTAACATAATAATTTCTAATCAATTTATATATTGCTCAGCGCTTGAGAAACCAAGAAGTAGTTGAGTTTCTAAATTAGCTATACAAGAGACCTGAACCAAAGGCTTGTAATTGTAAAAATGACATGGACCTCTTATAGAATATGCTAAACTTAATGGCCGAATGTATTTATTAGTATAAACAAGTATTTAACTGAAAACGAGAGTATTCATACAACACTACAACTATTGAAGTAGAATAGTTTTATAAAACTAGATCATCCTATCTTGTTGATGGTTTGATTTTTTATTTGAAGAAAAATTACTTAATCCATGATTGATGATTGGCAGCAAAAGCTTGGACCTCATGAACAATTTTTTTGGCAAAAAAAAAAAAAGAAAAAGAAAAAGAAAAAGAAAAAGAAAGAAAACCTAATTGGAGATGGAACATGTATCTATTATGTTACATGCGATTTATTTGAGTTCTCTCTGTTCATCCGTTAGATGATTCTGTGTCATTCTGTTATATATCTGCCTATTTATTTATTTGCTAAAAGCATAGATTGCTGACACATTCATATAGAAATTGAAGTTTAAATTGGGAACTGTATGGATAGAAACAATGAGTCCCCTTCTAATTGCATGTATCTACGCTATTGATGTATTTAAATCTTTCTTTTCGTGTTGCAGGAATGTTTCCACGCTTGTGTAGCGGGCTGTGGATATAAGGTTAGTTTGTGAGCAAGATTCATCCTTCATTGTAGTTTCTGTTATTAAAAAGTCTTTCCACAGTCTGAGGTGTCTGTCGTGGGGTTCAGCCTTAAAATGGACCATCCATCACATAATATAAAGCTTATATAGTGTTGTTAATAAGGTTTACATTTATGATTCGATAGACCGAAGGAGGGGTTCCACTTATATTGGCATGCCAACCCATCTCAGGTTTAAGACACTGGCAGTAGTCCTAAGTGTTAAGTTACATGGCACGATTCAACATTTTGCTTATGAATTGTTTTCACACACTTGTGCCTAGGTTAGATTGTTCAAATAGCATGAATGGATAAGAGTGAAGTCGATGTTAGGTGTCCTATTTTTATTCTAATCCAGTTCATTAAAGAAGTCACAAAATAGCGTATCAAAAACATACCAATCCACCTCAGTTAATTTTAAGAAATATGCAAGTATGCTTCATTTTCCTTGATTGTCTTATCACTCACTACGTTTTTCCTGTTCAGAAGATGAGTAACATCTCAAACAAATATAAGTTATAACATAGAGTGCTATTATGGTGGAAATAGTTATAATTGGAGAAGCAAGTCCTATATCATAGGTTTTACATTTCAAATGATACCCTTATCTTGTTCCATTCAATTTATTATTTTTGACTTCATTTTGGACCATTCTCCTCATTAGTACCTTAGACAGACTGAGAGGGTGTGTGCTATCTCATATTAAGAAATCCATCATCAAATTGTTGCTGAGCCTCTTTCAAATTTGATGTATTTTTATTTTTTTATTATTAAATATTTTTTTTGTTCACAACTATTAAGTTCAGACATTAAACTCTTGTAATACATCTCTGTTAATTTTTAAATGAGTACTAAGATTTCAGAAATGAAAAATATGTGCATCACATTCAATCTCTTGTCATGAATATAAGCTTAAATATTACCTCATCTGTAGATGTAGTTAGATTTAATAAAAATGTGTCGAAACTGAAGTATTTTCTTTTGAATATTCATGTGTATGTTTCTTATCTGACATTCTCATTTGTATTTTCATCTCTTTTGCCAATATCTCAAGCATCGTTGTGTAACTGCAGTTTGAAATTCCCAAAGAGACAGTTGAACAGGTGAAGCCCACCAGGGCACCTAAGCCTTCAGTTGAGAAAAAACCAACAGCTCCCGTCATGCCTGCTGCAACCGCGGAAGACTTGGCCTCAGGTTCTGCATAGAGAGAGGATGGCATTTCCATATGCTTTTCATTTCATTTAATGTTGATAACCCCTCTTAGGAACATACAGTTCATAGGGCTTTTTTTACCCATCCCTTCTGTTCTAGTTTTTAGTATCAATCCTGGGTACTGACATCTGGTTAAAGTCAAGGTTCTACTAATTAGCTGAGACTGCAAACGATCTCTGTTGTTGATGATACATAAGAACAGTCAAGTTGAGATATCTGTTCAAACTTCATTCCTGACAGTGCTACTTACTTGAGACGAGTGATTTTGATACTCAGCATGAGGTCTATACAACTAATGTAAACATTTTCTGGAAATCCAGGTTGGTCATCTGAAACAATTTTAGAGATTAGATACCAATTGTTGAAGTTGATCAGCAGAATGAAACTGCAATTTGTCAATGTTATTAGAGTTGTTACTCCCATTGCTGTGAATGACATTGATGTAATATTGTTGATTATATGCTTTCAATCATAGTATCCTGGTGCTCAAGTATTCATCTAGGTTGTTATGGTGGCTATCAAGGCATGTATCACCCATGTTACTTGGTACTATGCTTGTGCCCGCTACACCATTTTGGACTACGTTAGGATGAGAACAATGTTCTTTGTAGTTCTCTGTTAAAGGTGGATTGCATTAGTTATTTCGAATTGCAACATCAGTCTAATATCTCATAAAGGTGGTCTGCAGGGTCGTTTTCCTGCTTATTATGTTAACTGGGTTTTGATGATGAGTTCCTGTTAAGTATCTGGTTCTCAACTGCAACTCGTGTCAATTATGGAGTTCATCCTGATCCCTTGGCATCTAACTTTTAAGTTCCCAGAAAGCGAAGGACTTAAAGCCTTCAAGGTGTTTTGACTAATCAAACTGATCTGAGCTTTTACGCTGAATGTCGGTGTGTACTTTCGGACAACCCTATCTGATGACTGACAGCATTTAGGTGTTTACTCCGGCCAGGCAAGACAAGGACTGCTACAACAAATGATATGCGAACTATTGCATTCCTTTTTCTCAAAAACATTTTTTTTCTTTAAAGGTTTCTTCTTAATCTATGTAAAACAACCTGTTGTTGATGCATTGGGGCTGCCTCTGGCTACAACTATTGAGATGGAAATCATAATCAGCCATTGATGTGTGCTGTTCAACATGCAAAGAGCATATCCCTATCATCGCCAAATGATTCTTGGCCATCTTAGAGTTGGAATATAAATGTCTATAGTTGAAATGTAAAATGCCTATGGCACTTTTCATCTCCACTATTGTTTGTACTGTTACAATTTTCGAAGTAGTATGAAATTGTAACACTATTATGTCTGTTGTTGTGACGGAGAATGCAAGTCAATGGTTTTGTTGGGTGGGTCAAGGGTGTGCCCTAATCCAAAACCGCTTTGCCTTTATAAATAGCCCCTTGAAATCGACCAAACCCAAGGAAAAATTATAGCTAGAGAGGGCAAGATCAGACCCTGAAAACCAATCTTCCCACACAAAAACCCACCCTTGAAATGGGTTCAATTCTCCAACTTAAGAACTTAACAACTACAAAGACAGCATCAACGTCGACCCCAATAGTTTCATCAATGGCAACCCATTCTCACACAAGTGTAAGCGATCTCTTTCAATGGGGGGTTTGAGATTTTTTCAGATGATTAACTTCTTGGTAACTTTAAGTACCCATTTGTTTCGTTTTGTGTTTGATCCATTAAACCCACCTCACATTTTCGTACCTTTGGTAGAAAATATGCTCAAGGTTACGGACTCTATGAACGACTGGACTCGAGCTTACAAACCGGTGCTTCAATCTTGCATAGCTTCTCTGAAAGACCAGCCAAGGAAAGTGGGTTGGAAATGTAAGCAAGACAAAAATGCACTCTATTTTTTTTTTTTCTGGGACATGTCTGGAGTGGATAAGGAGCATGTCAAGGTCACTCTGCAGGAGAAAACCAACACTATGGTCTTTCAAGGAGAGTGGATCAAGGAAGTACACTGGCAGGATCGTTCTTGCGGAGCACTATTTCGAGCCCAACAAGTTCGAGATGGAGATGAAGAATGGGATTTTGAAGGTTGTGATTCCCAAGCGTAGGGGTAATCTTATCTTCCATGTACTTTAGTTGAACCTTGGTTAATTCACTTGTTGTGTTGATGGTTAAATACTGACTGATTTTGGTTGAAATGAAGACTTCTGGTGTTTGCTCTAACATGTAAGAAAGGGAAATTATTATATGAAGTTGTTCTTACTTTTGATTTTTTTTTTTTTTTCGATAAAGATTCATGGGACGGTTATCTACTCACTTAATTGACATGGGTTAGCAATAATTTAGTTGGGGATTGTGACTCAGTTACATGCTAATTCACATACACAAGGGAAAAATGATAATATTTCAATACTGCAATATCCAAACTAAATTACTTGTCATATTACAACTAGAACAAACTGAACATCTCAAGTGCCCAATTGCGAAGGGCTCGTTCCGGGCAGATTCTACAGTTACCTGAGCTAAGAAATTCTTCTGCGAATGTATCTTGTTAACTTAAATGGAGTATTCTCCATATACAACAGGCAGGGGGTTGAAGTTGTGGAGTGTAGGAAATATAAGTACTGCAAATTAAAATAGTAACGAAGTTATCGATTTTCTTGGGTTGAGTCGCGGATTAGGTTGGTTTCTTTTAAGACGTTTCGTGGGCTCTGTCCAAAATTGTGCAAGCAGTCTGATAGCTCCGTCGTCTTCAGGATAAAACAACCAAGAATTCTGTATCTGTCTCGTTCAATCACATGCACTGTTGACGAACAAAAATCTATTCACCCTTTACTTTCTTATGCTCGAAATCACGGAAAACAATGAATAAAAACACTCTTTGAAAGATGAACTATTTACAAAAAACAAAACTCTGAAAACTATTGTTGTTTTTACAAAACTAACTCTCTGAGAATTGAAGAAAACAATAAATGCTTTTGATATATTTTAACTCAAAGAAGAGCAAGTATTTATAGGCTAGTAGGAAATCTTTTCAGAGAGAAAACGTGCTTTAAAAGGCGGCGGAAATCACGGAGAGAATCAGGAAAAAATGTGGGGAACGTTGGGAGAAAAGACTGGGTCTCCTCTGACTCAGTCTTGTTCTCTGCAGCAAATAAAGATATTTTTATTTTATTTTTTCAAATAAAATTTCAGCAAAAAGAAAGGTTCAATCTCTATCCTATCCTATTCTATCTGACTCGGCTCGGTCGAATGGCGGCGGCGCGTGTGGAATGGACCAACATTGGTCTAACTCTTTCCTCTTTCACTAAAGTGGGTACCCCTTGGGGTCCAACCCCAAGTCCAAACACTATCCTTATTAACTTCTCCAGAGTGAGTTACATAGAGGATATGAGACTAAACAATATAGGGAGAGTTTCAAAAATTAAGAAACCATTTTGTTTTTAAAATTCAAACTATTTTTTTCAACAATCCCCCACTTGAATTTAAAAAAAAAAACATTTCTTCATCGAGCAATCTATAAATATAAGATTGTGCATAAACAAAAGTGTCTTTCAACTTGAACTCTTGCATAATATTCATGATTTAGATTATACTAGAGTAACTCGTAGTTTTGAACTCTATTTCTAACAATATTACACGCACAACCTTACCAGGATGAAGTCTAAAAAGCCTGTGCTTTAAGACCATGCATGTATATCCCAGTATAAGGCTCTAGGAATTTCACCCACAAACTCCATAGGAAGCGACTATATATACTTCCACAATCACTTAGGTGAGTCTATCAAGAATACTCCTGTAGCTAGGTACTCCACTCCACATAGAGTATAGATCTCATTAAGAATTTTTTACTTATCCTACTATCGCTTCAAGAACTCATGCTTCAATTTAGGAATGGAATTATTATAAGGTCAGCATGATTCACTTCATATCATTCATGACTTGTTATTACCCATTGAACCTATTTCTTGGGATCTCCAGTCTATAAGTCGGGTTACCATCATAAATAACTCATCAAACTAAGGGCATAAGTCCCATTCCTTTCGAGGTTTTGGAAACCTTCTCTCTAGCTAATCCTTTCGTCAAATGATCAACCAAGTTCTCATCAGTTCGTACATGATCCACTCTAACAGCTCCAGTAGATAGAAACTCTTTAACCGTACTGTGCTTACGACGTATTTGTCGTCTCTTGCCGTTATAATAACGGTTCTGTATCTTTTCAATAGCCGCGAAACTATCGTAATGGATCAAGACAGTTGGTATCGACCTTTCCCATAGAGGGATCTCTGCTAGCAAGTTTCTTAACCAACCTGCTTCCTCACTAGCCGTGGCTAGTGCTATCATCTCTGACTCCATTGTGGACTGTGCCAAAATAATTTGTTTCTTTGATTTCCAAGAAACAGGCCCACCAACTATACTGAAAATATAGCCACTGGTGGCTTTGGAGTCATCTGAGAGGATGTTACAATCAGTATCGCTATATCCTTCAAGGACAGTGGGAAACTTCTGATAGTATAATCCGAGGTTCTTAGTCCTCTTTAGGTACTTCATGAGCCTTTCAATAGCATGTCAATGTTTTATACTAGGTCTACTGATAAATCTGTATAGTAGTCCCACAACATAAGCTATGTCAGGCCTAGTGCAATCGGTAGCATATTGTAGGCTACCAATGATGCTCGCATACTCAAATTGTCTAACACCATTACCGGTGTTCTTGAACAACTTTACACTAGGATCATTAAGAGTACATGCAGGTTTACAGTCAGAGTAATTATATTTCTTTAGGATCTTCTCAATATAGTGTGATTGATCCAAATAAATTCCCTTTTCAAACCTAGTAATCTTAATACAAAGGATTACACTCGCCTCTCCAAGGTCTTTCATATCAAAGTTCGCACGCAATAAAGGTTTCACTTTATTCACAACATGAATATTAGAACCAAAGATAAGCAAATCATCCACATATAGATATATAATAGTGCAAATGTCATTTTCAGATTTATAATAAATGCATTTGTCACTTTTGTTCACTTTAAAGTCATGTGAGATATTAAGATTATCAAATTTTTCATGCCATTATTTTGGAGCTTGTTTCAAACCGTAAAAAGATTTATCTAGTTTGCAAACTTTATTTTCTTGCCCTGGAATTACAAAACCTTCAGGTTGGTCCATGTAAATTTCTTCTTCTAAATCATCATTAAGAAAAACAGTTTTTACATCCATTTGGTGCAATACTAGATCGTGTATTGCAGCAAAAAAATTAGCACTCGAATAGATGTAATTCTAGTAACAGGAAAATCTGTGTCAAATAAGTCAACATTTTTTCTTGTCTAAACCCTTTGGCTACAAGACGAGTCTTAAACTTTTCAACATTTCCATCGGGTTTCAATTTATTCTTAAATACCCACTTACAACCTATTGTCTTGCAACCTGGTGGCAAGTCAACTAAATGTCAAGTTTTATTAGACTCAAGAGAGTCCATTTCATCATCAATATCCTCTTCCCAAAAGTTGGCATCTATAGAAGATAAAGTTTCTTGAAAGTTAAGGGGATCCTCCTCTACTGTAAAGGCATAGAAATCGGGGCTATAGTTTTTAGAAGTTCGGTTCCGTTTACTTCTCCTAGGCTCAGATTCTGTTGCTTTATCGTTTTCACCAGTGTTCTAAAAAGCGCTAAGCGGTGGGCGGGCGACGAGTAGGTGCCTAGCGCTCAGGGGCATAAACGGCGCCTAGGCGGTCTTAGGTTTTGTATTATAACTTTAATAATTTACAAAAGTTTAACATAATACCTTATCAATTACATGAAAAATTAACAATCATAAACAAAATTTGTTATAACTCAAATGACTGAAGTTGATCATGATGGGTACTTTATACAAAGTTGAATTTGTGGACAAATATCCAAACCTATTCTTTTATTTTTCTTCAAATTGCATGAATAACCTCATTTCATGTTTGATAAAATCTACATTACCAAAATTGGTACTGACAGATACTTTGAGAATTCCATTAAGTACTCATTATTTGCTACATTTAGACATATATTGAATAAAAAATAATAAAATTGTTTATTTCTAAAAAAGAGGAAAGAAAAATAAAATAAGAACACAATCAGCCTTATTAAAAATTATAAAAAAAAACTTGCCCAGACCGCCTAGACCCCGCCTAGGCCGCCCAGACCGCCTAGACTTTGCCTAAACTGTCAAGAACCCACCCAGCCATTAATCTGGGAGTTTTTCTATCGTCTACCGCTTAGGCCGATTTTTAGAACACTGGTTTTCATTCATCCTGATCATAGGCACGTTATTAGAGGGTGTACCCCTACTATTCCTTGAGATAAAAGGAAATCTATGTTCATAGAAATCAACATCGTTCGATTCTATGATATCGTGATCACTAAGGTTATAGAATCTATAGGCTTTGCTGTTAACAACATATCCTATGAATACACACTCATATGCCCTACTGGAAAGTTTGTTCCTTTTAGGATCGAGAATTCTAACATAAGCTAAACAACCCCAAGTTTTGAGGTATGACAAGTTTGTTTGTCTATTTTTCATCTCATAAGGAGAAGTTTTACTTTTCGATTTAGGTACTCTATTTAGCACATAACAGACCGTCAAAATAATCTCTCCTCACCAGTGTGATGTAGCACCGGAGTTAAGTAGAATGACAACTACTGACTCAATAAGAGTTCTATTTTTCCTTTCAGCATTGCCATTCATCTCAGGAGAGAACGGTGCAGTTTTTTCATGAATAATTCCATGAGAATTATAAAACTCTATGAAATTACTGTTGTCATATTCAGTGCCTCTATCACTTCCGTTAAAAATATTTTAAACGTGTCAAATGCTCCACTCTTGTTTTTTATCAGAAAGACGAAGGTATAATCAGAACAATCATCAATAAACGTAATAAAATAGCATTTTCCATTTCTAGCCAAAACACCATCAAGTTCACATTTATCTGAGTGTATTATATCTAAGAGTTCAGATTCTTTAACAACAGATTTATGTGGTGTTTTGGTTATTTTAGCTTGTATACAATAGTTGCATTTTTCAAAGTCATTTAAGGACAATTTTGGAATTAGTCCTAAGTTACTCATGTTTTTAATTATTCGCTTATGAACATGATCGAGTTTAGCATGCCAAGTATTAAAAGAACACAACATGTAAACAGAACTAGAAATTTTATAAGCATCAACATTCAATAGAAACATACTATCAGTGGCATACCCTTTCCTCACAAATACAGTGTTCTTAGTGATGGTATACAAATCAGCCCCTATTATTTGAGTAAACACAACCTTGTTCAGAAGGTAGCCAGAAACTAAGTTCTTCCTCATCTCCCGAGTATGCAGGACATCCTTCAGGATGACGGTCTTTCCAGAGGAAAACTTCAATTCTACTTCGCCAGCTCCAGCAACGATAGTTGACTAGGAATCACCCAGCAACACTTTCTTGTCCTCAGCTTCAGAATAGGACTTGAACATTTCTCGATCATAGCTAACATGTTGAGACGCACCAGTGTCAACCCACCATCCCTCGGATCCATCAACAAAGTTGATCTCATATACCATGACTATAAGTTGGTCTTCGGTTAGGTTCGCCTGCGGAGTAGGACGAGATCCATTTCGACAATTCTTTGCCATATGCCCTGACCTGTTGGAAGTATAACATAGGAACTGTGTTGTTTCATTCCTTGAGGGGTGTTTTTGTCCATTCTGATTTCGCGGAGGATTATGATTCTTTTGGTTGCAGTTTTGGTTGTTCCAATTCTAATTGTTTTGATTTCTATTGTGACTCTGATTTTTCATAGTCTTTCCACCGGGTTTCAGAGCCATAGGGGTAGATTTCTTCGGGTTAGAAATAATCAGAATTTCATCTTTCTGATCTTGTTTTCGGGCTTCCTCTTCAATCCGAAGTCGGGTAATCAGACTTTCTAGAGATAACTCTTTGGTTTTATGCCTAAGTGCATTTTTAAAGTCTTTCCAACCAAGGGGAAATTTATCTATTACAACAACTACTTGAAATTGCTCATCTAAGGTCATGCCTTCAGATATGATTTCATGAGCAATTTCTTGTAGCTCGTGGGATTAGGTTTCCACAGATTTGTCATAAGTCATTTGGTATTTCAGATAGCGACTGACGACATATTTCTTTGTGCCAATCTCCCCAGTGTCATATTTTTTCCTAAGGGCTTCCCAAATATCCTTAATTAGCAGTTTTTTTTCAGAACAATAATAATCATACAATTCATTAGACAGACCATTCAAAATAAAATTCTTACAAAAGTCATTTTCTATCCAGCAATCTAGTTCCTTAGTGCGGGTTTCATCAGGTTCAGCAAGCAATTCGGGTTTCTCAGCATTACAGATATAATAAACTTTTTTCTGTAGTTAAGAAAAACAATATTTTTTGTCTTCATATTTTAAAGTGTTGATCCTCAAAACGAAAGGGCGTGTTTAGGTCCTTAGCAGCAAGTTTAGTAGTAGTAGACATGACAGATATGTAATGTCTTAAAATTGTAGGAAATATAAGTGATGCAAATTAAAACAGGAAAGAAGTTACCAATTTTCCTGGGTTGAATTATGGACAAGGTCCCTCTCTTTAAGACGTTTTGCGGCTCTGCCCAAGATTGTGCAAGCAGTCTGATAGCCCCGTCGTCCCCAGGATAAAACAGCCCAGAATTCTGTATCTGTCTCGTTCAATCACATGCATTGTTGACGAACGGAAATCTATTCACCCTTTACTTTCTTATGCTCGGAATCATAAAAAAAATGAATAAAAACACTCTCAACTGTTTACAAAAAACAAAACTCTGAAACAGAAACAAATTCTTTTGATATATTTTAACTAAGAGAAGAGCAAGTACTTATAGGCTTGTAGGAAATCTTTTCAGAGAGAAAACGTGCCTTAAAAGGCAAAAATCACGGAGAGAATCATGAAAAAACGTGGGGAACGTTGGGAGAAAAGACTGGGTCTCCTCTGACTCAGTCTTGTTCTCTGCAGCAAATAAAGATATTTTTATTTTATTTTTTCAAATAAAATTTCAGTAAAAAGAAATGTTTCATCTCCATCAGACTCGGCTTGGCCAACGGCGCGCGCGGAGTGGACCAACATTGGTCTAACTTTTCCCTCCTTCACTAAAATGGGTACCCGTCCAAGCTCAAGTCCAAACAATATCCTTATTAACTCCTCCACAGTGAGTTACATAAAGAATATGAGACTAAACAATATAGGAAGAGTTTCAAATCAGTGGCATACCCTTTCCCCACAAATACAGTGTTCTTAGTGATGGTATACAAATCAGCCCCTATTATTTGAGTAAACACAGCCTTGTTCAGAAGGTAACCAGAAACTAAGTTCTTCCTCATCTCCCGAGTATACAGAACATCTTTTTGGATGACGGTCTTTTCAGAGAAAAACTTCAATTCTACTTCGCCAGCTCCAGCAATGATAGTTGACTAGGAATAACCCAACAACATTTTCTTGTCCTCAGCTTCAGAATAGGACTTGAACATTTCTCGATCATAGCAAACATGTCGAGAAGCACCAGTGTCAACCACCATCCCTCGGATCCACCAACAAAGTTGATCTCATATACCATGGCTATAAGTTGGTCTTTGGTTAGGTTCGCCTGCGGAGTAGGACGAGACCCATTCCAACAATTCCTTGCCATATGCCCTGGCCGGTTAGAAGTATAACATAGGAACTGTGTTGTTTCATTCCTTGAGGGGTGTTTTTGTCCATTCTGATTTCGCGGAGGATTATGATTCTTTTAGTTGCGGTTTTGGTTGTTCCAGTTCTAATTGTTTCGATTTCTATTGTGACTCTGATTTTTTATAGTCTTTCCACCGGGTTTCAGAGCCATAGGGGTAGATTTCTTCTGGTTAGAAACAATCAGAATTTCATCTTTCTGATCTTGTTTTCGGGCTTCCTCTTCAATCCGAAGTCGGGTAATCAGACTTTCTAGAGAGAACTCTTTGGTTTTATGCCTAAGTGCATTTTTAAAGTCTCTCCAGCCAGGGGGAAATTTATCTATCACAACAGCTACTTGAAATTGCCCATCTAAGGTCATGCCTTCAGATATGATTTCATGAGCAATTTTCTGTAGCTCGTGGGATTAGGTTTCCACAGATTGTCATAAGTCATTTGGTATTTCAGATAGCGACTGACGACATATTTCTTTGTGTCAGCCTCCTCAGTGTCATATTTTTTCCTAAGGGATTCACAAATATCTTTAATTAGTAGTTTTTTCAGAACAATAATAATCATACAATTCATCAGACAGACCATTCAAAATAAAATTCTTACAAAAGTCATTTTCTATCCAGCAATCTAGTTCCTTAGTGCGGGTTTCATCAGGTTCAGCAGGCAATTCGGGTTTCTCAGCATTACAGATATAATAAACTTTTTGTGTAGTTAAGAAAAACAATATTTTTTGTCTTCATCTTTTAAAGTGTTGATCCTCAAAACGAAAGAACGTGTTTAGGTCCTTAGCAGCAAGTTCAGTAGTAGTAGACATGACAGATATGTAACGTCTTAAAATTGTAGGAAATATAAGTGATGTAAATTAAAACAGGAACGAAGTTACCAATTTTCTTGGGTTGAATCGTGGACAAGGTCGCTCTCTTTAAGACGTTTTGCGGCTCTGCCCAAAATTGTGCAAGTAGTCTGATAACCCTGTCGTCCCCAGGATAAAACAGCCCAGAATTCTGTATCTGTCTCGTTCAATCACATGCATTATTGACGAACGGAAATTTATTCACCTTTTACTTTCTTATGCTCGGAATCACGAAAAAAATGAATAAAAACACTCTCTGAATATGAACTGTTTACAAAATACAAAACTCTGAAATAGAAACAAATGCTTTTGATATATTTTAACTAAGAGAAGAGCAAGTACTTATAGGCTTGTTGGAAATCTTTTCAAAGAGAAAACGTGCCTTAAAAGGCGGCGGAAATCACGGAGAAAATCGGAAAAAACATGGGGAACGTTGGGAGAAAAGACTGGGTCTCCTCCGACTCAGTCTTGTTCTCTGCAGCAAATAAAGATATTTTTATTTTATTTTTTCAAATAAAATTTCAGTAAAAAGAAATGTTTCATCTCTATCCGACTCGGCTCGGCCAACAGCGCACGTGGAGTGGACCAACATTGGTCTAATTTTTCCCTCCACTAAAATGGGTACCCGTGTAATTTTTCCCTCCTTCACTAAAATGGGTACCCGTCCAAGCTCAAGTCCAAACAATATCCTTATTAACTCCTCCACAGTGAGTTATATAAAGAATATGAGACTAAACAATATAGGGAAAGTTTCAGAAATTAAGAAACCATTTTGTTTTTAAAATTCAAACTAATTTTTTCAGCATGGAGTTTAACGATGTGGAGGCCGAATGCTTGAGTGACTTTGAGGGTGCCTTTTGGAGGAACTCAGCCTGATGACCATGACCCTTCTATTGTCCAAGGGTATGAGTTTACAAACTAGGTACATCCTTTTCACTACACTACTTCAAAAAAGTTAGCTCATCCAAATATTTGTAGCTTGATAAATATGCTGTGAATTCTACACGGTTAAACTGAAGAATAAGCTTGCGTATTTCAATATTTTAATCAATATCTTTCCCAGTCTGAACACCCATGCTAATATTATTCAATACAAATTCCACGTGCACAGAACACGGAGACCTCTTAAAGTCTTAATCCAAACCCTAAACAACTATAATATCACTTTCTAGGCGGGATCTACAAGGAGAGAAACAACATTAAGAAAATATTGTTGTAACATCAATGGTGTATATTCTACAAGCCTTTATTTGCAGAGACAACATACTGCAGAGATGCTGCAAAGTTCTCCATTCCTTGACCTGAGTAAATGATGGAAGCGGAAACTGGTAAGACAATTAACTGTTAGCCTTTTGACAGTTTTCTGAATTTGTTCAGTCTTGCAATTATGCTGGAGGTCATTTTAATTCTTAATATTTGCAACTTTTAAAAACCAGGTGAAAGAATTGGTGATTTTTTGTCTGTAAATCTCTAAACAAGTCTCAGTTGCCTATAATAGTTCATAGCATGTAATTAAGAGATCGCGATTATACAAAAAAAAAAAAAAAAAAATCGATCTATCCAATATCTGAGATTAGATCTATCTGATCTCCGAGATCTGAGATCTGAGATCTCTTGCAGCTAGTGAAAGGCGGGGAAGGGAGGGGAGAGGGAGGCGGCCGGGATGGGTGTCGAGTGAGAGTTTTTTTTTTGTAGTGGTGGGAAGTTTTTTCCCGGCTTTGGGTTTCTTCTCTGCTGCTGGGGTCTTCTCTGCCACGGCGGACTTCTCCTCTGTGGGTTTCATCTATGCGGGCTTCTTCTTTGCTTTGGGTGCCATTGGTAGTGATGCGTTTTTGAGGATTGAAGGTTTTAGAAAGCAATGAGAAACAGAGAGAGTAGTTGATGATGAAAAAGGTTTGGTTGAGAGAAAATTATATAGAGAGAGATGTAATTGAAGGGGATTGGTTGAGTTGGTTTCACAGATCGGTGACGTGATTTGATTTAGTGCGTTGGATTGAGCTAAAGTTTTTTGGTGTTACTGACAGTTGAGATGAGGTTTTATTTTTGTGTATAATTTAAAAAAAAAAAAATCAATTAGGGACGGTAAAAACCGTAGCAAAGAGTTTTAATTTGTAAAACTTAGCTACGGCTCACGTGCCGTCGCAAAAATTTTAATTAGCTACGGTAAAAATTTTAATTAGCTACGGTAAAAACCGTAGCAAAGAGTTTTAATTAATTTTTTATTTGTAAAGCTTAGCGACGGCTCTTATGCCGTAGCTAAATGTTTTTGTGTATAGATTTTTTTTTCAAAAAATCAATTAGCTACGGTAGAATAACCGTAGCTAATGATTTTTATTTGTAAAGCTTAGCGATGACTTTTGTGTCGTAGCTAAATGTTTTTGTGTATATATATATATTTTCAAAAAATCCATTAGCTACGGTATAATACCGTAGCTAATGATTTTTATTTGTAAAACTTAGCGACGGCTTATGTGTCGTAGCTAAGGGACAACAAAAACCGTAGTTACCAATTTTCTTTGTAAAACTTAGCGACGACTAAAATACCGTAGCTAATAAAAGAATTAGCAACAGTTTTTTGCCGTCGCAAAATAATTAGCGACGGTTTTTTATGATTATTGGTTGAGTCAGCTATCAAAAGCATTAGCGACAGTTTTTTGGCGTCGCAAATCTTTTAATTAGTGACGGTATTTTGATACCGTCGCTAGTATCTGTAGCTATTGAAGCTTTTTTTTGTAATGTATTATCGTAATGGGATATATGAAGTTCATGCTGAGTTACTTGTACGTCATATCCACCATTAAACTAAATCTCTTTCCATGCATTAACTATTTTACACATGCAGATAGGCATACATATTGTACAGATGGTGCATCGACAGTCAAACTGAACTGGTCTAGCAAAGCTAATAGGATTGTGCTTTTGGAAATGAGTTAAACCTTTAAACAGAAGTCGACTATTTTAACCAAGAAATTGAACCATCATGGTTAATCTCATTCGTGTAATGAGTGTCCGAAGGAGAAAGAGAGAGACAAATCACACCAGAAATGTTGTTTTGCCTACTCGACCACCCATCACCGCTCAATTGTACAGGGCATGTACCATTGGCGATGCCAATCTCTTCAATCTAGCATTAGAAGAGCTAACAGAAGATTATGAGCTTTCAGATATGGCAAGCCCCCAGGAGAATTCTGTCCTTCATATTGCAGCAAGCTTTGGACATGATATGATAGTGCAACTAATTGTCGAAGAATGCCCTTCTATTATTACCAAAAGAAACTCTAATGGTGATACTGCATTGCATATTGCTGCTAGATATGGGCATTTATCTATCGTGTGTTTTATGATCAACTGTGCCAAAAATAATGTTCAGTATGACCTCGAAGAAGGAAACATTCAAGAGGTTCGTGGATTATTGAGCATGATAAATGTTGATGGAAATACAGCTCTGCACGAGGCCATAATAAACGGTCATCAAGCGGTCTCCCTTGCATTGATTAATGCAGATGCAGAACTGGTAGATGTGGTCAACAACAAAGGGGAGTCTTCATTTTACTTGGCTACTGAAGTGGGGATTGAAGATGTGGTTCAGAAGCTGTTGGAAGCGCCAATTGATCATCTACTCCAAGAAATTCGGGAAGGCAAGACAGCTCTTCATGCTGCTATCAAACAGGGACACACTGGTAAGTAAACTTGTAGTCGAGTGAACATTGATACTGTTTTTGTTCATTTCATGAGCACACTTCAATTAACTATTAGTCCTTGTAACTGACATGGACGACCGATCTCATGTTAGCTTTGATGCATGCACCCATCGAAGCACACTTGTAAAGAACATGAAGCTTGATATTGTCTCTTTTGTTACTTTTTGCTCATATATTCCAGGTATAATAGAATTACTTGTAGAGAAAAAACCAGAACTGGCTGCGCTAAGAGATTCCCGACAAAGGAGTCCACTTCACTATGCCATGGATTCAGGTTCTCTTCAAGCAGTCAATCGTTTGCTTAAGAGTGATGCTTCAAGAGCTCGTCAGCCAGACGATGATGGCACCTTTCCTATTCACAAGGCAGCTAGTAAGGGCCAAGTTAGCATATTTCAGAAGATCTTACACCATTGCCCAGACTCAAGGGAATTGCTTGATCTTAAAGGTCGAAATGCTCTTCATGCTGCAGTTAAGAGTAGACAAGTGCACATGGTGAAGTATATATTGAAATCACTTGATCTGGAGAAGCTTATAAATGAAAAGGATGTGGATGGGAACACTCCTTTGCATCTAGCCACATTTGAGGGTCATGCGATGATTGTTAATATTCTTGTAAGTGACAAGAGAGTCAGCACAATTGCTGTGAATAACGAAGGCCTCACACCGTATGACACTGCCGACTTGTATGCTGCCTCCGAATCATCGTTTCAGAAGGTACAATTGTTATAAAACTACTGTTAAAGCTGTTCCAACTAACCACTGTGTGATAGTCAAATTTGCCTTCAGAATAATAGTTAGTGACTTATGCTCAATTATTTGCAGGTTCTAATCATGATGGCCTTAAGATCGGCCCACTCACCAAGATGTCACAATCACCCTGAAAATACTATAGAAGATGGTAATGATCAAGGAAAGAAAACCTCAACAAAATCATTTAAGGACAGGATAAACACCCTTCTACTTGTATCAACTCTCATTGTCACAGTCACCTTTGCTGCTGGCTTTACAATGCCAGGTAAAAAAGATTACCATTGAATTGAACCAATCGAATCACCGCATTTGCAAGAGTTATGTTTGATGCTTCATCTTTTATGTAGTCTGAATTATTTATAATTTCGTTGAGTTCTTCCTGGACAGCCATAATCTTTCGAATTGGCCCTTGCCAAGTAATTAATGTCACTGAACTTTGTTACTGTGTGATACCGCAGGAGGTTACAACAATGATGATCCAGACAAAGGCATGGCAACTATGCTAAGACAAGTCACATTTCATATATTTGTGATCAGCAATACAATAGCTATGTATAGTTCCATCATTGCAGCAATCACACTGACTTGGGCACACTTAGGCGACATTCATTTACTGGAACGTGCAATGAGATTGAGCATGGTGCTGTTAGCGATAGCACTCACAATGATGGCTTTGGCATTTGGAGCAGGAGTGAATCTGGTGGTGAGAAAACTTTGGTGGCTGGCTAGTGTTCTTCTAGTGATTGATTTCATTTTCCTTCTGTGCATTTTAGTTCTCTTTATTCCACTTCAGCTCCCGCTTGTCTCTAAATATCGCTGGATGCAATTTCTTCACACTTTTACCTTACGTCTACTGTTATTTGCTGGTCGACATTAAGTTTGCCAATGCATCCTTGTCATCTACATTTGAAGTATTTGGTTTTCTTTATTGTTGTTGTTGCTACTGTTGTTATTGGCAGTGATCTTTTGTAAATGTTTATTTGAGTAGCTCCTTGTATACTACAAACTGAAAAAGTTGCAAGAGTTTTTAAAACACCTCTAATGACTAGGGAGTATATAAACATGTGAATGCAAATAACACTGTTTTCTATTTATTCAAAATCCGGCAAAGCTCGGGCTCTGCAGAGAACAAGAGTTGAACGCGAACTTGGATATCAAGCGCATCATCGAACGGTACTTGGGAAAAATAAAATAAATGAAAATGAAGATCATGACCAAAATTGCAGCTGCTAGCCACTTGGACTCGCTCATAACCAAGTACCATCAACTGCAAATGCCGAGTGCTATGGTCAATAACAACATAATCCATTTACGAGCAAATTCAACAGGCTTAGATTACCCAAGTGTACACAACTGTGTTTTTTTAGTTATTAGGTTTCTATCTTGCCACTGCTTGGGTAATGACCTCTTGGCATTGTAAAATATGAAGCAAAGCGATGTTGATAATCAATCAGTGTTGTCACAAGCACTAATGTGGTGATCCTGTCCTGGAAGTTGCCAGGATGGTCATCTGGTGTGTATTTCCTGTTGGAAATTTGGTTTTTTAAAAAGAAAAACAAATAAGTGTTTTCATGGTTTTGAACCCTGGATCTCTCCCCTGGTTTGATCATTGTATCACACTCTAATGAATAGTCCCATATCTACTATATATCTCTTTGAGGTAGAGTATATAAGAAGATAGTTAGGACTTGGGTTTGAACCCCTTGGGGGTACCACTCTTTTATGAGGAGGGGAGAGATAGACTCTCACGCCCGCCGTTCATTCGGTCGGGCGGGTCAAGTCATTTAGAAAGCAAATTAATTTTTTGATGAAAATTCTTTTGCTTAAACGAATTTTAAAATTCAGAAGTGGACTGAAACAGCTCCATGTTTTCTGGCTTAAATCACGCCAAATGAAAACGGCTTCCCGATTTGTGCGCCATGTTTTCATATGCGTGTTTTTCAATCTATTAATACTCCCATCAGTATTAGAGCTGCAAAGGAATGAATATAGAAAGAAACAGAGAGTCTTGCTAGCATCTTCGAATTGCTTCTTCAACACAGTTTTGCTTGCTTCTTCGAAATCTGTTTATTGAAATCAGAGTGAAGTGATTGCAAAAACAGAGTTTGTAAAACAGTTCTTCGAAATTCTGAACAGAGCTTGAGAAACTGTGAGCTTCTTCTAAATAAAAAACAGAGTCTTCCCTCTTTGATCGAAATCTGGTTTTGAAAAACAGAGTTTAGCTTCATCGAAATCAAATTCAGTTCTTGCAAAAAGTCCAGCAGTTCTTGCTACAGAGTTTTGCTTATTCGAATCTGTTTTTGCTTCTATGAAATAAAAAAAAAAAAACAGAGATTGCAAAACAGTTCTTGCATCTTCTAAATCAGCAACAGTTCTTCGAAATCAGAACATGTTTTCTAAAACAGAAACAGTTCTTGCGTTTTTTGCAAAACAGTAGTGCATCAAGAACGTGTTTTGAAAACAGTCATAGTTTATGCTTCTTGCCGATTTTGATTCCGAGCAAATAAGGAGAATAAGGTGATTAGTATACCGTTCATCTATTGTGCATATTTGATCGAGACAGAGAAGATTCTGGGCTGTTTTATCCTGGGGACGGCGGGGCTACGAAACTGCTAGCACAATCTTGGGCAGAGCCGCGAAACGTCTTAAAGAGAGCGACCTAGTCCGCGACTCAACCCAAGAAATACTGGTACCATCGATCCTAACTATTTATTGGAATTCTTTACAGCAGTTGAATCTTATACAGAAGTTACAACAAACAGGTATGTTAAGTATGAATTTATTTCATAGATTTCATTTGTTTGTCAAATAATGTTTGATTACATTAGTATGCTTATTTGCATTTGTTATTGTTAGTATGCTTAATGTTTGGATGGAAATTATGCTTTATATTTGCATATTGGAATTTACTCGAGTAGAACATCCTATACATTATTCTAGCAAAATACTTAGAAATGTCTTACTGTGACATTATAGGTGCTGATCCATATAATCAGTTCCAACAATTTTAAGACGTGTTCTTTCTGCCATGATTACAAATACTGAATTTGCTAAACAAAGTTTGCATATATTTGTAATACAAGAATGCACACATAATATTTGAGTTAAAGAAGTGAATCGTATATACAGTTGGGTATATATAGATTAGCGATGAACAGTTAATATACTGAACTCAATGCTTTTTGTTAGCATAAAATTTCTGAGTCAGGAACTTAGGCTTCTTTTAGAAATTGATCCAACTGTTGGTAACAATGATATGTCTTTGATCTATATGCTTCATTTCCTACAAAGTAATGCACACTAAAAGTGAAGTTGAGTTATGATACTGACTTTAGCTATGGACTATTCCTTGATTCAAAGGGATCCAATGATAGGTTGGCAAACATTACTTTGATGAGAAAATATTAGTAGAAGTTGTGATCTATAAGCTTATTGACATACTGTTTTGTTATGCAAGGATGATTATGTGTATTTTGATTTTGACTCTTATTCATGGTTATAGAATAAGTTATATCCTCATGATTCTCATGTATTAGTTATACGCTCGTTGATTGGAAAAATCCTTCAATTGAGTTTGAGAATCTTTTCCTGTTATGTAACAAACATAAAAATGGAGTAGCAACCATGTTTATGAAGACCATATAAGTCTAAAAGTAATAAATGAGGATATGTATGTATGTATGAAAGCTTTGAAATATTGCTTTGGAATAGTCAAACAAAATACATGAATGGGACATTTTCCTTGTTTTGTACAAGTTGGACTATTCAAGGAAGTATATGTTATTGCCATGTTGCTTCAATGTGTCTGTTTGTTATGGATCCCATTCGCTTAAACAAAATTTGTTCCAAGGATTGAAGTTTAGTTTTGTTTGCACTATGTTGCTTTTATGTATCCTTGGGTAGTAGTGTTTTGTTGTGTTATTGGGATGGAAGCAAGTTTCTCCATTTATTTATTTTATAAATTGGTTATGGTAGAATCTATGCAAGGACACAATCCATGGTAATATTTGAAAAGTTTAGAAAGAGGGTTATATTTAAAGATCCACATGAGTTAGAACTACGTTTGCAATATCAGATATCTTTATCTATGATGGTGGTTTACCATGTTATGTATTTTTTAAAGATATTTTTATGGTGACTTGACAACCATATTGAAATCATATTAATTATGATTAACGTAGTTAGAGATTGACATACATATACACATGTTGACATGTAAAATGTAGTCTAAACTCTAAAACCTTGGAGGAATAGAACACCATGCTTTAAAATTAAATTTCATAGAAATTTAACTATGAAAGTGCTGCTATTTTAGGCTTTCTGAGTTGGAATATCATGAAATCTGAATCACTAAATTCCATTTGAACATTTCGTGAGAAGTGAATAATATCATCTATGCATGTTACTCTTTAGATAATGAGTATGCAGTTATATGATAATTATGTTATGCATTTTGGATGATTCAGTCTATTTTGGTGCGACCAATGATTGATCTATTGTGCAATTTAGAATGCCTCTAATTATCAATACTATTGATGGAAAGAAAAACCTTGTGTTTAATGTTATAGTTGATGTTTGATGTTAAGCTGAGATAAGGAGGCTATAAGGAATCATTTATATACAGATTGACCTGTGGATTTTGTTCTTGATGTCAATACATAAATGATTTTGCTCAGACCATAAGTTGGTCGGACTTCCACATGAGGACATGTATTCTTATGGAAAGGATAAGTTCTCATGATGATGATGTTGATGACAATATAGATCAATTGAAGCTATGCTTGATTTTGTTACGGAACTTTGTTTTCAAAGTCTGCAACTAAATTCCCAGAGGCTGAACAAATATAGCTTGATGTTTACATCAAAGTTTGAAAAATTCAGAAGCTGAATTTAAGATACGTGTTCTAATGATATTCTTAGTTGATCCTTGAACTTAAAAGAAAAAATGAGAATAGCGAGATGAATAGAATGGGTATTTTATTCGATATTCTCAATTTATGGGTCCTTAAGAGTTGAATGCATGGTCATCTTCAGATAGCAAGAAGACCGTCATTTAATATGCATTCAAAAAGGTAGCTAAACCTGTTTTTGACAATAGTTAGAAGGACCGAAGTTCAAAAGTCCCTTAATGGGAAGCTTACGTATATTTTTATACATGCTAAAAATAATTTTGTGAATTCTGATTTTTTGTGAAAAGATTTTTTGTGTTTCTCAAGGAATTTTTCATGAAAAGATAAATTGCATTTATTTTCGAGGCATAGTGGGGGTTATTTCGAGGAATAGTGGGGGTATATCCTCAACTAACGTGCCTATGATAAGGATGCATGAAACTGATAAAGTCATAGAATCTGAGCCTAGGAGAAGTAAACGTAAATGAACTTCTTGGCCCCGATTACTATGTATTTTCAGTAAAGAAGGTTTCCCTTAAATTTCAAGGAGCCTTAATAGATGCAATTGAAAAGGTCATGAGGTACCTTAAGAGGATTACGAACCTCGGATTACAGAAGTTTTCCGCTGTCCTTGAAGGATATAGCGATGCTGATTGGAACACCCTTTCAGATGACTCCTAAGCCACCAGTGGCTATATTTTCAATATAACTGGTGGAGCTGTTTCTTGGAAGTCAAAGAAACAGACCATTTTGGCACAGTCCACGATGGAGTCAGAGATTATAGCATTAGCTACGGCTAGTGAAGAAGCAGGTTAGTTGAGAAACCTGCTAGCAGAGATCCCTGTATGGGAAAGACTGATTCCAGCTGTCTTGATCCATTGTGATAGTACCGCGGCTATTGCAAAAATACAGAACCGTTATTATAACGGCAAGAAACGACAAATACGTCGTAAGCACAGTACGGTTAGAGAATTCTATCTACTGGTGCTGTGAGATTGGATCATGTACGAACTGATGTGAACTCGGCTAATTCTTTGACGAAAGGATTAGCTAGAGAAAAGGTTTTCAAAAACCTCGAAAGGAATGGGACTAAAGCCCTTAGATGGATGAGTCATTCATGACGGTAACCCAACCTATAGACTGGAGATCCCAAGAAATAAGTTCAATGGGTAATAACAAGTCGTGAATGACATGATGTGAATCATGCTGACAAAATAACAATCTCATTCCTAGACTACAGCATGAATTCCTGAAGCGATAGTAGGATGAGTTGAAAAAACTCTTAATGAGGTCTATACTCTATGTGGAGTGGAGTACCTAGCTACAGGAGTACTCTTGATAGACTCACCTAAGTGATTGTGGAAGTTTGGCCGCTTCCTATGGAATTTGTGGGCAAAATTCCTAGAGCCTTCACTACACTGGGATATACGTGCATGGCCGTAAAGCACGGGCTTTTTAGACTTCACCCTGGTAAGGTTGTGCGTGTAATGTCTATTAGAGATAGAGTTCAAAACTACGAGTTACTCTAGTATATTCTAAAGCATGAACACTACGCAAGAGTTCAAGTCGTAAGACACTTTTGTTTATGCACAATCTTATATGTTATAGATTGCTCGATAAAAATTGTTTTTTCAATCCAAGTGGGGATTGTAAAATTGTTTTTAAAAATCCAAGTGGGGGATTGTTGGAAATTTGGTTTTTTAAAAAGAAAAACAAATAAGTGTTTTCATGGTTTTGAACCCTGGATCTCTCCCCTGGTTTGATCATTGTATCACACTCTAATGAATAGTCCCATATCTACTATATATCTCTTTGAGGTAGAGTATATAAGAAGATAGTTAGGACTTGGGTTTGGACCCCTTGGGGGTACCACTCTTTTATGAGGAGGGGAGAGATAGACTCTCGCGCCCGCCGTTCATTCGGTCGGGCGGGTCGAGTCATTTAGAAAGCAAATTAATTTTTTGATGAAAATTCTTTTGCTTAAACGAATTTTAAAATTCAGAAGTGGACTGAAACAGCTCCATGTTTTCTGGCTTAAATCACGCCAAATGAAAACGGCTTCCCGATTTGTGCGCCATGTTTTCATATGCGTGTTTTTCAATCTATTAATACTCCCATCAGTATTAGAGCTGCAAAGGAATGAATATAGAAAGAAACAGAGAGTCTTGCTAGCATCTTCGAATTGCTTCTTCAACACAGTTTTGCTTGCTTCTTCGAAATCTGTTTATTGAAATCAGAGTGAAGTGATTGCAAAAACAGAGTTTGTAAAACAGTTCTTCGAAATTCTGAACAGAGCTTGAGAAACTGTGAGCTTCTTCTAAATAAAAAACAGAGTCTTCCCTCTTTGATCGAATCTGGTTTTGAAAAACAGAGTTTAGCTTCATCGAAATCAAATTCAGTTCTTGCAAAAAGTCCAGCAGTTCTTGCTACAGAGTTTTGCTTATTCGAATCTGTTTTTGCTTCTATGAAATAAAAAAAAAAAAACAGAGATTGCAAAACAGTTCTTGCATCTTCTAAATCAGCAACAGTTCTTCGAAATCAGAACATGTTTTCTAAAACAGAAACAGTTCTTGCGTTTTTTGCAAAACAGTAGTGCATCAAGAACGTGTTTTGAAAACAGTCATAGTTTATGCTTCTTGCCGATTTTGATTCCGAGCAAATAAGGAGAATAAGGGTGATTAGTATACCGTTCATCTATTGTGCATATTTGAACGAGACAGAGAAGATTCTGGGCTGTTTTATCCTGGGGACGGCGGGGCTACGAAACTGCTAGCACAATCTTGGGCAGAGCCGCGAAACGTCTTAAAGAGAGCGACCTAGTCCGCGACTCAACCCAAGAAATACTGGTACCATCGATCCTAACTATTTATTGGAATTCTTTACAGCAGTTGAATCTTATACAGAAGTTACAACAAACAGGTATGTTAAGTATGAATTTATTTCATAGATTTCATTTGTTTGTCAAATAATGTTTGATTACATTAGTATGCTTATTTGCATTTGTTATTGTTAGTATGCTTAATGTTTGGATGGAAATTATGCTTTATATTTGCATATTGGAATTTACTCGAGTAGAACATCCTATACATTATTCTAGCAAAATACTTAGAAATGTCTTACTGTGACATTATAGGTGCTGATCCATATAATCAGTTCCAACATTTCCTTATATGTATCTTTCAAAAAATAGGCGACGTTGATGAACGATAGCCATGTGATCAGAGCATGACAAGGGTTCACCAAATTAGGCCGAAAGCTATAATATTGTTGTCACTTAATATCCTCGTCGCCTTCATCTCGCATGGATAATTGTTGTTGCTCTGATCCGGAACAAATGTACTCCTAATATTCAGGTGAAAACTCACAAAATCCTAACTGGTGAGTCTCGAACCTGCAACCTCTCACAAGGAGAGTGAATGTCCGATCAATTGAGCTACAATTGGTGGACAGGATGGAGTGGGTTCACTAGCTGTAGAGTATCGTTCTCAGCTACTTGATTTGTTTGGTTGCTGGGAGTGGTCGCACGGCTGTTTCAAAGACTCCTCACCCCGATTTTCAAAAAAAACGAAATCCTAATATTCACGTAAAATTATCCAATTTCTTCTTTCAATTTATCGTTTCATCTTCTCTCATTCACTTCCTCTCCTTCTTTCTTTTTTCCCTTTCTCTCTTTATTCTCTTCGACAATTTCTCGTTATTCTCTTTCTTTCTCTCACTTTTTCCTCATTCTTTGTAGGGATCAGAGAATACAACTTCTCTCCCTTTTTTCTCTTATTTCTTTAATTATTTCTCTTCCACTTCTTTTTCTTTCTCCCTCTCTCTCATTTCTTTCTTCACTTCCTGTCCAAGCTCTCTACAACCAAAGAGAATTAGCTACCACCCCCAAATCCAATTAGGAGGTAGAACCAATATACTTAGGATTTAATTGAGTATATTTGCACCCATATATTTTTTTAAAGTTATATAACTAGTTACGAACAATTAATAAAAGTCAAACATTAATAAAATCAATAGTGCAAATTAATTTTTATTCGCAACCAAAATAATGATTTGTTAACCCATGCATTATTATTATGACACATGCCGATATTATTCAAAAATAATAAATTAATAATCGGTTAAAATTTAAATATGAAGTAAAATACCAATTTATGTAGTTATGAAAATTAGGGTTGTTTACATTATCTTCTACAAATCTTAAATGGAATCTCATCCCGAGATTCAGAAGGTAATAACATTAAGTGAATTTTGAACAATATAACTTGGTAAATGAAATTAATATTTAAATTTACTTTCAAGAAAGAAGTTATGATTGTTATTCATAGAGCAATAATTAAATTCACATCATATAAATGAACAAACAAAACATGCACGTACATATGGCTACATCCTAAAATATAAAACACGGGTGTTACACCACAACTCTTTTTATTTGCATTCTAGGTATGGTTTTTGCAACCAAACACCTGAAAAATTAATGTATTTTTTTTCATGCAACGAGACACACCCTTAAGTACACTAATTATCGATAGTCTTCCTTGTGTGTACCCTTAAATACACCAAATGTTTACTTTCCAACTTTTACAAGATAAGTCGAAGTACTAACGTTGAATTCAAATCTTGTTAGATTTAGCAATTTTGGTTTTGGCTAGGCTAACTGCAAAAAACTTAGGAACAGAAAGCATATGAGGAAAATGATGAGATTTTATTTTCAGTGTTTGATAAAACATTCATCTGTGTTTTGCTAAATGACTGGAGATGTAATATTGATAGACAAGCTGAAAGGCTACATGGTTGAGTAGTCATTACAGAGAACTCAAAATGCTCTATAGATTTTACTAAGTAATTGTGGTGTAAACAGACTTCAACCAAAAACATAAATAGCCGCATCCATGGTTAATGATTTACCATCATTAACTTTAAAGAAATTGAAGAAGAGAATAAACATGCTCCAACCTGAACAGGGTGTAAATGCAGCGATTTAAACTGAATAATGAGAAATTTTGAGAGAGGAAGAATGAGAATCTGAACGTCAACACTAAGTAGATAATATTACTTATACTAGCAAAATTTAATCAATAGAAAGAATATTACTTCTATAAATTTTTTATTACGTCAACTATAAGAATCTGAACAGGAATAATGAGAAACTGACCTCAAAATTTCATCAACATGCTCCAACCTGAACATGATGCAAGAATCTGAACATCAACACTAAGTAGATAATATTACTTATACAAGTATCAATCATAAAGAGAATGCAACTACATGAAGATGTCTCCAGCAAATGTCAGAGACAGATATCATTACATCATTAGAATTCTTACAGAAGTCATATTTTCATCATTGACAAACTCTCATGTTTCTACAATCTACAAGGATGTCTATAAATTCTCAAGGAACAACATTGATCCTTATTGGTTCAAGTTTCAGTCTACAATGCATTTTTAGATACACTAATCAGTTCAAATACAAACTCACCAAGAGAAATTGAACAAACATCTGGCATACAAGAGAAATTTATCAAGTTATGGACAAAAGGAGATTGAGATACGAACATATATTATTTTATTTCAGTAAAATTGAACAAACATCTAGTATTTCACTACATTTAAACAAATAATCTACAAAATTGAGCACTCTATTATCTTGAAATCTGGTAAGATACACAGAAATCGAACATAAGCAACAAGAGGTCTCATCAAAATATATAAGAGCTCATCACTAAATTTCAGTGAAGTAACTCAAAAACAACAAAACGAAGAATCAATGAAGGATTCGAGGATATTTCAACAAAACGAAGGAGAGATTACGATTGAATACCAAAATCAAGGAATCGTGTTAGAAGATCGAGCAAAACGAGAGTTTACCTTAGAGCAAACTAAACCCTAGAGTTTACCTAGCTTAGAGCAAATTAGATCAGTGTGTGTACTTTGTTCTAGCTACTCACTGTGAGAACTATAACAAAGTATACGTACTTTGTTCTCGCTACTCACTGTGAGCATGGGCGGACCTACTAAGGGGCGAGGGGGGGCAGCTGCCCCCCCTCAACTTTTAAAATATTTTTAGTATATATATTTTAGTCTTAAAAAATCGATTATATAATGTAGAATACAATATGATAATTGTTTATGAAAATATTCAAATATGTCTTTGTTGGTGTCGTGGTTGGAGGTTTATTACTTTTAGTAAAAGACCTGAGTTCGATACTCTTCGAGTGCATTTTTTATTTTATTTTAAATGCAATTTTATTAATAATTGCAAACATTAAAAAATGTTTACTTTAATAAAAAATTTATTAACATTAAAGAAATGAATTGTTTTTCACAAGTGATATTAAACCCCTAACAAAAAATATTTAAAATTAATATCTAAAATAATAACGATAGAATTCAATGAAAATATATACCATTAGCCAACTCGTATAAAATTTGAGCCTCATATAAAGTATTTTTTCTTTGAAATTGTATTATGATCATATTAGATTGGCAAATTTCAAATTTTTTTTAGCTTCACCTAGAACTTATCCTAATTATTTTGTGATCCTTAATTCTAGACAATCAGGCTTTATAGTCACTTTTTTGTCAGGTTTTAAGTTTTTTACATTTCTATCTCTTTTATAGATAATGTTTGTAGTTGTATTTTAAAGAGAATGGGTAAAGGTGTAAAAATGCTCTAGCCTGGCTAAAAAATGGCTTTAAAGTCTGACTTCCTAGACAAACTCTTTTGTGATATTAGTTATATATTCTAGTTATTATGCTTGTTTGGTCTTTGCTAAGGTTATCAATATTGACCATATTTTGGCTTAAAATGGATTACACTTGGATCCAATTTGATATATGCATTGTATTTTTTATAGTTGAATTTTTTTTATTAGTTACTAGCTTCGGTAAAAAAAAATTGGCTTTACCATTGATAACTATTATTATCAACTAATAAGTATTTTCCATTTCGCCCCCCCTTGACTAAAATCCTGGATCCGCCCCTGACTGTGAGAACTATAACAAGGTGAAGCAAAGGGAACGATATTGTTAAAAAAAAAAACAGCAAGAGCCTCTGATTCCAGTGCATGAATCACCATCAAGAATACAAACCTTCAATGTAACCACTCCAATTTACATATGATACACGAGTTTCAAACTCTACGACCAAAGTTACACAAAGGAGGCTCAAGAGAGCTGCCCTACACAAAGCTTGACAGAGTAATTGAGAGAACTATAACAAAGTAATTGAGAGAACCCAAGAGTTTACCTTGCAGTGATTGGAAGAATCAGTGATGGTCGAGCGAGAGTTGGATCGAGAGAGGAAGTTCCAATTTTCTTCGACGAGGGAAATCCCAATTTGCTTCAATGAGGAACCGCAGGAATCGTGAGAAATGCTTCGATGATGAATGAGTGAGAAATGCTCCGATGATACCAGCTGTTGCTTCGATGTTGAGCGAGAAATGCTTCAATGAACAATAACTCTTCAACAGAAATGCTTTGATGAACAATGAGTGAGAAAGAGAGAGACCGAGAGATTCCAAAGAGAGGGTTTATGTTGTGACCGTTAGATCAGATAATGAATTGCTTCAAATAGATTATTCACCATTGGTAACACAATTTAAAAGCATGGCGTAGAATTGTATCACATAAAAGCAGTAACTATAGAAGTAAACTAATACAACTATTGCTATAGTTAAAGAATGATACAATTAAGACTTTGGATTGTGTTACAAAATTGCAAGTATGGAGTAGTGTTTCTACGAGGTCTCTGTACCTCACAAAGTGCAAATACGATTCCTTTGTTGAAGGCCCGTGGCTTGTACATTAGACTTTTTCAGTGCTTGATATAGGGAAAAGTAGAGTCTCTAGCTCATCCGGATGTCTTCTCTAACTCGTGGGAGCGTTGAGCTTTCTTTGGAGATTTAGAAGAAAATATTTTTGTGGCTGGCTGCATTCATTGGCTGACCACTTCTCCGGTTCAGCCAAATAAAGCAGCTCCTCCCAATGTTCCGTTGAGGGAATATATTTGAATGCATTTGGTAGTTTACCAGTTATATATATACTTACTAAGCTGTTCTTCGGTTCTGCAAAACACATTGATAGTCATTTACACCAAGGGTACAATGATACTTGGGAGGATTTTGTTTTAGCCAATTAATCTACTTATAGAACTGAAGTTTTGAAGATAGCACCCTTTTTATGAAATTCAACTCTCTAGTTAGATTAAGAGATAGAAACAAACACCCCGCCCCGCCCCGCCCCGCCCCGTCTGTGTACAGTCAAGTCAGTTTAAGGCATTAGACGCTTCTAACTAAAATATCATGCAAAAAATTTAAGAAAAAAAATCCAATCTAATTGAATCCGGGCGATGCCAAGTTTATGGTTACTTGCCAAGTAATCCCTCCCGAGTCCCATTTTATTCCACGCTTTAGTCATTGTTACCGAATACTCAATGAGTAAGCAGCGAGGAAATTATATAGCTCATTAGCTCCTACATGCCATTCTCTCTTTACAGAAAAGTGTCACATAAGATATTCAAGCCATGTCAGCCTAGGTTTTACTTGAACAACAATAGGACCCAATCCCTTTGTTTTTTGGGCACTTTAAGCAACTTTGCACGTGAACTATACTTTGAGTTTATTTGTGGTTGACTCGTATAATTTGTATCAGTTTTGAGTTTGGCTCCCAATTTTGCTACCCTAAAGTTTGGACAGATGAGCAAATTAGGAAGGGAACAAAATTTGAGGCTCTGTGGATAGGACGATTGAGATAAAGAAAAAGGAGACTAGGGTGGGGTTTTCAATAAATTTATTTTATTTTAGTTATTTTTATCCACAAAATTGCCTTGTTATATACATTAGAGATCTTACATAATCAAGAGTTTTTTTTTTGTTTTTTTTTAATTTCTTAAGCGAGAAATGGTCATTCTAGATGACGATTTCTTCACGGTCAATCAATTCAACATGGTCTTAGGACCCAAATTCAAAGTTGAACAAATATGTGGCCCAAACCCAATACTTGAACAAATTATAGGCCCCAACCGCAAGTTAACTCTATACTTTTCATTGATTCATTTTAGTGAAATTTCGAGTGGGTGTGCATAATAACAAAAAATCTATGGAGCCTTGAACATCAAAAGCATAAGTTGGAATTGCAAACTTGAAACTTCTCCATCCTAAAAAAAAACTAAGGAAAAATAATCATTATTTATAGACTCATGATATGTATTTGGATGGTTGAGATATATAACTTGCAAAATCTAGCGGCTTTGATTGAAATCCTTGTATTTGATGACCCTGATTCTTTTGCTTGATAAAATTGATAGTTCGGATTTATTAGGGTGGTCGAATGGGTTGTATGGGAATAGATAAAATAAATAAATAATTTTTTTTTCCAAAATTCATAATTAAATAATTCAAAATTTATAACAGTAGTTTTGGAAGGGTCGAGATATAATAAAATAAAGTTAAAACAAACAATTGCCAAATATAATAATAAAATAATGTTACCATTGTGTCAAAAAATTTAACTGACGTAGTTGCTAACATGGCATAATAGTTACGTATCAAATTCACAAAAATTACTAACCTCAAAATTTGAAGTTGCTTGGATGCATATAATAAATTTTTATATAAACTATTACCTTCATTTAAATTGAGGTACATATTTCTTTTCTTCAAACTCAACTATTACAAAATGGTAATAAATAAAAATCTAAATTCACATTAGAACCGTACACTTTAATTATGTTATTTTCCATGCTTATAACCAAATTGGTTTAATGCTATTGAGCATTGACAGTAGAAAATTAGGAAAGTCCGTGACAATTGTAGTCTCAAATATTTCCTACTTGCTGCTTGATATTATGCATAATAGAAATCTTATTCCCAATCCCATCCATGTTCACAAATTGCAGTATCAAATCTCTCCCTACTTCCAAGCACAGTATTTGATGCCTCCAAATATTGTCTGCCTGAGAGTTTGATCTATTTTTACAGATGTTAGACTGTTAAAGACCATATTTTTTTTATGGCTGAAGACACTCTGATGCTCAAGTCAATAACTCTGTTTGAATAATGAAATAAATCTGGAAAAAAAAAAAAAAAAACTCAGTTAAAGTTGCATTGTGTAGATAAGATAGTTGAATCGACTTCCCTTTCTCATACATTTTCTTTACCTTATATAATGAGTGAATTTATGACTGCATTCAATTGTGTGCGCGACTTAAGCTCAGTTGGCGCAATGAAGAGAGACGTTTATTATAACAGTCTCATCTTTCATTGAGAATGAGTGATTCCCTCCATCTCTATCACGCCCCGACCCGCCACGGGAATCGCAGCGTGCCGATGCGTGAACTAACACGTACACAGGCGGATCGTAACCGGCCACAACATCATAATATAACACATTCTTGATACGAGAATCAAACGGAAATAAAACTACACTAAAGTTTGAACAAAATAACTATATTTGATTCGCCCCGCCAGAGTCATAGCGACAAAACCAATATACAAACATCTAGTATAGCAATATAGTACATCTGAAACACAGAGGAAGCAAAACATACCCGTACAGGGTGGACACAACCAAAAAGCACAAAACGCGCCTACAACGAAAACCGAGGCCTACGCGCCACGATTAGCAGGAACGCCAACACTGCCTGCACTCCAATAGAAGCACACCCCTTGCGGGGTCAGCAAAGCACAAAACTAGCTGGTGCGAGCGAACTAAATACAAATAACGGAATACTATACCAGAAAAATTCATGCTAGACAATAAATAATAAATAACAAGTTCTAAAGACTAAATCACACCGTGTCTCTAAAGATAATATTTCTAAGTTCAAGCCACAACATAAACATTTCAGATTCAACAATAACTACCAGTTTACAATATATGCCGATCATTACACGTGATTCAAACATGGTAAATATCAAGCGATGGAAATAAAGACAATCTCATAATTCTTCCTAGTCTCCTAGGTATAGCAATCAGGTTGAAACCAAAAATTCTGTAAAATTCTGTATAAGTCTGTATAAGTGTCTCATATCGTAGGTATCCGCATACCCTACGAATGTGTCTCACCCAGACACATCCCACAACGTGCACCAGTACCATTTCGGGCTAGTTTGTATCCTAATGGGGTGCCATCTGCCAGGATACAAACTCCAACATCCCGAACGACTGGCCTAACACGGCCAACCTAACACAATCAAACTCAAGCGCGCTGGGAGGGAAAGCGAGTAATCTCCAAAGCACGTCCTCCGGGACCCGTCCTACTGCACTCTATAGTGGCAAGTGCGTGCGGGAGCTCACCGCACCTCAGCAAGCTTGCCACATGCAATAGCGTCCACAATGTCAGGTGCGAGTCATCTCAAGCACCATCCAACTCACGATGCGAGCAAGCTCCTAAGCATCGGCACAACAGGCATTATAGCGGGGTAAAGACACTTATACTACTATCCACATGCACAAATGACGAGTCTGTACATAACCAAAGGTAACAGACGTGCAATCATAAATAATTCGGCAATTTTTTTTATAAAACCACGACTATGTCAGGGTCCCAACATGATCCAATTCACCACGATAAATTTATTCGAGTCAATTATCATACATGCTCAAGACTCGGCAATCCACGGTAAAACATGACATGCTATGCAAACTCGAAAACGAAGCATACAAGTCCAATGTCATTACACCAAAACCTAATCACACCCAAAATTCATTCACTATTCGACTTCATTCAAGTATATCATGCTTTCAGGAAACCCAATACATAATTCATTCATAAATAACCAACACAATCATCGAAATATCTGAAAACCCTGAATTTCGGATTTGGATTCAATTATACACAATTGACGGTATAATGTAAAAATTCAATTCAGGATTTCAAATAATTATTTTATCAAAATAAATATTATAATTCCACTCACCTGGGCGGAATGAATTTTCAAAACCCAATTCCTACCGGTCGAAGCTCCAAACACGCAAAACCACGAATGTGGGACCACAAAAATTCTAAAACTGCAAGGCGGACTCGAAAATGAGTAAACTAGCCGAAAACTAGAATAAATAAATAAATAAAATCGACGCGCGACTGAAAGAAAAACTTACATGCAATAGGAATTCGGCAACCACCCCGCCGAAACCCAAAGTTTGGTGAAAACGCGCCGAAACCCTCCCTACTCCGGTCTGATCGCCTCCAAACCGCACAACAGGCCGAAAATGGGTCTAAGAACCCTTGGAGCCACGAATGTGAGGCTCACCCATGCACCCAAAACCCGTATTCCTGCCGAAGAACCCAAAAAAATGAGCATGCAACCTGATTTTTGAAAAATTTCGGCCAACCCCAAAATCAACCTTGCATGTCGGTTCTAAGGGCTCCCAAGGACGCCACCAAGGCCCCAACACGGCTGATCGGAGCTATGGAAACCGATCAAACCCCAAACCCAAATGAAAACTGATTTTTTTTTTTTGAAAAACGCAGATATTACAATCTCCTTCGTAACGGTCCATCAATATTTATGATGAATTGAGCTTCATAATGGCCCTCCAATATTTCTGATGATTTGAGCCACATGTATGGCCATGATCGGCTAATGATTTTATATATCATCAGCTACTCCCCCTTTAGTCAGTGGGCTCGCTTGCGTGGCCACAAATTTATTAATGAGGGTTTTCTTTATTGTTCTTTGAAGTCAATGTGACAAGTCATCAGGGTTGGACTGCATGAGTTCGAACTGGATGAAAACATCGGATTCGGGCTGCACGAATTCTGACTAAATGAAGTAAGCGTGATCAAACTGCATGAGTCCAAGCCAGACAAAGTCAATTTCTACTCGAGCATGTTGGATATGTATCTTATCCATGTCAGATATGTCCCCTGTCAGACCAATCTCTACTCGTGCTCTAGTCGAGCTCGTCTCCATTCGAGCAAGCTTCTAGCAACAAATCTTTAAACTAATAATTATGTGCTACCAATCGAGTTTGAACCCACAACCTGAGGTCTTCTAAGTAACACCTTTACCATCTCTGATGGTTCACATTTGACAAAACATTTACTTCTGCATCATTATATCCAGATGTACCTGGATTACATGTCTAACTCACATGACACAATTTTAGTCATTTTAACCAAAATAGAATATTGAAAATTTTGTTACCATTGATATTGGAAACGACTCTGGATGATCTTGACATTATCTCGTCTTGTTGCTCATTTGTGATCAAGCATAGGTTTTTTTTTTTTGAAAGGAAACTTGTCGTTCCCACGGACAGCGTCAAACTGATGCATCCAAATATCATCCACCTGAGAGTTCAACTTGTAAAACAGACGTTATACTGCCAAAGACCATTTTTTTTGTAACCGAAGGCACTCCGATGCTTAATTAGCAACTCTGTTTGAAAAAGAAAATAAATTTATACAAAACTCAGTTAAAGTTGCATCGTGTAGATAGGATAGTCGAATCGACATTCCTTTCTCATACCTTTTCCTTTACCTTATATAATGAGTGAATTGATGATTGCATTCAGTTGTGTGCGTGACTTAAGCTCGGTTGGCGTAAGAAGGGGGACGTTTATTATAACAATCTCCTCCTTCATTGAGATTGAGTGATTCCCTCCATCTCATTCGTAACGGTCCATTAATATTTATGATGACTTGAGCTTCGTAACGACCCTCCAATATTTCTGATAATTTGAGCCACATGTATGGCCATGATCGACTAACGATTTTATGTATCATCACTATTGCTTCAAACTTCTTGAACCCGTCAATTGCATTGATTCAATTAGGTTTCATTTTGAAACTTTGGGAATGTAATTATTTTCACTCTTTTTTACATGATTGTTTGATTGCCAATATAAGCCATTTCCTTTTATCTCTATCCCAATTTATTTCCAAACTACTATAAGCATTGTTTATATACACTTTGAACATTATCTAAATGTGATAAAAATTAGGGGTGGGCACGGGACGGGATGGGACGAGATAGACCCATCCCGTTCATACGGAATCGGGACGGGATGGGACGGGACGGGATCAACGTGTTTCAAATTGATCATGCAATTTCAATAACTAAAATAGATCTTCAGCAAATTGCATGTTCACACATAACCATGCTGAAAATGAAATAATAAACCAAAATGCAATCAACTAAACATAATATAACCTATGCCATAATAAGCACATGAAGTTGTCAATGGAATCTCACATAGAGTTTAATTTTCATGCATATCTATCCTTGCAAATGAGATGATACTAGGAACCCATTAAATTGTACTACAGGTTGAGTATCCAAAGTTTTTCATGAGATCGAATGTACCCTAGTTAAATACAATTAAACAAATTGGTCTTCAAATATGAGTTGATAGCCTAACGACATTGAGAATTTGAGATGCTAAAATGTTATATGCATCAGGGAATTTGTATGGGCATCCAAATATTGCAATCCTAAAATAAATAAAAATATTAATAATAAATATTGAAAAATTAGCTCAGGACGGGACGGGATTGGCGAGATTGAAAATCTTCATCCCATCCCATTCTAGATCGGGATGAAATTATTTAATAATCCCATTAAGATCCGAAAAAATCAGAACGGGACGGGAACGGGATCGCGGGATGGGATGCCCACCCCTAATAAAAATCACATGCTGGGTGTACGAGCTTAAGACAAATAATTCCGATGAGCGGGCTTTGTAATCTTCATGAATAAAACCTCTTTACAATATGATAAAAATTGAAACACTCCATCACACTGTCCAACCTCATAGAGAACACTCATTTGAAAATTAGGTAATTTGATTTTTTTGACACACTTGGTAGAGGTTCCAAATTTGTATGATTAACTAAATTTATGTGTAAGGTTTGGTTTCACTTCAAACTTTTTGTTTTAAAATTTTTATTGATATTTTCTCTAATTTGTTTGATTGTTTTTACAAGTTTGGCCCAAAGCTTCTTATATCTATTTACTCACTATAAATTTAACAATTTCATAAACTATTTAATTCTTTTTTAAACGATTCATATTTTTTTATTTTTGATTTATAATTTTCTAATGTTTTTAGTTCATGTTGATGCACGATTTTTCTGAGTATAATGTCAATATTAGGTTTAACATGAGATTTATTGAATTTATAACGATATTATGTGTTTGTTTTACAATGTCTGGACTTTACCCGATCATTCTAAAGACATTCGTCAATTAATTTTTTTTTCAAATAGGAATTTCCTTTTTCCCCTCTTTCTATTTTGTTAATCATTATCATAATGGTTCTGAGTAAATGTTTTGCCTTTTTTTAATTGGATTTTGCTCGTACTCTGATTTTATGAATTTTATGTTTTTGTATTATTTATTTGATTATTTGCTACGTGTACTTGACTATTTGGCTTGGTTGCACCAACTATTTGTTGCACCGATATTTCGAAATGTTTCAACTTTGTTGCACCAATCTAATGTATGTAACACCGACTCATCATTTTTTAATCAAAATCATTTAGTGGTGAATTTTTTCTTATTTATGAGCATTAATTGACTTTTGAATGAAAGAACAAAAGTACAAATTATCTATTTAACTAAAATTCAGTCACATATATTCGTTAAAATTCATTGTGTTCATCAATCATAGATCTGGAATTACAAAATGAATGTATATTAAAAATAAAAATAAAAAGTTTAATCCATACATAAATTTCAAAATTATTGCAACTATTTGATCACATTCGAAAAGATTGCATTTAAAACCTAAAATTTTACGTCATGAATCCTTCATACAAATTCTCCAATCAACAACATGAGTGATTTTCATCCCCCAGTGCTTGGGTACACCAGGCAGTTTTTTAAAAGTTAAATCTAAAACACAAAGTTTGAGGCCAAACAGTCAAGTACACGAGGAATTTGTGCTTAGTTTTTTATGGGATGATGAAGAAGGTGTTGCTATGATATTGTGAGCAAAATTTTAAATTCTGATGAGGCCAATTTGTACGAGATGACATTAGGCAAGAAGAATCTCAATACCTTTACTATCAGACTCTACGGAGAAGAACAAATATCTCAAACCATGTCTGTATCTTTTCAATTCTAACTTCTACCATATAAAAAAAAAACATGGCAATGTTGGAGCAGAATAGAACACTTTGGAAGCAAACAATCTACTAAATAGTATCTTCAAACATTTTTTTCTTTCCTGTTCTATGCACACACACACGCAAAAAAAAAAAAAATTTATTATTTACTATTTAGCACTTATTTTCAAAACCCTAGCACGTGGGTTTAATCTTCTTCTCCCCCTTTCTCATCCCATCTTCACCAACCTTTCTTCTTACTTATTCAATCAACACCACCAATTGCCATCAGCTCCCCCTTATGAAGTTAGGCCCACGCTAGGGGGCCATCTCCAAGCCGCCACCACCACCATCTTTGGTCGCCATTACTCTAAACCCTAAAATTTGTCTTTCTTCTTCATGATTCAATCACCATTACTTACTATCGATGACCACCACCACCCTTGACCCTTATGAAGTTAAGTTGCGTCAACGAGCAACTTTTGGCCACCATTTTTGATCATCAAAACCCTGATTTGTAAAGTTCGGTTGTGGCCCCGCGAAGACGTATTGCAAGTGAACATATACATCACAGTAAGTATTTTCTAAGCTCTTTTTATAGTATTTAAGTTTCACACATGTAAAATCCTGACACTTTCCCTTAAAAAATTCGTTGAAATCCGTGACTTTATTCTTATAAAATGGCAATTAAAAATTAATATTTTAGTCAGGGGCGGATCCAGGATTGCAGACAAAGGGGGGCAAAAAAATATGTAACATTTCCAAGAAATTAGTAAAGGCATCAAAGTTTGTCTTTTTTTTTCTGGGTTCTGTTTAACTGATGGAGATATACAACATAAAAATTTCAATTTTTCTGTACATTGCAAACAGGCTATGTATGTCAGTGTGTATGTAGTGTGGAATGTGTACATGTGGTGTGTTTGTCTTTGAGTGTGAGATTGATTGCTTAGTAACATTTTATGTAGAGCATTTTTTTTTTTTTTTTTTGCTTTTATAGAAAGATCATTAAGGCTTATTGTGAGATTGTTTTCAAGAAGGATGAGATTGGCTTGGAGATATTTCATATTGTATTGCCTGCTGCAATGGCTTTAGCAGTTGATCGCATTGCTTTTTTGATTGACACAACATTCACCGGACACGTAGGTTTGTCACTATTTCTTATTTTCTTGTTAGTTGTAATATTAGATGGAGAATCTTTGAATCGGCTGACATGAAAAACTATATTAAATTCAGGAATTTAGGTTTCAGAAATTTATTAGAATTTTTATTGCAAGACCAGGGCATAAAATCAACAAGTCGGAGATGGAGAAATAAGAACATCAAACAAACTCACCTGTTTCATACGGAGATGAAGAAGAACTGAAGAAGATATCGCAAGACGCAAACGCAGACACAAAAGGCTCGATTTCTCTTGCGATTTGGGATCTATGATGTTTTTTTATAAGAGGGAGCAATATGAAATTTCAAGGGGGGCAATATAAATTTTCAAAGGGGAGCAATAGTGAAATTTTAACTACTTTAATGAATTTTTTACAAAACCTAAGGGGGTCAATTGACCCTCTTATCCAAGCAGTGGATCCGCCCATGATTTTAGTTATATATATATATATATATATATATATATATATATATATATATATATATATATATATATATATATATATATATATATATATATATATATGTAGATTGTTTAAAAATATATATAATAGAGAAATGCACATGCTAATGTAGCTGGTTACTCCTTATGCCACACCATTTTAACATCCACACCTTGTTATGTATGCAAAGGTTATGTGAAAGACACAAGCAATGGGTTTTTTTAATCCTTGATACAATGTTAGTAGAAGAATTATTACAATATCTCAATAGCAAACACTTTAGGCAAAACATTTATCAAATTTTAAAAACAACGTACGATAATTTTAAAGGGGTTTGCCTTTTCCTAATTGATCAAGAGAACCTCGTCCAAGTTGGAAACTACTCATATCCCATAAAAAGTAATGCTTGAGATTGTGGGTCTTTGGATCCGCGAGTTCGACCTTTGATCCCCAACCAAGGGCATTGTTTTGATCCCATGGAGCAAATCACATTCATCATTGATTCCTACAAACCTAAAGATTTCTAAGATCCTCAGATAAAGATACTCTAGTATTAAATCATCCATAAAACTTTGCCTAAGGCAACCTAACATATATTTGTGTTTTGTACCTGAAAAAAATAATGTTATTTGTATTATACTAGTATACTACTCGTGTCGTTGGCACAATAGAAAGTAGGTTGTCATATTAGGTCAAACTCGGTTTATAACACACACACGCGCGTCACATTAGGTCAAACTCGGTTTATAACACACAAACGCGCGCGCGTCACATTAGGTCAAACTCAGTTTATATACACACAAAATATTGAAGATATTTAGTATCACACACACACACACAAACAAAATATTGAAGATATTTAGTGTCTCATACTTTGGTAAATTAAATATTGAAGATACTTACGACATGAAATACATAAGATTTATTTTTTTTGAAAAATGTATACGACGTAAAATGCATATATTTAAAATTTTTAAGTGTTTGTATTAATTATTGGAAATATCTCAAAAGATGCATTCCAACGATATCAAGTTTACAAAAATTTGACAACTAAGTAGATAGTTATGACAATTTTAATTTTGGGAAAAAAAAAACACCAAAATTTCTCTCTCCGCCATATGTACAATCCACCTATTTTTTATTTTTTATTTTCATAATTTCTTCACTTTCTTTGCCATTTTACATGTATCTTATTTATAAATGGTCATAATTGATACCACCAGTTCCCTCTTTGACCCTCAACCCTACCTTTCTGTCCAATACCACTACCTTTATGTCTCACACCACCACCTGTTTTTTGAGAATGTCACTTTTTTTTTTCTCTGTCTTCTTCTCCATGGAACAACAACATCTTCCCTGGTTTCTCCAGTAGAACCATCGCTGCTGGTAACAGACGAATCACTCAGAGGCAACGAGTACTCATCGATGAAATCACTCTTGATCTTCTTCTTCTCGTCGAAGAACTCAACCTCATCGTTGAATCAAAACAAAGAGGCGAACGAAAGGTTTTGTGAGTTAATTGACATTGAGAGAGAAATTTCAAACAAAAAGAGATAGATTTCAAATTACTTAGAATATCGATATCCACCCCGCTCTACCATCGTTGCCGCCATTGCTCCCCCCCCCCCCCCCCCACCCCCAAAATTTTTTTCTACTTCGTCATTGCACAAACCTCTGCGAATGGGGAACCCAAACTCGTGAAGGCCTATGCAATGGCGATGCAGTTGAGGAAAAGGAAACATAGGAGGATTCTAACTGTAAAACTAAGGGGGTGTTTTTTTTTTCTAGCACTCAGAACTAGCCTCCATGGTGCTTATTAAATTGTTTTGAATTCAAAACCTATTCAGAACTTCTAATTCTTATTAGAAGTTGTAACGACCCGCTCCCACATGACACCATACTGTCCGCTCTGGGCTACCAACCGGCCCGCACGGCTTTAAAACGCGTGATATCATGTAGAGCGACCTCGCACACTTAAAGCACATCCCCCTCCCGCACCCAGGCGATATGGGACTATGATCCCCCTTGTAGCTCGTCCAACCCTTCTTGGCCTATTGGGCCTGTTGGGCCCTCTGCCCTCACCCTCACCCTCACCCTCACCTCAGGTCCGCCCACTTAGGGTCTCACAATCCACCCCCCTTAAGGCCAAACGTCCTCGTTGGCCACACAGGCACCCACAACGTCCACGTCGCCAGAGGGCCCACCAACACGTGGCATACTTCCGGCTGGGTCAGGCTCTGATACCAACTGTAACGACCCGCTCCCACATGACACCATACTGTCCGCTCTGGGCTACCAATCGGCCCGCACGGCTTTAAAACGCGTGATATCATGTAGAGCGACCTCGCACACTTAAAGCACATCCCCCTCCCGCACCCAGGCGATATGGGACTATGATCCCCCTTGTAGCTCGTCCAACCCTTCTTGGCCTATTGGGCCTGTTGGGCCTGTTGGGCCCTCTACCCTCACCCTCACCCTCACCTCAGGTCGGCCCACTTAGGGTCTCACAGAAGTAAAAAAATAAACATTCGGTCAAAGTGGACCGCTTCTTATTTAGAACCAAAGTTCTGATCAAAACAAAAACCTAACGCTAGCTTAACCTTTCAACTTTACATGCCATAGACCAAATCAAACACTAAGATAAACCATTGAGTTTAACAGAGATTGAGAAGACGTCACAGATCCATGGAGTTAGAAAGAAAGAAATAAAGAAATAAAGTTAGTTGAATGAATAGAGAAAGAGTCGAGCCTTGAACCAAACCCATCATAATCGCTAGCCATAGCAATAAACCAAAAATCCTTTGTCTCAAAACACAGTGAGAGTTTGAACTAGATATGGAAAGAGTTGCAATGTGCGTGAAACCCCATGGTTGGAACAATGCGAGAGAGTTAAGAAGGGTGTTGTGTGTTTTGCTCTTTAACGTGAGAGATCGATGTAGATAGATGAAGCTAGGGCGATTTAGTTCAATAGATTAGAGAAGATAGGGGGAAGAAATCGAGAAGCAAGGCGGTGAACAATTATTATTGCTGTTGTTGTTGTTCTATTGCTGGTTCTTGAAAAGAAAATGTGAGAAAATAGACATTTTTTATTGGTGGTGTGCTTTAGGAGGTCCCAAAAAGGAGTAGCGGTGTTTAAGAGGGGAGTTGGTGGTGTCAAAAAGTTGAGGCCTTTACAAATATGTCATTGTTGAGAATGAATCTGATAAAAGACATGCCAAGAATCAAGGGCGGAGCCACGTAAACAATAAAGGAGGAGAAAGGGCAATTGCCCTCTCAATTATAAGACTATACTACACGAGTGGAACCTAGCTAGTGGTTTATCTTAGCTTTTGCCCATTCAAATCTCACAAACTCTTTCTGCCCCCATCAACTTTGAATTTCATCTAAAAATTATAGTAGCAAGTGGGCCCAACTCTGGACTTATGATACCATCTGCCACAATCTACCAGCTGAGCTAGTACCCTGTTTGTAACTACTATTCTTCAACTCAGTTGTATCCTTTAAATATGACAAATTGTTCATTTAGGCCTTTATTAGTTTTTCCATTCCCTTTCAAATTGTACAATTTATGGGGGACCAATGCTTAAATTTTAACTCGACCATTTGAATATTAAAAACTATTTTTCTCCAGTTTTGATGCAACATGTTGTCCAATATTACCTCAATTACGACCTATCTATGCAATCTAATATAATGGTCCAAAACTATTAATTAGAAATTTAATATAGAGTATGTGATTAGTTAATTATATTTTCTTTGAAAATAATTGGTTTTTATTGTTCTCCTCGTGTTGATACTTATAGTGAATTATACATGTTTTTTAGGTGATTGTATTATATGTTGGTTGTTTGATATGATGAATTTGTCACAAGGGTCGTTTCTTCCCAACTGCTAGTTTGCTTAGCATTTTGTTTTGTATTTTATGTAATCTTTAAAAATATAATCATTTAATAAAATAAATGTACATCCAATTACATTGCTAATGTTATGAAAATTTTGATTTATCACAGGAAAATGTAAGAAGAGAAAATTATTGTAGTCAGCAAGAAAATTTCTTATTTTTGCAAAAACAAAAGTAAATTATAAAAAGCTCCCGTGTGCTATAATTTTAAATATTTCTAATGATATATTACATACTAATTTTCATTTGCCACTCCCCACTCCCTCCCTCCTCCATGAAAATCCTAGCTCCCCTTGCCAAGAATGTATATGTGCCTACCCATCTTACACATGTCTTGGGACAATACACGTATTGAAGTGCCTTCACATTTTTTTGTTATTTTTACACTTTTTATCTATTCTCTTTAAAACACAATCACAAACATTATACATAAAAGAGGTAGAAGTATAAAAAAAAATCTAGCAAACATGACTGAGTAGAATTGTTGATAATCTTTTCATCTCGTACTTATACACTTTGTTGTAGCTCGAGCGATCATCCAAGTGTCATTGTACGTACGCCTTCACCCTTCCAACTAGATAAAAAGGAGACGATCAAAACCATGGTTTCAAATTTAGCAATTATCACGAGTGTGGAGGTGAGATATCATCCCAACAATATCATAACTTGATTCGGCCATACCAAACCATAGATGATTATACATCTAGTGCGAGCCTTGTGATTGTGGTGGCTCAAAATTTTACCAATATGGGTATGGTGGCTCTTATGAAAATAAGTGGTGTCCGTGTCACTAACAAAGGCTGACCACCGAAGCAAGCAAAACTGACAAAACACACCCCGATGGCCTCGCATCTTATTCTTCCTCCTCACCTAACTCGATTTTTTCGAAAAGAATCCCCAAAGCTTCAATCTTTCTACCAAATTCGATACCTTGTAAACCCTAATTCCCAATTAGGATCTCTGGGGTCCGTGTTTTCTACTGAGAATCGAATCGAATCGAATCGAATTGATGGCGAGCGTGCTGAAGAGCTGTCTACAATCTATCCTGAAACTGGTGAATTCGATCATAGGGATGGTTGGGATGGCGTTGATCGTCTACGCCTTGTGGATGATTAGGGTTTGGCAAAGAGAGATGGATGTGTCTTCTTGGTTTCGGGACTCCGATACTCCTGCCCCTTGGTAAGACTTTCTCAATCAAACCATAAAGTTGTAAGCTCTCTATTTGTTTCTGCACAATTTATTCTTCTTTGTGTAAGTTTTGGTAAAATTGGGTGGTGGGTTTTTTTAGCTGTTTGGGGCCCAATTTGGGCTAAAACTATGTAGTTGTTGGTGGGTGGAGAGGAAGATGCCTTTTTTTTGCTGGGTTTGCACGGATGATTGATATAGGTCTTTGTTAGGGTTGACAATTGGGTGTTAATGAGTTTGGGTTATTGTGGTGACTGGGAAAGTGTTGCATTTATTAATTGTTGCAACTAAGGATAGCATTGTAAAACTATAGATATATTGAAACACATAATTGCATGTAAAAAAACAAGTCTTTTGGGTCTAATATTGGTAGTTAAGATTTTGCATTTCATCGTGTTTGTAAACACGAAGACGCATTGGTTTTTATGATTCTAATGAAAACAATAAAGTTAAAAAGTCCCTGATAGACATGCAAGAAAATGCATTCTAAAAGTATGTCAAAAGTGTCAATGGAGCAGAGCATGGGAACTGAACAAAAAAGGATGGAGGAGGCTGATATTGTAATTAAAAGTAACTTTTAACACAGAAAAGACTGGGCCGCGATGTTAATAAGTATCTCAGGTCTTCCGGACACGTTAAGAACTTCACCACCATTTAAAACAAACATTGTTTGGTTATTAATACTGATGGTTACTAATAAACTCATTCACAATGCAACAATTCTAGCCAGCCTTGTTTGCTAGCATTTTCTTGGCATTTTTTGAGTTTTTTTTAACACTTCTACCCCTTCTATAGATAGTGTTTGTGTTTTAAAGAGAAGGGGTAAAAAGTGTAAAAACACAAAAAAATGCCAAAAAAGGTTACCAAACAAGGCTGACTAGACTTACTATTCACAATGAATCCTATTCAACAATTCTAGCCAGCCTTTTGTTGGCCTTTTTTGGTTTTTTTTTTACACTTCTACCCCTTATATAGATAGTGTTTGTGGTTGTGTTTTAAAGAGAAGGGGTAAAAAAATGTAAAAAGGCCAAAAAGGTCTACCAAACAAGGCTGGCTATATGGAATCTTTTTATACAGGACTATTTCTACCATATATGCAAGCACACTAAACTTTTCCTCGTAAAATTCAGGTTTATCTATGCTTCTCTAGGCATTGGAGTTTGCTTGTGCGTTATAACATGCTCGGGTCATGTTGCTGCTGAGACTGCAAACAGTCACTGCCTTTCTTGTGTATCCTTATTATGACGATTTCAGTGGGTGAATCTAGTTCCCATCTGCACAGTTTTAGTGCTCTGAGTTACTCTAAATTACATTCAAGTTTTTGAAAAAAGATGTCATTATTTGTTATAGATGGATCTTCTTAATCCATGACAATGTGTTTTTGCTGTATTGTTTATATGTTCTAGTTTTCTAGATGCTCTTTTATATCGATCACCCTTGTATCAGCCCTATTATGGAAATATTCCTCAGTAGACAATACTAAGGCATCAGCCTGAACAATTGAGATATTGGTCTGTCTTCACTAATTCACAACTCCCTCTCAAGGATTTTATACACTCTCAAACTGAAATCTTCTGGTATGCTATTTTCGAGCATTGGGTTGACAATGCAGTTTTACCCACACCAATGTAGTGTTTTACCAATAAAATGCTTTAGCCCAAAAGTGCATGTGAAGGCAAATCAATGGTTCAGTTCATTGTTGTTCAAATAATAGTGTTCACTGCTTTGGAAATACGCGATATTTATCTGCTATTTTGATGTCATTGATGTATAGCACTTGGTTCTTTTGTGGTCACTTTGGATGGTTAGATACTTGCAAGTTGTTCTGTGTGGCTATTTGTACCTGGAATATGATTTATTTTTTCTGAGTCCATTGCCTTACTCATTTGAACATTATTTCCCTTATAGAAGAGTTCTGAAGTCGGGATTTTTTTATGGTATGTTTTATTTTTTTCTCGACTACATAAGCTTAGCTGTATAAGAAGGCACAGATCAAGAAATGCTATTTATTACCATTCTAGAACAATTTAGGGTAAACATGATATAATATATATTTTTTTGTATCTTGTAAATGTTCCAAGAAGTATGTTGTTATCCTGAATAATGTGAATCCCAGTTTTCGAGTGTTTTATTGCTTTTTCTTGACCTCAAATGCACAGTATATGGTATTCGTCTTTTTAATTGTCGTGGCAGAGGCTGCAGTGGCTGCAGATGTGTTTCTGAACCACGACTGGGAGAAGGTACATCTTCGTTTCTTCTGGCAGCATGAGTTGTACCCTATGGCCTATGTCACTTTCTCATTTCCATTATTTGTTTTTGGTAAGAAATTGAGTAATGGCTTCTGAAATTTTAATTGCTTTACTCTCACATCAGGATTTTCCTAAGGATCCTACGGGGAAGTTTGACGAGTTCAAAAAGTTTGTGGAATCAGACTTCAATTTTTGTAAATGGATAGGCTTGTCAATTGTGGCTGTTCAGGTCCGTGTGGCATCAATTTTTATCTTAAGGGTCTTCAATTTAACAGTCACACAGCCTAAAACATAGTTTGCAGTAAATCTAGTATTCTCCAATTCATTTAGGTCTTTACAAGTGAAAAGTTGTTTAGTGCAGGGGTTTTCGATCTTATTGTCAATCATTCTCAGAGCACTTGGGCCAGATCATGGAAATTATTGTGACAGTGATGATGAATATGCCCCAGCCAGGCTTCCTCTCCTGAGAGATGCTCATCCACGTCCCTATTTTGTCGGTGAGCCACACTTTGTCCAGAAGAATGACTCATGGAACATACGAGTCCCGGAGAAGGTAGGATTGATTTGATGAAGTGATTATTCATTCATCTGGAGTTCGATTCAAATTTAATTATTTTGTTTGTTCCTTTCAGGCAAGCAAGCAATGAGCATGGAAGGAGATCCACATTCGCATGTATTAGGTGAGTTAGCTTGGCAAGTGTTGGACAATTGTCTCAAAATTTCCATTCTTTCTTTTTTCTCCTCTCCTCGCTCCCTTTTCTTGTAGTTTTCTCTAGAATTTTTTAGAACCAAACACAGCCTAAGATTGGAATTGATATCAAGTAGGCATGTTTTGGAGAGAGGTGATGTTTATGAGAGCTATGGGCAATGGACTTGAAAAGGGTTTTTTCTACAGGAGATCAATGTATCGAGCCACCAAGTTTAGCTAGTTTTGGTAGGTTAGCGTAGAGAAGATTGAAAGTTGAAAGTGAATAAAGTAAAGAAGGGATATTGTGGCCAGCTTATAATCTGACCAAGCACATGTTAGCTTAGTTACAGCTTCCTCAATGTCTTTGTATAATGGATTACCCATGAGCTCTGTTGAACTGTGAGCTCGGACAGTTCCATGTAAGGAAACCACTTTTCTGAAAGTGCCAGTTCTCCAAAGCTGGAGAACTTGATCAACTTATCTTAATTGTTAGTATTTCCTTTTTATTTTCTGTCACATCTCATTATTTCCTTCCTACTTAAAACACAGCTTTAATTTTGTTTTATTTCTCATTGTAGTACTATATCGTTTGAGAATTTCCCGGACCGTTGCCTTTTCCAATTACCAAGCACAAATGGCTGACTCAGGCTCACACAGTTTATGGAAGACCTCTCATTCCAAAACTTAAATGTAAAACTATTATCTTGTGCGGACTTACCCCAGTTCGTGAGCATGTTCCTTTGAATGTGGATGACAATCAAGTAAAATCTGTGTATGTATATAGTGTTCAGACGCATACAGTTATTTTAAGGCCCTTTTTTCTTCCGTTTTGGTGGTTCTATTCTATCTATCTATTTTTTATTTTGATTTTCTAGATCCTCATTTTCGAATTCATTTTTAATATGTTTGTCACCTGAAAAGGAATGCAGAAATAAATTTTTCCTTCTTATTTTTGGCTGTACCTTCCTGGATGATTTTGTACCCTGTGATTTTTGCTGGATATATTAAATTTTATTAATATATTCTGATGGTGTATGCCATTGGGGCGTGCGGTGTGGTGTATAGTTTTTCAATACTGTGTATTGGGAAGATGTTCATCAAGTTGGTTGATGCCTTCCTGGTTTTAGATCCAGTTATTGGGATTTATTCTGCAGTCGACATATGTGGGCTTCCCAAACAACAACAACCCCCCCTCCCCCCCTAAGAATCAGAAATCCTGAATTTTGTTTCTCAAAAATATATTCCCTTTGTTAGAAGTATTCCAACTAGGTGCCAACGGCTTTCTGTGCAGATGAGTTTGATGATGAACTGCGGATGTTTGATCTCTAAAATAACTTCCCTCAAGGCTTAAGGGGACTTGAGGAACAATACCATTTGAAAGGGATGACTCAGAACGCAACTTTTGTATGCTAATTGGACCATTGGGTGGATGATCCCAGTTTCTTGTTAGGGATAACATTACGAGGAGGAGGAGCGAAACGCTGTGTGCCACTCTGTTCTTCACCTTTTGTTTCGAGTATTGCACAGTAGTCTGTGTCATTAGCAACGTGGGCGGAGGTCGTATTTCCGTGTAACCGAGGATGTTGGTACTGAGTTCTCTGTAACTTCTTCCTGTAATCTGAAATCAGGATCATAACATACATCATCTTCACCATCAGTTAAGTAGGTATCGATCCATGAAGAGAAGTTCACATCACTCTCTTCTTCTACTGCTGCTAAATACTTGTATTTTTCCATTATGTTAACTTTCTCCATAAGAATCTGTAACATCTTATGGTTTAGCACTTCATAGTCCCTGATAAAATAATTATTAGACATCAGATATTACGAGTCTTCATGAGTATAAACAATCGATAACATGTTGTAATAGTGGCAATGGCAAAAGTTACCTGAAAGTGAAGATGGAGAGCACAATCTGAATGCAAGCAATTACCGTAAAGGATGATCTAAGTAACATTGTTTTAGATGTTATCCAGGTTTGCTGATCAAGTTCATCCCCAAATCGAACAATTGCAAATTCAAGCAAGAATGTGGCACATAGTCCTGTAATTCAAATTTGAGCAAATGTTTTTGAAAAATACTGAAGATGGCTCAATCAATTTCAGAATATATAATATGGAAATGACTTACCTAGATATAGTCGTGCCCTTACGTTATATGTTTGCTTTGCACTGGTGAACATGTACAGCATAGCCGTGATGATGGAGTAGAAAATGAAGGTTTTAATCGAACGTGATTCACGTAGAATAGAATTATGCAAATTGAAGAGCTTATCTAGTGCCATGAACATGTTTGCTTGCTTCATTTCAAAAGCTTCCTATATATACACAAGCGTTCCAATATCAATCGCCTCAAATGACAAAACAATATTCAAATTGCCAGTGTGGTTTAAGCTTGCACAAACCTGAGCTGCCAAGATTGATCTTGAATTTTCTACCAGATGATCATGAGTACGTTTTAGCTCTTCTTGTCGTCGCAGGAGCTCCTCTTGTTGGTTCTGACCAAACTCGGCCAGTTTTTGCAATGTATCTCTGCAAAGTTTTGGAACAAAACCTGATTAGCATGGACTTGTATAAGTTTATGTTGATATAATTGAACCAGATGGTATAGAAGTGTATGTTTCACCTGCTTTCTTCGAGCGCTTGAGATTGAAACTTAGTCAAGAAATCAAGGCTTTCTAGAGCTGTGGATTGACCTTCTAAAAGTTTTTTCTGCTTATCCAATGACAGTCCTGCAATGTTCCCAATATCGTCTGCCTTGTTTTGAAGGCTGTTCATCTTCAAAGACATTGAATCACTGACTTGGTTGATCTCCCTCTCAATTTCAATAGCTTCGTTTCTTATTTTCTCAATGTCTTGGCCTAAATTCTCGTACGACTCCTCAAGCATACTGATCCCGTCCTCCAACTTCTCCCTCATCTGCATTTGTGCTCGTTGTAGTTCTGATTGAGAAGCTGCAATATCCTTTGATTGCTTGAAAATGTCTTTAGAATACTTCAATACAACATCAACATGTTCCCTGACATCCTTAGATGTTTGAGCCACTTGTTCAACGTGAATATCAATTGAACTTAATGAGTTCTGGATTTGATTCGAGTTCTCTAATAGTTGTTCTGATTTCTCCTGCATGTTTTCCAACTTTTCCTCTGCGAATAAGGCTGATTTCTTTAAGTCATTGACTAACCTCTCGGTTTCATGCTTGAATGCATCAGCCCTGCAGCAAACAAATCAAAATGTTATAAAGAAACCCGAATATACATAGAAGAGGAATGAATCGAAACTAACTGTAATTGGTGGCAAATGGAGTTGGCCTGGATATAGAACTCGAGGTAAACTTTATGTGCACTATCGTCTAACTTCTTGAGGCACTTCACCATCGGGCTACTTACAACACATGAAGGGAAATCAGACCTTCCAGTATCCTTCTGAAAGCAATCACTGAGATGCCATGCAAGTCTAGATTTCTTCTCCTTCTCATCAGCAACAATCTCTGAGCACTTTGTGAATAGACTCCCATAAGCATTTCGCCAGCATCTATTCGTATTAGTACTCATTAGTTTCTGCTTAGCACTCTCAACTAGTTCTAGTCCTTCCTGGTTGCCAATTGGTTCCATTGAGAATTCAGCAACAACATTGCTAGTGGTTGAAGGAGTTTCAGCGGAGGATGAAGAAAACAGTCCCCATGAGTGGGTAGGACATGGTATCGACAGAAAGACTAGAAGCAGTGAATACAAGAAAAGAGAAAGTTGGCACATTTGTGTTTCCTGAATACTCTATAAAACTGCTACTGTTTCCCTCCAAACCTCAAAACCTGCATCATCAATAATTCAAAAGAAATCAGTAATTTTCTATGAACTTACACGAAGTGATTATTATAAGCATGTTTATAACATATATAATATTAACTAATGAAAGAGAATTGTAGAACTATCAAAAGGTAATGTATATCTTGGGAAACTAATGCCACACATCCCATGCACCATGAATGTAGCCACAGTCGCGCGGTGTTTTGTGTCAAATTCAGGATTAGGAAATATGATCAAACATGATATTGATTTCAAGGGGGAAAAAAGGTCAACCAAACAATTGTGTAATACTTGAGGGTCTTGTTACTTTTGCCTGGCTAACTAACAAACACACACGCTTAGATGAAATAGAAAATCCGAATTCATGTATTTTTAGATCATGTACAAATTCTGTCCCCATGCAAAATTCATCTGGTTGATGAATTATAGAAATCTAAGTGCCAGAAATCAATGATCAATTCGATAGTAAATGGTTTCTCATGGAGGAAAGGAGCCAAACCTGTTTGGTTTAGTGTTGAATCACCCACAAGAACTAGAGAGGCTTTTATGATTTATGTCCTAAAAGTTCTTCAAAAACTGCACAAAAGAGGGACAGGAAACAAAAAACTGAAGACAGAGAGGCAGAAATAAAGGGACTAAGAGGGTGTTATAAAGAGATAAAAGATTACATATTGTTTTGTTTTGGTAACTTGGGACGCAAAAGACATGGAGGTGGTGAACATAAGACACAACGATTGATTATCTGAAAACGTAAGATTACTGATTTGGAAACCAAATAATAGAGCAAGCAAAGCTTTACTTGATTAAAAAGTCTTTTCATTATGGTTGGAAACAAATAGAAACGACGCAACATTGCCACATGTAGATGACATTTCTTCGCTCGACATTGCTATATGCGCCAAAGAGTTCTACTTAGCACACCCTGCTGTATGTAGCACCAAATTCAAGTGGATGATGAGATCTCCACCTTGTGTTTATGAGCTTATGGGGGCAATGCTTTGTGAGACCAACCTATTTTATTAAGTAATGAAAAATTGATCCATCCAACACAATCCGGCTTAGATACAACCGTAAATACAGAATCGTTATACTTGTCTCTTGATTTAGGTATATTTTAGTAGCTTACATCTACTTTGTAACGGGAAATGAAAAGTGGCGTGTGTCATTCTGTCATCTTTTGAATTCCGAATTTTACCTTGCGTAACTTACATAATTCCCACCACTCGATGTCTTGATGTGTCTAAATGAGTTAAGACTTTGGTTTTCTAAGAATGTCTCATTTTCTCTTGTAAGGCCAGCTCAATCAAATCCTAGATATGGGTATAATTATGGGTCTACAAGCCTATAAATTAGACCAAATGAAAACATAAATTGAATAACATTTTTGATCATTTAGAAACATGTTTTTTTGAGCTAGGGTAGTTAGGGACGTAAAACTCTAGACAGAGAGCTATGCCCAAGTAAAAAGAAGGTGAAAGTAGTATACTATAATGATTATAAATTAAAGAGCCCTTCTAGGGGGCGAGGGAGGCGCAAGGCCCGCCCACCACCGCCCATTCTCCTCGGGATGCTGCCCTCGAATCAGGGTATATTAAAATAGTAGGATGAGAACGAAAAAAGTACAATTAATCAGTGTTTTGGTAACCAATAATTTGTTTTTATGTTTAGTAATTTAGTAACTTAAAAGTATCAAAGACACGACACAAAAACCAGGGTAGCATGCTGAAAGCTCGACACTATACCCATGTCAACGACATGGATACACGCGGTGTGCGAAGTGTATGATTGTGAATCTATCTTCATCTAGTGTGACTACAAGTCTATGCTAGTGTATTGATCTAAGTACAAAAAAAACAAAATTAGCCATTGAGATGAGGAGTAGCAAATTAAAAAAGATATCAAAATAGCCATCCAGGATAGCAATGTCAAAATTCCGTTGCCGGGACTTGAACCCGGGTCTCTCGGGTGAGAGCCGAGTATCCTAACCAACTAGACTACAACGGAAGAGATGGGTACTTCGTTCTCCATTTAAATATATACTTTGTATCTATTCAATTGATTATTTTTGTGTTCTGAGTTTTCCTAGTATTTAACTTTCCATTCCAACATATAAATCCTTCTGACAAAAATATATATTAATTTTTCAAGCTCTTGCAAATCATGCTTAGTATAATTCTTTGGTTTCTGTGTGCCTTGTTTGGTTCGCACTTTATGTGATTATAAGTCTTACACTAGAACTCTAAACATGGGCCATGTTTAGAATAAATGCATTCATTCATCCAGAAAACACTCAGATGCAGTAATCAAACAATGGATAGTTTTTGTTGACTGAATTCTCATTGTTTAATGACTTTGGGGAACCATTTTCCATTAAAGATTAAATTAAACACTAAGCATAAGCATTGCTTGCTCACAATGCTGCATTTCAAGGCTTTCTGCAAAACCAACAACAAAATCTTCCCATTTCTTTCTTTCTTCTTGTTTCTTTGATTGAATTTGGTACCTAATTTTTCTTTTGTTAATGTACAAAAAGCTGAGATTTTTGTGTCCCTAATGAGACTTTTTTTCTTCTTCTCATCTTTTGTACTTCACTTGTTGACAATTAGGGTTGCCTCTTGGAATAATGAAGGACCTTTTTCATAAGCATGGCTAGTATATATCACCTTCTAAAACTAATTGAAATACACGTACGGATAGATAAGAATTAGTGATACGAAATGATGAGAAAGGATAACAATGAATGAATTCACGGCAAAAATTATTCTTTCACTAAAAAGTCCATTAAACAAAATTAACTAGCTATTATTAACATTGGGGACATTCAACTAAACTTTTGATGAGGTACAAACTGTCAATTAAATAAAAATTAGTGGATATTTTTTGTTTTTGAGATTCCATGATTGAGTTTTTAATATCCTTGTTGTTTCTAATTTGGATGAAGACTTGTTTTCGCTTCGGTCCATCGCCTACATCTTTCATCTTACATGAAGACGCTAAATTCAATACTCGAAGGCATATCATTGAAGCACATTTGATGAGTCTCGAATCTGCAACCTCTCACAAGGAGAATGGATGTCCGACCAATTGAGCTACAGTTTGTGAACAATGTAAACTTAATTGCTTACCCACTCAACCTTATAATATTGTGATCATCATAGTGATTACATTAACTAATTATTAATTATGATTTTGGAGACTGTTAGGCCTTCCAAAGGAGTGAGTTAAGAGCTAATTGTGATTCCAAAATGTTAGCGGAAATTGCAATTGTTTGAGCTGAACCTCAAACCTATGAAATTTGGTTCATCAATTTGACCCATGAAAAATACACTCTCAAAGCTCAATAAAAAAATTGACTTTTTAACTTTGCTCATTGGAGTCTTGGAAATGCTCTAATTGGTCTTAAAATGTCATTATCATATTGACCCTTAAATTTATGATAAAATTATATTAGGATATTCAATTAAATGTTGTAATATATTATATATGTGCATTACACCGATACTAATGCCCCAATTCTAACTGTCGAGGGAATGGGCAAGGAAACCAGCGAGGGAGGGAGGACCCTCCATCTCCCTCGTGATGCGTGATTTCCCTCCTTTGCACGCATCGCGAGGGGGATGGAGGGTCCTCCCCCCTCCCTCGCGCGTTTCCTCGCTGGTTTCCTCGCCAATTAGACTGACTGATGTAACTAATCATATTTTGAACATTGCCCTTGATTGAAAAAATAAGAGTTGTTCTAAATGGCGAGGAAATGAGCGAGGGGAGGGAGGTGGCGGGGTGGGGACCGTTCACCTCCCTCGGGATGAGCGCGCCAAAAAAGACGGCACACATCCCGAGGGAGGTGAACGGTCCTCACCCCGCCACCTCCCTCCCATCGCTCATTTCCTCGCCCACTTCCTCAACATTTAGAATTTCTGAAAAAATAAATAGATAAACATGCAATCCAAGCCCATGATAGGACGTCTTTGAATATTATCATATAATTTGAGAGATGTGCATAAATATGTTAATTTGATAGCTAGCTTGGGTTGAATTCATCCAGCTTCACCCAACCACCTGAAATTAAGAAAAGGATGAGCAAACTTAGCATGAGTTGATCATAAGCAACAACTATCGAATCTGGATAAGCTTATAAGGTTAATCATGCTCTAACGAACTAGAGAACTAATATGATAAACTCGATTGACAAACCTAACCAATTCTTACACTTGGACAATCTGAAGATTAGGACCTTCGATCTGTCAGGTTGGACATGAGTAACATGACAACTAACTTGAAATCGGATTGGGGGCATTGGGCTAAGACTTGGCGGGTTGGTGACATGTAAACCTTCAAACCCTCACAACCTACAGTTCAATCCGACGAGGTGTATCAGATAGAGATGTACCATGATCATCATGACAGGCGATAATCAAATATTAACTTCCAATCAGTGTTCTAAAAATCGGTCTGGGCGGCCGCCTAGGCGCTAGAAGGTGGAAAACCGCCCAGATTAATGGCTGGGCGGGCAGTCTGGGCGGTTCTGGGCAGTCTGGGCTGGTCTAGGCGGGATCTAGGCGGGGTCTAGGTGGACTCTAGGCGGGGTCTGGGCGATTTTTATTTTTATTTATTTTTTTATTTTTTTATTTTTTTAATAAGGCTGATTGTGTTCTTATTTTATTTTCTTTCCTATTTTTTAGAAATAAACTATTTAATTGTTTTTTATTCAGTATATGTCTAAATGTAGCAAATGATGATTACTTAATGGAATTCTCAAAGGATCTGCCGGTACCAATTTTACTAATGTAGATTTTACCAAACATAACTGAGGTTATTCATGCAATTTAAAGAAAAATAAAAGAGTACACAAATTCAAATTTATATAAAGTACCCATCATGACCAACTTCAGTCATTTGAGTTTTAATAAATTTTGTTCACGATTGTTAATTTTTCATGTTTTTAAATTTTGCATATGTATATTGGCATTAAATTGGATGTAATTGATAATGTATTATGCTTAACTTTTGTAAATTATTAAAGTAATAATACAAAACCTAAGACCGCCTAGGCACCCGCCTAGGCCCCTGGGCGCTAGGCACCTGCTCGCGCCCGCCCAGCGCCTAGCGATTTTTAGAACACTGCTTCCAATATGAACCCTAAGACTATGTTCATTGATTAGGGTTTCAACTCATCATCTTCTTCAAACCATTGATATATTTAAAATGACCTAAGCACGTTTTGTCGAGCCAGAGAGCCAGGTCGACAGCATCAGGCCCGCGCCAAGTCGGCCCATCACCATCCATCATCTTAGAGATGCTAAAAATGGGTCCATCTCTAAGATGATGGATGGTGATGGAATGACCTGACGGTCTAGAATCAGGGCGTTTTGTCACATTTAACAGAATAGCTGTTGTGACAAATCCTCACCTTTAAAAAATGCATGCTTATGATTTAATCTTTGTATTATCTCTCTGCATTGGAGCTAATTTTTATTTATTTAGTAGTTGAAGATGACACTTGATTGGAAGATACGTTCAAATAAATCGCTAGTCGGTTAATTCTATCACATGCTCTGAATTTTTTTTTATTTCAAGTGTATCTGTTTTTATACGGCTAATTTTATGCATCTGTATTTATTCGAATAAAATTTACAAAGATCTATTTTACCTGCAGAATATGGGATTCGAATATTTGGGATCATGGATAGGTAGATCACCAATTTACTATATTTTAGTGCAGAAAACATGTGTTTTGCAATGGGGAAATTCTACGCAGTTTGGTCCGAGAGCACCAATTTGTGTATGGAAGGGTGCACACGTGATCGAACCAACTCTACCCCTTTCCAACTTCTCCAAATTCATGGAGAGAATGGTAGAGTGCTCAGATCACATGCAAACCACCCTCCCAAGCACAAAATGATGCTCTCGAACCAGGCTGGTTAAAGTACGTGTTAGGTAATGTGATCATTTGGTGGTTTCTTATGCAAAAAACAAATTCTCATGAATGCTCATTGCACTAATTACCCACATCACATTATGCAGAGGTCATTCAAGCACCATACAAATCCAGACATAATTATTGGCTCAGTATTGGGTTCAACTCTACTAATTTTGGAGTGATCAATTGTATTCCGAAGAAAGCAAACATACTATCAGCAAAATGCACTTTTTTTTTAAACCAACATTTGACTCTCACTAAAAGCTTAATTAATTCTCAAATGAACGGTGTAGCATATATAAGAAGTAATAGGGCAAAGATATCAACATATTTCATTCTAAGTATAGGGAAACTATGTTTTGATAAGGAGTGTTATGTGGCATGAAAACCTGATTCCCTAAGTAACTTTGAAACCACTTCTAAAATGTGCCTTGTGGAAGAGGTTTGAAATGGTTTTTGAGCGCCCTCAAAAGGCACCACCAAAGCAAAATCTTTTAGTCTCCTTTTGTGATGCCATCCGGCCTTTGTGAATGTGCTCGACTAGTCTACTTTTTGTCCCAGGATCTGGGTGGATTGTGTACACGCTCACAATGCTTGCGGTCTACTTTTTTTTATCCCTTAACCTCTGCCACACAAATGCCATCGGTAGAGTTTAAACTTTGGATTGTGATTCCATTCGCCACAAGTCTACCGCTGAGATGATACTCCATTGGCTCTTGCGATCCTGTTATAATTACACTGAAATATTTGTAGATGGAAAAAAAAGGCTCGAAATATGTGGACAGATCAAAATGGTAGAAGATCACATGATTCACGTATCAAGTCAGAAAATTGCTTATCATTGCCTCAGTTTAGTAAATCCCAAGATCCTCTTGTCTTAGTAAATTCTCCAAAAACACTAGGGCATTTTCGTCATTCATAACTGCTGATGATACATCAAAATAGACAAATCATCATGGTCATACAAGTGGCAGAGAGCATCCATCACAAGGACATGGCGTCTCATCTATCGAGCCAGCTCGTAAAACCCAAGAAGAATATAGCCGACCGCAGAGGCCCAGACAAAGCCCACTATAAGTGGGTATAATCAAAGCCCGAATCCATACCCGAACGAATCAAAGTCCAAATCTTGGTCCAATACAAGTTCTTTCATAAAGAAGAAGAACGTTGCACCAAAAAGAGTCGTAGAGAGAGTTACGCCTCCACGGACGCATCTCCATCAATGAGAAGATTGTTACGAGAAACATATCCTTCCGTTGTGTTTCACATGCTTAAGTTACTGGAGAATTAACCATAACCATTATAAAAGTCAAAGAGAACATTCGACACAAGCATGCAACTTTAACTGAGTTTTTTCCAGATTTACTTCATTCTTTAAACAAAGTTGTTGACTTAAACATCGGAGTGCCTTCAACCACCAAAAGTTGAACGAACGAGTCAACTAAGTAAAAACGACTTCGGGACAACTAGAGCGTCAAATCAACGAAGTAAAAGTTGAATGAACGAGTAAATAAGTAAAAGGAACTTCGAGTCGACTAGAAACATAACACCAACGAATCAAAACTCGAAGGAAACAACAACGAGACAACCGAATCGACGAACCAACTAAAAAAAACTAATTTTGTTTTGATCAAACCAGCAAAGCTAACGACAGATGACAAGTTAGTGTAGGGCCTCGGATTAACTACCACACTAGATCGACAAAGTAGAATACAAGCAAACAGAACATCTTTCTCACAAAAGCTCCGAGACAACCAACACGAGGTTGAGAAGGAAGTACCGAAACATAGGAAAATTTAAATAAGCAAAAGACAGACAAAGCAAAATATAGCTGTAAAAATCAAATGTGGAGTACAAATCATTTAGACAACAACATATGACTTATAAAAGACACAGGCAACACGAACGGAGTCAACAAGATGAACCATGATTACAAAGAAAAGCAAAGGAGAAAACTCATGTTCTTTAATCAAAAGCTATTCTATTACATTCAAAGAAAATAAAGGGGTAGATCATCAATGGAAAAAATCTATAACATCCTCAGCGACACCATCTGACATATGAGGCACAACCAGATCACTGGTAGGAGCTCTCTCTTTGAGGGGGAGACAATGACTCCTCAACTGTTGGATCGATCGGAAGGTCTTCGATACCATCTTCATCCTCAAAGGTCTGATAAACCAAGTGACGGTACTAAGACAAATCAACACCAAGACCCTCGATATAGTCGAGAAGTTCAGTCCGTCCATCAACAATTTGCTATCAATCTGCCACCTCCATAACGCAAAACTTGTCCTTAACTAAAACAAATTCATTCCTAGCTGCTATAAGTTGGCCCTCAGTAGTAGTATGCATCGCGAAAGTATCAACCTTGACCTCGTCAAGTGAAACCATTAATTGCTCCACCATTTTTTCAGCAATGTCGCGGTTGTTAGAGTGTTATTTCACGACATGCCCAACCTCATCATGGAGTGCCTTCTCGGCGGAAAACTCTTTTACCACATCATGCACGCTTGCATGAACACCGTCTAATTCGGCTCTTAAAGATTCGAGCTTGGTCACAGACCGATCACGTGCACCCTCCACCTCGACCAACGAGGCTTAAGCAGCCCCGACCGCTCCATGCATCGCTCTTTTAATGCGGCATATTGATAAAGAACATGGAAAAACACCAATAGTAGCACAACGAGCTTCCTCTCCAGAGAAACCACAAGATTACGACTAGCTTGATGACCAGAACCCATCACCCCGACATAGGCAAGATGAGTGATCCCGTCCATTATAAGCCTAAGACCATCATCAAGATGAAAGCTCGAATCCAGCACAGGCATCGAAAACCTTTCCACCAACCATCTATGTCACTCATTAAATAACTTACGAGCACCATCATGCGCGTCAAGTCAGGAAAACCAGCAAAAGTTCCCGTCTGATTTGACCCGAATCTCTTTGGGGTAGGTTCCTTCCAACTGATCCGCGAATGAAGAACCCGGGGATCCGTAAGCATGGAGGAACCACCACCCACAGCCGAGAAGGAAGAAGGAACGTCAGGAGAGCCATCCTCACCCTCTCGTTGCGCAGTAACCATAGCAGAAACGGAATGAATGGCAATCCTAACGAGAACAGAGGAGCCTAAGCGGGCTGAAGAAAGCGAGACTTTCGCCCCATCGTCAACAGGAGAAAAGAGAGAACGAATAGATTGTCTCAGGAACTCGATCGCGACTGCTAAGCTCCTTAGACTAAACAACAGTCAGTTGGAACATCTTGTCATCAATAGCCCTAGGATCCTCATTAGAACACTTAGCAACGTCAAGACCACTATAAGCATAAATGAGTCTCTTTTCGCCATTGTACATCGGACGAATGGTCTTTGTTTTGCTCCTCTCTAATGCAAACTTCACCTCTTTAGCCTCTTGCAGAGAGCAACAATCCTCCCTCAAATGCTTTCTATCAACATAATCCGAGTAAAGAAAAGCACGACGAACAGAATCAACGAGTCGTTTCTTCCTCGAAACACGATCGAAATTCAGAAACAACCGCTTCGAAAGGCTAACAGGCCTCAAAACTTTTCTCTTCCTAGAAGGGACTGGTAGCAATGCTAACAAGAACATTGAGATCTGTAACATCCGAGCTCACTTTTCCCATCAACGATATCATTACCACCATCAACAAGGACATCACAGGCATCAATCTCCGCGGTTTGCCTCTCAGTTAGCAGAGCCCGCTCGGCTTAATTCATGCTGTACAAACCGTTGTGCTTCACCATGTCATCGGTAAGATAAGTATTTAAAGGAACTACAAGAAGCTGCAAAATAGCTCGCTGATAATCTGTTATTCAGCAGTCAATTGCAGATTCCTCCGCTTGTTGGGAACCCGGAAAGACCTCACTATAAGCATAAAACCAATTGAAGCATAAAACCAATTGAAGTAGCCAGATTGGACAAAAGCATAAAACCAATCCCATGACCAACCCCTGATGTCATCGTTAAGGTTGCCAAAATAAGCGGGAGAACGAAGGAAATAAGTGCTCTTAGACGACAACAAAATGACCACCGAGTGCAAAATTCTAGCAGTTAAAAGAATACTAGAAAGGATGGCCCTTGCATATGTGGAAACCATAACTCTCCAACCATTCGGGCCCATCTGAGCAGGAGGAATACCCAGAAGATCTAGATAAGACCAGAACAACTCCGAAACTGGAAATCGAATACCGGCTTGAAACATACACGGGTAAAATACAATATATCCCTTTCTCGGATGACAAAGACTGTCATTTTCACGAGGTAGAATGATCTCAAGGTCGGAAGGCAAAGATTTATTGGAATGGACGCTATCCAAGGTCGTCTGAGAAACCTTCTTGGGGGGAATATGAGCTTCGCGGGTAGTAAGCTGCTCACCTTCCAGTAAGTCGCCAACAGACATCACGAATTGGCAAGAACTGATGGAAAATGGCAATAGAAAGAAGAAAGAACCAATATCAAAGATGTCGTAAATAATGAAACAAAGCCGTCACGACATCCTTTATACAACTAAGCAATGAAGAGACTGCTCAAGGAGCGACATACGGGATATAATGGCGCGCAAAATTCCAAAAAATATGCGCAAAAACAAAGAGATGATGAAAATGTGGTCGACATACGGGATCGATCGAAAGTTGTTAACAACATTAAGTTCAATGCAAATGTGCGATTGAGATGCCAACCACCACAAAATTAGTGGATACATGAATGCACCTACTAACTAGGGGGGAGTAGCTGATGATACATCAAAATAGACCAATCATCACAGCCATACACGTGGTAGAGAACATCCATCACAAGGACATGGTGTCCCATCTATTGGGCAAGCTCGTAAAACCCAAGAAGAATATAGTCGACTGCAGAGGCTCAGACAAGGCCCACTATAAGTAGGTATAATCAAAGCCCGAATTCAGACCCGAACAAATCAAAGCCCAAATCCAGGCCTGTCACGAGTTCTCTCATAAAGAAGAGGAACGTTGCACCAAAAAGAGTCGTGGAGGGAGTTACGTCCCCATGGACGCATCTCCAACAAGGAGGAGACTGTTACAAGAAACATCTCTTCTGTTGCGCTTCACATGCTTAAGTCATGCAGAGAATTAATCACAACCATTATAAAAGGCAAAGGGAACATTCGACATAGGTATACAACTTTAACTAAGTTTTGTCCAGATTTACTTCCTTCTTCAAACAAAGTTGCTGACTTAAGCATCGGAGTGCCTTCGGCCATAAAAAAGGTGGTATTTGGCAGTTTAACATTTGTTTTGCATGTCAAACTCACAGGAAGACGATTTTTAGACGCACCAACTGTAATGTTACTCAGTCATCAATTTTAGCCGTAAACCTTTGTTTTTGTTTTCATACCACTTCGAGTGTTTTGTTTATGTCAGCCACTATTTGGCACCAAAACTTACTCTTACCCACACCACCCATTTAATTTTTTTCTTTCCCACACCATGCGTTTTCTGTCCCACAATAATGTTCTCTTCCACACCATTCTTAAAATGAAAAACCTAACTCTTCCCCCCTCCCAAATTCAAAATGATGGAAAGCTCCATCTCCCCTCCCAACTTCCTCTCTTCTCACCACTACCCTTCTTTTTCCAACATCATCTTCTTATTCTTCTCTGATAATCTTTTTCTTCTTATCTGCATCTTCTTCTCTCATTTCTCTTCTTCTTTTCCCTCCCCATCCGGGGGTACCCCCAAAACATCCCTCACATATCCTTTCCATACCCTAAAATCGAAATTGAAGATGAAGTCGAAGAAGTACAAGTCTGGAGGCTTTACATGATTCCATCTCGATTCCCCTGTCACCTGTCTCCCACTTCTTCTTATCATTCCCCTCGCACACTGCGCGACTAAGAGTTTTTTATTCGCAGTTTCCTTTGCGAGGATGAAAGTTTTTTACCCTCGCATCGGCCCATGCAAGTGGGGAACCCATCCTTGCACGACCCACCACGCGAGCAAAAAAAGAGTGCAAGGGAAAGGAGAAAAATGAAAGGGGAAGGGGCGATGGCTTGTGCGAGAAGAAGAGAGAGTGTGGGAGAGGGAGAGGGGCGACAACTTGTACGAGAAGAAGAGAGGGGAACTGAGAGAGAATGGGAGAAGAGGAGATAATGGGAGATCTGGGAGTGAGGAATAAGAATAAGAAGATGTAGAATGGGCGATAGTCGCTATTGTGCCTTGATATACACGTAATTATTACAAAATATATCCCTTAATTTATATATGTTAATGCTTCAATTAATATATTTTATTCTAATTATTTCAATTTTTATGTTTTTGTAGCAATCTGCGCGCGTGAACGATAAAATCGCATTAAGGCGACAATTTGAGAAAATGATTAATTTGTTGATTCTAGTGGTGGTGCAAAATAGCGGTTCACATATCTAAACCTAACCCAAATAAGCCTAGGTCCACTTACTTTAATCAAGCCCAAGCCCAGAAAGCTAGAAACCTAAGCCCAGCCTAACAAGGAAATAGGGGAACCCTATTTAGGTTTCTCTCTTCCCTTCTCTTGGGACTCTCCTCTTCCACGTTTTTCTGCTCTCCTTCTCTTTTTCAGCCACCATCACCACCTCCACCGAGGCAGAGCCCTGTGTCTCTCGCCACTAACCAACCACCACCTCGCCACCGTCACTAACCACCGTGTCACGCCCATGTTTCACGCTACAAACCTCACCTCGCCACCGAAACAGACCACCATCTTCTCTGTCCAGAACACAGCCGCCACCACCATCTCTCTCTCTCTCTCACAGCCACCATCACCCGTCCAAACCACCACCACCACCGCGCGCACAGCACTGCCGCGAAACAGGGACTCCCTGTTTCGCCGCCCTGTTTCGCTGTTTCGCCGCCCTGTCTCCATCTCACCACCACCGAGCACCACCTAAACCACCTCACGCACAGGATAGCCCATGTTTCTCCTCCTTCACGAACCGCGCGCACAGACCAGACCGAGCAACCACTGCCATCACCGCCCGAAACAGAAGCTCGCGACAGGGAGGCGCTCCCTGTTTCGCTTCCACCTCTCGTTGTTCCTCACTCTCTCTCTCTGTTCTTGCATAATATACCCTAATGTAAATAATCGAAAAAATAATCTTTTATGCATTAATATACCCTAATGTAAATGAATTTTAGATTTCACTTCTTCTAAAAAAAGCACAAAGGTTTGTCATATGTGATATCCTAAACTTACGATATATCCGGAGACAATATCGTAATAAATGACGATCACATATAACTAACCTACTGGAATCAATTAATTCTTAAACATTCCACACATAAGAAAAGCGTGACTAAGTTTATATGGAGAAGAAAAGATAATCACCGGAATAATAAAAATCTATGAAGAAATCTATGAAATCTTTGTCACTAAAACAACATAAATTTCTATATTAAATAAAAGTGAGAATCATTAAACATCATTATTCATCGTGAAAACTTAAAGCGAATCAAATACTAATTTAGTACGTTACATCTAGGAGTTCACCTCTTCACCTTGCGTGGGGTTTAGTGACTCATGGTGGTGGTGGTCACAACATTAGTGGAGGAGGAATCCATCACTTCCTGTATGCGCACAAATCCCGAGAAAAAGAGCTAAAATTGCATTGTGGTGGCTCTTACAGGTTCTCGGGGTGTCAATAGCCAAAACTATTTTTCAGTTTTGAAAAACAGTTTTCTCCCGCGCGAAATCGCGACTCTCCTGCGTCTTCGTTCCCAGCGCGACAGCGCCTGCTCCGCCGCTGTTCTCCGCTCCTCGCGAGCTTCTTCGTCCTCCGAACGTTTCCGGCACCTGCAAGAACAGAGAGAGAGAGTGAGGAACAACGAGAGGTGGAAGCGAAACAGGGAGCGCCTCCCTGTCGCGAGCTTCTGTTTCGGGCGGTGATGGCAGTGGTTGCTCGGTCTGGTCTGTGCGCGTGGTTCGTGAAGGAGGAGAAACAGGGGCTATCCTGTGCGTGAGGTGGCTTAGGTGGTGCTTGGTGGTGGTGAGATGGAGACAGGGCGGCGTAACAGGGAAACAGGGCGGCGAAACAGGGAGTCCCTGTTTCGCAGCAGTGTTGTGCGCGCGGTGGTGGTGGTGGTTTGGACGGGTGATGGTGGCTGTGAGAGAAAGAGAGATGGTGGTGGCGGCTGTGTTCTGGACAGAGAAGATGGTGGTCTGTTTCGGTGGCGAGGTGACGTTTGTAGCGTGAAACAGGGGCGTGACACGGTGGTTAGTGACGGTGGCGAGGTGGTGGTTGGTTAGTGGCGAGAGACACAGGGCTCTGCCTCGGTTTAGGTGGTGATGGTGGCTGAAAAAGAGAAGGAGAGCAGAAAAATGTGGAAGAGGAGAGTCCCAAGAGAAGGGAAGAGAAAAACCTAAATAGGGTTCCCCTATTTCCTTGTTAGGCTGGGCTTAGGTTTCTAGCTTTCTGGGCTTGGGCTTGATTAAAGTAAGTGGACCTAAGCTTATTTGGGTTAGGTTTAGATATGTGAACCGCTATTTTGCACCACCACTAGAATCAACAAATTAATCATTTTCTCAAATTGTCGCCTTAATGCGATTTTATCGTTCACGCTCGCAGATTCCTACAAAAACATAAAAATTGAAATAATTAGAATAAAATATATTAATTGAAGCACTAACATATATAAATTAAGGGATATATTTTGTAATAATTATGTGTATATCAAATACCCCAAACCTATATTTTGCTAGTTCTCGAGCAAAACAAAATAAAGAATAAAATCCTAACTCACTTTCGTAGGAATCACGGTTGAACTTACCTTAACGTGCAACAAGGCTTTAAACCTCTAGATTACCTCTAGAGGACGAGTTATAGTCTCGTGAGGGTTTCCAGAAATGCTACCCCCAAACATTACTGACTCAATAAAACAAAATATATTTTCTAAAAACATAATGCAAAACATATGAACATTCCCTTTTATTTCCCTTAGAGTATTTTTTTCTGATTGCTTACAATTCAAGAAAAACAATCAAACTAATAATGTCACCAAAGTATATCAATAGAGTACAATAATTTAATAGTATCTAAAGGTTAAATGAATTTCATAATCATTCTCAACTCGAAGTGTGTGTGTGAGGAGCCTTATCAACATAACTCTTCATCTCATAGTAAAGATGTGACAAGATAACCTTTAGAAAAGACGTTTCGACTACAATTCTCTCATGTCGCTCAGAAATGAAACGCTCAGAGATTGGGCACTCGGTTTATATGTGAGGAAAAAAATATATATGGAAAATGCAAACGTCTCACATATAATTATCATGAAAAACAGAATTTTCAAAGAGTGAAATGAATATGATCTCATGGACCGGAATATTGATTACTTTTGAGAATGTTGAATCAAACACCATAGTTCTTGCCTATTCAATCTCCACATCAATTAAGCTAACTTTCACTTAAGATCAATCAGGTCTTTACTAGGTTGTATTGGGGCTTGGATTATGGCAAACAATAAGGGACAAAAGGGATACAAAGATTTCCTGAGAATGGATACACCCTTGAATAAAACATAGGGCATTGAAGAACAAATCAATGTTGTACACCATTAACTTTTTCTTCATTATTTTCTTCTTCAATCGCAATTTTTTTTTTTTTTAACATGCTTTTCCCCATTGATACAATCCAACATTTTTACTTCGAGGGCGCATGAAATATCTATTTTTTAATTTTTTTATTTGCCCATTCCATAAATATATCTCACCGTATACATTCTCAGAAAAATTGGGTAAGGATAAAATAATAGAGGTATTACTCCTTGATTGGAGTGGGTATTGGGAATGGGGATAACAAAGAAAAGGCTATCTAAAGACTCAAAGGGCTGCAAATGGATATTTTTTTTTTTTTTTTGAAAGGTAATGGATATTTATTATTGGGTAGGCTAAAAGGCTAAAAAATGGTTTAAAGAAATAAATGCCTATATCACTTCATAAGTTCTAGTTAGTACTAGGACATCTCAACTAAATAAAGCAAGAAGTTCTAGTGTAAAGATTCAATTTTTATGTCATTCTTAAAGCAATCAATAAGAAAATCAAGAATAATGAGATCATCAACGAAATAGTGCGGACTCAAGAAAAATCAGAGTGTAATTAATAACCCTCAAGAAATAAAGAATGGCTCAAAACTCACAAGCGTTAAGTCTCCACTATTATTCTAAGGTTTTCTAGTTCAATATTTCACTAATCAACTTCAAATCATGTTGACTTGGCTTATAGTGCATGAATAGTCGAGTTGAAAAGTCTCACGAAATACATCTAACATAAGGATAATATCAAATATCATGTTTTCCACTAATATAACTATGTGACACGTGCTAGTATGTGTTTTCTCAAAATTAAAGGCAACAAAAAATATTCTCTAAAAAAAACTCAAGACCCCTTTTTTTCACTTTTTTTTTTATTCACCAAGAGTTCGGATTTCAAATGCATTTTCAAGAAGATTTTACACAATTACCATAATCATCTAAGTATTCAATGGAGATTGAGTAGAACACAAAAATGACTCGGTTTAATTGTAAAATACGTTTTAAACTCAAAGATTTTTGAAAATTGCATAAAAAAAATCTAATAAACCATGCCTCCATCTCCTTTATCTCTCACCGTAGTCGATCGTCTCTCGCCATTGTCGATCGTCTCTAGCCATCGTCGATCATCTCTCACCGTCCCTTGCAATCGATCGCCCCCTTCCTCACTATCCCTTTCCATGTTGTTGATGTTGTTCTTATTCTTGAGAAAATAGGGTGAGAGAACAAGAAGGTGAATAATAGTTTAAATGGGTGGTGTGGGAGAGGCGGTAAAAAAGAAATAAAAAAGATGTGTAGTGTGGGTGAGAGTAAGTTGTGGTGACAAATAGTTATTGCCTTTGTTTATTTACCGGGCCCCATTTTTTAACTAACACCACTAAAATAAAAACAAAAATCCAACTTTTAAAAGACCAAACTGCCCTTACATCCTTACCAAACCGAAACCGTTACCTGGAATCAACGCCTCGATCGTTGAGTGTAGGCCTTTCAAGGACAAAATAGGAATAAAAATATTAACTATTTTCTTCTTTTTGTTTATTAGGGGTGAGCACGGTTCGGGTCGGTCTGGGTTCGAGCTAATCCCGGTCTCGGTACAGTGAATCGAGAACGGTACGGGTCGGGGAAAACCAATTTTTTGGAGCTGACCCAATTAGTACCAGACTGTTTTGAACCGGGACAGTCTGGGTCGGGACCATGCTATCCCGGTTCCTTTTTTTTACCTGGAAACTGCAATGAAATAGAGCATGAAGGGCTCTGTATCAGACCACACCAGACAGAGCATAGTCACTTCCCATAGCAACTCAAAATCTGCTACAGACCAGATTAAATACCAAAACAATCCTTGCACAAGCTCAAACCAGTCATCCTCGCAGAAACTCTACCCAAAGAAGGTCAAACTTGCATCACTCTGCTGCTTCAATAAATTGTACTGCTTCGTCAACTGTCAATAAACAAAGGTTAAACAATGTAATCAACTGTCAACTGTCTTTATCAAAAGTTCTATAGTATCAAAAAAAAAAAAATTCTCAGCTATTGTCATTCCAAAAAATGTGTAATAAAGGTTATATGTCCCTAAAATATTTTTTATTTGATATAATAACAACTTGGGCCTACAACAAATTCATCATTGATAAAAATTTCGCAATCAAACTGTGAAAAATTAGGAAAAGGTTTTTTCTTTGAAAAATTAAACATTGGAAAAAAAAAATTTATGTGGAAAACTTTACCACAGTTTTTTTTCTTTGAAAAATCAAACAGTGAAAAAAAATACTAGGGAAAACTTTACCACAATTTTATTTTCTTTGAAAAATCAATCAGTGGAAAAAAAAACTATTTTACTACAGTTTTTTTTTTCCATTGAAAACTTTGTTTTCTATGAAAAGTTTTCCGAAAATCAAACACACCCTAATTCAACCGAAAATCACCATGGCTTGAACTCTGATTGGTTGTATTATCAACTTTGGATTCAATTAAGCAATGGGTTTTGAGTATCTTCCACTCGAGTTCAATGAATCAGGTTAAGCGGCATTATGAAAATGTGTTATAACATACCATTAAGTTAATGAATAATGATATTCCAAGAACATTATCATCTTTTAGAAAAAAATGTTGCAAATTTACTAGTTATTGATGAATTTTGTTTAGAGGATGAAAGGAGAATAGGAAGAAAAAAACAAAAGATGCTTATGTTGCAGAAGGAAGTTGGAGTAGGACCAAAAGGACAGTAGAAGGAAGGATATTTTTAGAACTGAAAAGATAATCAAACTAGAATCTGGTTGGTGGATAAGTTATCCATCTTTTAATAACACACTTGATGGAGATTACCTGATTTCTTTGACTTGAATTTGGGTTTCACAAAGACAAACATGTCAGAGAGACTCAATGCACACAAAAACAAGAAACAGATACAAAAGTTGTCCACACTCACTTGCAGGAAGACTGTTTACAAATTTGGTGGGAAGCAATTGGAGAAATGTTGGAGACCCCAAGCATGTTCTCTGATAAAAAGGCTCTTTATAGAGGACTTATATTGGGAGGGTGTGAGGGTTTCTCCTTCACATATTATGAGATGGAGATACTTTGGGAGTTTTTAAATGTGTTTGTAGATTTGGTTGGATAGTTTGGGATGGTTAATGGTGGTCTTCCCTACCTTTGGGGGTCATGTAGATACTCGCACAACATTTCCTATTCATATATCTGCGCCTACCTTTGGGGTATTTAGGGTTCACTCCCTATCCCGTTTAGCTGATATTGCCTTGTTGGGAAGGCACCTCTAGCATTAACTTAACCTTGCAAATTGGCTCAACATTGTACAACTAGACTTTATGTACCACAGGTATAAAACACAATAGACTCTTCTAAGGTGTCCAAACGTACAATGTTTTCGACAACAGCCATCTGTGGTTTTCTTTTTTGGGTAAAAAAAATTAGTTTATCGGTTAAGTTACTTGTTCAGGTATGTCAATTCAGTTCAAGATGGATGATACCATAAATAATGTAACACAGAAAAATCAATCCAAATACAAAGGCACATAATAAGCTCATGCACATCATTTTTTCTTGAACTTTTACCTATATTACTTCTCCAAATACAAGCAAAACTACTTTCCTATGTCGTTACCTTGGTAGTTGAACACAGTAATGACCAAATAATTTAGAACTCAGGGTTTAAATTCAAAACTTGAGCACCTTTAAAGGCAAAAAGCTCTCATACAGACAATGACCATTCTGAGGTGACCAGTGCAACAAATCTACATACATTACATTAGGTGGAAAACAAAATAAATTATCATTCACTAAGCTAATGAGCACCTACAATGGCAGCAAAAAAGTAACCTATCCGCTATCGCCTTCCCATTGCTACAAGATCATCCATCTTTCATCCTCAATACCTTGGAGCTGCACAGAGTAGAGAGCATCTCAGTCTCAGAAATGAAATGACAAACCAAATAATTAAATGCAGAAATTTCTTGCATAGGGGGAAGGAAAACAATCCTGAAATAGATCAGACTACTTTGAAACAGGATACAAGTTATCTTTCTTTTTTGTGTGTCAATATCTTCAATGGGATAGCATCTCACAACTATATGTCTAAATTCATACAAACAAACAAAACGACGAATAACCTATAGTTCAAAGGAACTCAATCGTTTTAACTACTTAATGAGATAGCTGAAATGGTTGCCAATGAAATATAGCAAAAACATGGTCATAACAACCAAAAGATTTTTAACCACTTAACGAGAAGGATGAAATGATTGCCAGTTAAAAGCCTCTGTATCAAGGATGCACAGACATGGACACGGACACGGACTCGGACACGGATACGACACGGCGACTCGGCAATTTTCAAAAAAATAGGACTCGGCGACTCGGCGACACGGTCAAACTTAATTTTTTAATATATTTTTTTTATAACTCATAAGAACATAAAATCATAAATAATATTATTGAACAATCAACTTGCAGGTATACATATATCAAACAAAGTGAATCTTCACTATTAAAGTCAGCTTCTTTATTTTTACATTAGTGGCCGTTTAGTATTCTCCATATAGGCTTTTCATCACTGGAGTGCGTTTAGCAAATCTTTGGGGTCGTTTAATATCCTCCAACAACCCATGCTTTTCATCATTTAGTTTGTTTCATCACTCACATGACATCTCTCTCTCTCACAGAAAGCCTCACACAAAGCCTCCAAAGAAGGAAGCCAGAATGAAGACCAGCAAAAATCGATCAGGAAAACAGACCGATCACTTCGTCCTCCTCTCTGTCGATCGAGTTCGACAGATCAAAACAGATCCTTCCTCCTCTCTCAGATCGATCAGGAAAACAGACTGATCCTTCTTCCTCCTCTCTCATATCTCCCTCACTTGGATCTTGAAGATATCGAAATCGATCTCTGCCTTTCTCAAATCGATCTATCCCTCTCTCTTTCTCCCTCTCTGTCGATCGACAGATCGATCTCTACCTCTCTCTGTCGATCGAGTTCGATCTGTCGATCTGTTCGATATGGTCAATATGTCGATCTATTCAATCTGTCGATCTATCGATCAAGTTCGATCTGTCGATCGATCGAGTTTGATCTGTCCGATTGTTCGATGTCGATCGATCTGTCGATCGATTTGTCCGTCTCTCCGAGTCTGGACCGAGTCTGGACCGAGTCAGGACCGAGTCAGGACCGAGTCAATGTCTGTCAACGGATTTTGACCGTTGACCACATGTCAAATACGTGTCGAACGCGTGTCCGTGTCTGACACGTATTTGACACGTGATACGGGGGTTACCTGACGAGTCGGTGCATCCTAGCTCTGTATACAAGCATCCTACCTCCAAGAGCAAGGTCGGATTAATCTAAGTGTCCTATACAAACACTACTTAAGATCTCATACTGTAAAATACCACGTCTTCCCCAGTCCCCCATCACACTCAACAAACACACACCAACCACATTCGGAGCTAACACACAACTTCAACTTCCAGAAAGTGAAAATAGAAGATAATTAATAGTAAATAAATAGAAGCAGAGATGCTTCAACCTACCTCCACCCATAGTTGCTTCAGGCAGCCGCTCAATTGAGTACTTATGTTGAGTGATATACATTATTGGAACACCTGGGACCTACTCAGCATCAATCAATAATTTCAAATATAAGAAATTAATCCGAAACTGGGGGAAAAAGGAATAATTGCATTTGAGGATTAAACTCTTTTTACCTTGCGGATCCTTCGCTTCAAGTCACGATCACAGGTAGCAACAATGTAGCACTTATGCTGTTCAAAAAAGTTACCAAATATCGGTTAAAAAAAGTCCGTGGAAACTGTAAGAAATTAGTGACCAGATATCCTTGTTCATTTGACAAGTAAAAGGAATCCAACACCAATCTTAAGATAGGACTATGAACAATAGCCTTGAAGATCCCCAAAATGCCACAACACTGACATGATTATTTGATTGGGGCAGGCGAGGATGGAATGGTAGGTGGTGAGCAGTGTTTGATGGTAATGCACACACAATTCAAGGATTATGATATTAAAACGAATATCTGCCTAAACTGAAGATATTCCTAGGTTATCAATGCCGATAAGCCAATAATTGCACCTAAACGATTCAAGCTTGATAAGAAATAAGCCAGGAATAATCAGGATTAATTGGTCAGTTTCTAGGAATTAACCCAGATTAATTAGTAGAATCTATGCTGATATACTTTCCTCCTCAAAGTAATATTTGCAATACAAGTTACATAGTGCATAAGCACTGAATTATATAATATAGAGCAACTAGTACACAATTCACAGAAGTTAGATATAACAATTTCGCCAATGTTAAGAGAAAATGGTATATACAAGTCACTGAAGGAATTGTTTGAATACCAACAATTTGAGTTTAATAACGTCATATAACTTACTAAGAGAAAATCACCAAAAGTTTATTATAAACACATTTTAATAATAAATTACTAAAAAACTAGTGGTTTCAAAAGCTATCCTCGCAACGCAGATCAAGAAAAGAAAGTTGAGAAAAGTGATAAAAATAGGTAGAATCAGTAAATGCCAATGTTCAAACTATACCGTAAGTTTTTTTTAAGGTTTTAAATTTTAACTGCGGGTTAAAAATATCACAGCTACAGTTAATCAGAGTTCTCAGTCAAGGATTAAATAGTAACTCAGCATGATTAATCACCGAGATAATAGACACGATGAGGGAAACAATTAATTCGAAAATCCTAATGCCAAAGGTCAGAGAAAAGTAATATCACTGATTTAACTACACTGCTATATGCTATTTATATCGGAAAATTCAATGCAGTAGTTCCTGCGTAATGACAAATAGTACCTGTGTGACTCTTTCAACAAGACAGTCATCAGCATAAGTTCCTTTGTGAGTACATGGTAATCTCTCGAACCGAGGATCCTTTGCAATCCTGTCAAAATAATGGGGATTTTTTTTAACTAAATCATATGACTAAGACAAACTAACTGTGCCAAAATCTCATGCAAATACTCATGGTCAAAGGAATCTAGAATCATCAACCTAAACTTCTAGCACAACTAGAAATGGCATCACAGTAATTTCAGTCCATGTCCTGAGTACGAGCAATTTGTATGAACCCTAAGTTTTAGTCCTAAAGGACTGCTAGATAAGCTAGACGTGCTTTTGGACTGGATAACACACATGGCCAAGAGGTCTGAATCAGACATTATCAAAATAAATTACAAAAAAAAATAGGCAGACACTGGGTTCTTTTGAAAGAATTGTAGGTTTAGTCTATGGAAACTGTAAAACCTACAACTTCTGGTTTTCCTTCAACGGAAAAGGATTTGGTGCTAGTATCATGGCTGATAGGTAAGTTCACAAAAATTGCTGCATTACCTCTCATACACACGCTGTGATGTAAACCATGTGCATGAGATTTTCCATGACATGTGTGATATGATGGGAAAATGTATTGCTCACTCGCAACTCACTGGAAATAAAGTGTCACAAAACATGAAGCTCACAATTATACCAACAATCAAAAACCTCACATGGTCCTTTAGGTTGTAGAAAAAGCAACTTCAATAGCCAATTGGAAACATTACCTCAAAGCTACACGGTACTTCTGACCTAACTTCTCGAGCTCAGCCATGACACAATCCGTGATGCATGGTGTACCTATATAACAAAGGAAAATGAAACATCAATTAATAGAACATGCCATTTCATATGGTACGTTTGAGAATGAGAAACTTCTGCATTAGTATTAAAATACGTGTTGAACATTTGCAATGGGTGGTAGCCAGGACCCATCACTGACATCAAGCGAACATTGCTAAACCTCAAAATATGACCAATTCTACCCACTCAAAAGTACTATTTGATTAAACTTCCCATCAGCCCTTTCCAGAAAAAAAAAATATTAAATAAATAAATAAATTAACACATTGCTATTACTATCTGGATGGTTGATTGGTAGGATGTATATCACGTGACTGCCCTGTGCCATGTTTATGCAAATGTGCCACCTCCCACCACATGTATGTAGCGTGGCATCATGCATACTATTTACATTACATTTCATAACTTCCTTTAGGAGGACTCAGAACACATAAAAAAAACTAACAAGGGTAACACAATGCAAACTGACAAACTCACATTTTGCATATAAGCAATTCATCATCGCCTTCTCTAAATCCAACTGCACGAATCATAGAAAATTGCATTAATTATCATCTCAAATAATTAAGTTATAAGTGCAACCCAATCAATAAAAATTGTATCTTGACTAGAAACAAATAATAAAAAAATAAAAATAAAAATAAAAAACCCAAAACTCCAATGTCAAACCTTATTCTGAATGGAAAAATTGATGAAATTGGTATCGACCAAAACCCGATAAGGCGGTCCCAATGCAGTATTGTATTTGAAGAAAAGCGCGGACGGAACATTAGGCCTGTAATGTAATTCAATTCAATCGAATAGGCAATAAATAGAACTCATGCGTCATAAACTCAAAACAGATAAACCCTAGCACACGAGCAAAGATATAGAAATATTAGGGCTTACACGTTTTTGGGTAATTTGTCCTTCTCCAAATCCTTCTTATTGGGGTTCAAAACCTCTTCTTTGTTTCTGAAATTTCAACCAAAACACATGGAACGAAGAGAAAAAAAAAAAAAATTCAGATTTTTTTTTGGCAGGAAACACACATATGAGGTCAGGAAGGTGAAGTCGAGCTTACTTTCGAATCATTTTCGAACTGACCAGCTTCTTTGTTACTGCGAATTTAGGGGTTTTTCTTGCTTTCCCCATCTTTGAAGAGAGATTGAGATAGGGTTTTGGGCACCGAAGCTCAATGTGATAAACCCTAATTTCGAACCAAATACAAAAAGAGACGACGGTGGGATGAGTCTAATTTCTTTATTCTTTACTAGAGCGTGCACGTGCCTTGGCACTGAAGGACAACATGTGTTCTAAAAAAAATATTTACGTGAAATTGGAAATATTACTTAATTGCCCTTGAGGAAGGGGTGTTATGGAAAATTCTAAATGTCGAGGTTTTGGGCGAGGAAAACAGCGAGGGAAATGAGGTGGAGGGGGTGGAAACCGTCCACCCTCCTCGGGATGCGAACGTTGACTTTTAACACGCGCATCTCGAGGAGGGTGGACGGTTTCCACCCCCTCCACCTCATTTCCCTCGCTGTTTTCCTCGCCCAAAACCTCGACAGCTAGCAAAGCTCGGGTGTTATATACTAAAAAAAAAATACGTATAATAAACTAATGAGGGCCAAATTAAAAAAACCATTCATTGAACTCGAGATTATGTATATCAATAACAAAAGAATAATGTTTATTCATACATTTGATGCTCCTTGAGGTACTCAAGCTAAATTTCCTCTTTTCAACGATAAAGTTGTCTCTTTTTGTGCTTATGGGCCACCTCATCATTTTTTAAGCAGCTGAATATAAATAATAACTGACAAAATGCCCATTTAACTCTATTCAATTTTTTTAATGTTAATATAGGTATATTGAATAGATAAATAATGATGAAGGCGAGGGGCAAAATGGGTATAGTGCTGGTGTGACATATTTGTGTACACCGACCACTGAATATATTCTAAATAATAAACTGACAAAAAGCCTCTTGTAACTCTATTCATTTTTTTTATTAATACAGGTATATAGAATAGGTAATAAATGATGAAGGTGACGGGCAAAATGGGTAGTTCGGTGGTGTAACACATTTGTGTACACCGACCAACTCAATTCACGCTACAGTATTAGATGTCCATAAGTTGCTATGTGACACAGGCAATGATAGTGATTTCGTTTTTTGAGGTAATTTCGATAAGTTGATTTTAAGAAATATTTTATTGTGTATAGAAAAAACGTAAAAGTTTCGGTTGTAATTTTAAATTTATCAATATAATTTAAGCATGTTAAACTTTTAAATATTACATAAAGAGTACTACAAGATTCATAATGTCATACAAACAATATATTGCATAAGAATCACTTATACAACAAAATTGTAATACTAAATTAAAGTCAAAACGGGTTAAAATGTAGGGAAATTGAGATTGGTCTAATGAAAGAAATTAACATTTCGGATTTCGAAAGAAATTTTGATAACTCAAAAAAGAGAAATATTCAGTGAAATTTCGACATTTTTCGAGAAATCACAATCCTTGGATACAGGTACACTTTGGCATGCCACGTTGATCTTGGGTCTTGCATTTTGCAATCAACTAAAAGGCGAATACTATTAGAAGTGCATCAATTAAAGCATTTGAAAAGGCGACTCTTCACATGGCAATCTATAAACTATAAAAGTAAACAAACGCAATGGTTGACAATATCCGGTAAGAATGATAATTTTACTTGACTTTGAACATGACACAATTAGAAATTGCAATTTTTTATTGGGGGCAAAATCGACTATCGCTGGTGTGACACACTTAAGCACACCGACAATCCAATTGCAGTTATAGTAGTAGATTTTGGGTAGGCTCAGGCGTATTTCACATATTAGGTATAAAAATTTTGCATAATTATATATTAGGTATGAAATTGAATTTTGACTATTCGTTAAACAACGTTGACTAAGATCCGAAGTCACACATTTGATAAAGATCTAAATACTCCTCAGTTTTTTGCATTTCGGATATTATCTTTTTATTATAATTGCACTTTGGGTACGTTTAGTAAGGGTATTTGGGTCTTTATCGAATGTTGCACGTCTAATTTTTTTTCTTCGTAAGGAAGATCCCCCTTCTATACTCTCTTTTGGTGGTCTGTATAAATTGTCAACGTCTTTGAACAAACGCTCAAGACACAATTTCAAACCCAATATGTAATTATGCAAAACTTTTATACCAAATGTGAATTACGCCTAAATTATGTATACCCAAAGTGTAAATAACTTTGAAAAGTACAAAAAATAATTAAAAAGTGTTCAAAACATGGCACAAAGTTGAATTGTTGTAAGGTTTTCTTTTTTCCCCCATCTTTTACTATAATCACCCTAAAATAAAAAATAGGTATTTTCTATCTTGTTTTAGAGGGTTTTTTTTCTTAATATAAATACACCTAAACTAATTTCGATAACTAAAAAATCTCTTACAAGCCAAAAATCTCAACAAATCAATATATGAGCGAAGACAAACCTATGACTATGCTTCACCCTCCCTTTGTTGTGTTTTGCTTTTACTAGTATTATTCCCTCTTTCTTTGTGGTTTTCTTGTGATGTTTGTGATTATTTTTATTTGGTCTGTGAATTGTATGTTTGTGTGTTTCGTTTTTACTAGTATTATTCTCTCAGTTCTCTGTGGCTCTCTTGTGATGTTTGTGACTATTTTTTATTTGGTTTCCGATTGGTTTGCTTATGCGTTTCTTTTTTACTAGTATTTTCTCTAACTTCTCTGTGGCTTTCTTGTGATGTTTGTGATTATTTTTTATTTGTTTGCGGTTGGTATGCTTGTATGTTTCGGTTTTACTAGTATTATTTTCTCCTTTCCCTATGGTTCTCTTATGATGTTTATGATTATTTTTTATTTGGTCTGTGATTGGTATGTTTATAACATATGTTATATCAGTTTGTGAAAAATCACCGTCTTGTTGAAATGACTAACCCTGGGTTTTTTTTCATCCAAATGACTAGCGCTGATTTTTTGATAAAAGTGACTAAATTGAGTTAATTTGAGATTGTCGAAAAAATCGACCCTAGTCCTTTTTTATGCCCGAAATGAACAACCTGGGTCATTGGAGACGGAGGAGGGAGAGGAAGTAAAAATGTTGGAGATTGAAGAGAGCAAGAGGATGTAGAAGTAGAACCTTAAACCTTTTGAGATGGAGGATGGTGTCGTAAGGAGGGGTTGTGAGAAACTTTTAGGTTTTCAGTCATAAGTTGTCGAACTGGCCATTTGATTTAGTTTTAGGTAAGGCTAAGGTTAATGAAAAGAGAAATCTTTAATTTAGTTTAGGTGTGGCTTGGGTAATTTTAGAAAACACAAACTCAAATCTGTTTTTTTAGTAACTTGATAATTTTAGTAAACTCTGCCCGTTTCAAGGAGCGGTAACTCCGTCTGTTGCAACGGCTGGTCCCAAGCCTAGACAAATGAGGAGGGTTGGTATTAAGCTCGTGACAGCCAGTAGTAAAAAAAAACTCTCACATCCATTTTCATGGAATTTGGTTCAAAATGCTTGGAAAACCAAAATCCGTATAGTCGACCCCGAAAATATCGAAAATGAGCTTTGATGATAACGATGGTGAACTTGATAATTTTAGTAAAAAATGGGGTGAAAAAAAAATGTTGTAAAATAACAATGCTAGAAACCTCATTTTTTCTGGCTTATCTTTGTAACTTACATGCCGAGTTAGCAAGGCCACATCAACAACTCCCCAACAAATTCGCCATCCCCGCCATTAAATTTCAATCTTCTTGTCTTCAAATCCCACCAACCAGCAGGAAACCATCATCCCAAGCTTCAACTTAATCTTTCTCATAATTTACTGATGAATACATATAAAAAAAACAACACCATAACTAATACTTCAAACCCATTACTAGATCTCAAGAATCAGCACTACTACTACTACTACTACTCCGAAGCCCCTTCTCCATTTCCGCCATTAAAGAAAATTTGGCGGGAGAAAGGGGCTTTCATACAACACGGTCACAGCTTCCTCCATTTTGTTCACGTTCGTGGTTTTGTTGAATCAACGTCAAATCTAGGGATGAAAACGGGGCGAATTTTGCGTGCCCGCCCCCTCGGAGACCCCGCATCTGCCCATTTAACCGTTTATTTTTGTTTTATTTTTTTATAAAATCTGTCTCAACCCGTTTATTCACTATAATATTCTAACAAATCAGAGATTCGCGCCTCACTCCAGAGGAGGAAGAGTCTCAAATGGGTTTAAATTAAAGAACCATTTTGACAACTGCCAACATCAGGCCAATCCATTTTGCCAACTCAATAAGGCTTAATTGGCTAAGAACCTAGAGTATGAAAATTTCAAGTATCTACGTAACATGACATGAAACCCGACTTTTATGTAAAGTGGAACTATAATATTTGAATGAACACTTTAAAATGTCTAGACTAGTTTTTATAAGAGCAAACACACAGCATGATTGACTTTTAAGTAATGTAAGACTATAATTTGTGAATGAACAACTTAAAGTGTCGAGACTAGTTGGTGGTGGTAGTGATGATTATGGTACAGTTTGTGGTTGTGGTTTTGGCTTCACGGTGGCGATGGCTATGACTATAGGGGTTGCAGTGGTGGTGAGAATTATGCGGGTGGTTGTGACATTAGTTGTGATTTGTGAAGGTGCTGGTGGTGATGGAAGTGGTAGCTATGAGTCTATGACTATGAAGGTGTTGGTGACAATTATCCTATGGTGGTTACGAAGAGTATGAAGGTGTTGGTGGTTATGGTTGAAAAAATGGTTATGATCAGTGTTCTAAAAATCGGCATGCCTAGGCGCTAGAAGGTGGAAAATCGCCCAGATTAATGGCTGGGCGGGCAGTCTGGGCGGTTCTGGGTAGTCTAGGCGGTTCTGGGCAGTCTGGGCGGGTCTAGGCAGGCTCTGGGCGGCCTAGGCGGTCAGGGCGATTTTTTTTTTTTAAGACTGATTGTGTTCTTATTTTATTTTTCTTTCCTCTCTTTTAGAAATAAACTATTTAATTATTTTTTATTCAGTATATGTCTAAATGTAGCAAATGATGATTACTTAATGGAATTCTCAAAGGATCTGCCGGTGCCTATTTTACTTATGTAGATTTTATCAAACATGACTAAGGTTATTCATGCAATTTGAAGAAAAATAAAAGAGTAGGTTTGAATATTTATCCACAAATTCAATTTTATATAAAGTACCTATCTTGACCAACTTCAGTCATTTGAGTTTTAATAAATTTTGTTAATGATTGTAATTTTTCATGTTTTTAAATTTTGCATATGTATATTGACATTAAATTGGATTTAATTGATAATGTATTATGTTTAACTTTTGTAAATTATTAAAGTTATAATACAAAATCTAAGACCGCCTAGGCGCCCGCTTAGGCCCCTGATTGCTAGGCACTTGCTCGCCGCCCGCCCAACGCCTAGCGATTTTTAGAACACTGGTTATGATATGGTGTATACGGTGAATGTGAAGGTGACACTGATTTTGCTATGGGTGTTCGTAGTTATTGCAGTGAAAGTAGTTAATGTTAATGCTATGATGGTTGTAACAATGTGACAATGGTTATGGTTGTGAAGGTGGCAGCCATTATGCTATGGTAGTGCTAGTGGAAGTGATTCTCACTTGATCATACATCCCCACAAAAACCAACTATGACTTATCTCTAATTTTTTGTGTAGAAATTTTCTGTCACCAGATCACCATCTAAAATTTTGACAGTATTTGCCATATATTCAACCTAATAAACTTGACTCTTTGTCAAGCAGCCAAATTTTATACCCTTTGGAATCATGAAAACAAAAACGGATTCAAGCATCAGCCACATTTTTATGGGAAAACCCATACCCATGGCTGTAAACTCCATACAAGTTCACATTAAGTCTAAATTGTAAATCCATGCTATATACAAGGAAAATCAGGATAAACAAAACTTGTAGGAAAGCATAAGAAAACATGAAAGTGAATATGGATGTGGGGAGAAAAAATATTAAACCCAACTGACTATAAGCTTCCCAATTTCTGAGCTGAAAATCTTGGGAAGAAGCTGGTGCAGTAAGTAGTATTTATCCTTGAATAAGTCTCTGCGTGTCATTTTCCTCATTGAGAGTTTCGACAAGAAGCGTTGGAGCATATCGGGCATTCCCTTGGTGCTCCTCAGAATCTTGGCAGAAGGAGAGGATGATTGTATCGATGGACATTTGTATCACTGAGAAGAAAAGCGTGGCTACAATATAACCAAGCATCCAAGTTACCTGCAGAGGCAAAAGTATATACACCAGTCATTTTCCAACCTTTCCTCGGAATAGTTACTAATTTACATAATAGCACTTTGACAAAGACAAAACAATGTACTAATCATTGGGATATGGCGATTAGAAAAATTACCAGAACTGGGAATAGTGGTGAGGAGATCTTGTCATGTGCGGATTTGTATTTATGGGTGTCCAACATTAGGAATGCAAACAAAGCACTTGAGAGACTGACACACAGTTTCCCGAGGAAAAGGATAACATCCCCAATTTTATTTACCCTCCCTATCCGAAGAATGTTATTCCTGATCAAATTCGTTGCGATCTCAGAAGCTCTGAAGAACCCTTTTCCTGTTATTGCTATCTGCATATAAGATATAACCAATCAAAAGATTATGTGAATTGAGTCATTAATTGTCAAGAATGAAAGAATTTCACAACTTGATAATCCGTGAGGTACTAAACCATACACAAAGCACTTTGTGCAAATTGGGAGCTAATGTTTATAGGGTGCAATCATGCCATTTTTATTAACATAAGTTGATCAGGGCTCTCTCTATATAACAATGACACTGATAATCTGTGTCCCTGTAATGAATTGTGTACTCAGTCGAATATTTAGTAAAAAGTGAGTTGCTGCAAAGTTACCACTATGTAAGCATTGTGATTTACTGATTTGATGGTCCAGCCAATACACCCAAGGCAGCCGCGAGAAGAACCAGATGCCACCTTCCCTATCTTTGTTTCAGGTATGGTATCAGCACCTTTCAGCTTCCGTCTAACTGATTCCAGTGGAGAACGGAAAAACTCAACAAATGATACAATCAGAGAGCCAATAGCAACAGATCCAAGATTGTATCGCATAAGCCTTTTCATTGACGCAAACACTGGAAGAAATGGAATGTCCTGCTGTAATTGATAAAACCCAAGATTTTTAGTCAGAATAGAGGGATGCAGAAAAGCAATAAACTTCTAAATCAATAAGATTAAAATGGATGAGAATAGATACCTTTGCTTCACCACGACTCCAATAATAAGAGGCAACAGATCCAGCAATCACAGTTGAAGAAAATGCAATAAAAAACTTGGTGGCCCAGTAACAGCCAAACAGGTGGAAAAGGATAGCGATCCCTATGTGAGGAGTGTAATGGATGGTGTAGCCACAGCATGTATCACAATTCACCCTCTTGGATCCAAGGTCATAAGCACAACAATTGGAGTTGCAGTTATTGCGGAGAATCTGCCCAGAACTGAACATATGGAGAGCTGCCGATAACCAGATCATGTAAAATATCGCAAGGAGAGTATAAGGTATAACTGGGAAAACTATGAGAGCCTGAACTTCTCCTATGACCTTTGCAGCAACCTGCATGAAAATACAGTAAGTAATGTCACAAGAAGATAGCATACACTCCATTGTTAATTAGTACTCCAAATCATTTGTAGAAACAAGAACAGGCAGGCAATCTTATAGGGAGCAATAGAAATCTTATAGGCAAACTTAAAACTAACAACTAAGTTGGAGAGGTCATGTTTGAATATGCCGTTCAAAAGGTAAGTTTCTTGAATGAGAGGCGACTACTAACAATGACGGATTCCTTTACTAATGTACATTTTTACACACAATCTATCTGGTCTCACTTCAGGTGAATTAGACCACATAAAAATTTTGAAAAAAATGGATGCTAATTTCACTACTTGCCTTGAGGACAGATGTCGCCATGAGAATTCGACGGGCAATGGCTATCGATGATAGGACAGCGACACCCATTACGATGGTCATTAGAACAGCAACAGCATGAAGGTGATATTGTTCCTGAGAGCAATGATGCCAGTTAGAATAATTAACTAAAGAAAAGCTTCCAAACTAAAACTTATTAGCTGATCTTTTGCACCCACCCTCCCAGATACGCGAACATAAGGATCATGATCACCAATAATGGGGGTTATAGCACCATTTCCAATCCATCCAGCTACACAATCAGAAATATAATCAGTATTATAATAAATGAGCTTAACAAAAGGATACCTGGAAAGACTAAACATGGACAAATAAAAAATAATCATGTACATAGAATTTATAGCACAAAACAAATGTTCAAGCTGCCATGGGGTAGATGGTGAGGATTATCTAGCCATGCCTGGCAAAAATTGAGCACATAATGGGGTTAGATCCAACATCCAACAGTCTGAGCCACTTATGCAAACAACATGGATTAGATAAATGAAATCCCACTTTTTAGGGAGCAATAATCAGATCAAGAAAGGTCAGACATATTTAGTGTTAGAATATTATAATAAACATTTTGAAGAAAGTATGTGATTCTCAAATTGATTTTAGGATATGACATACAAAGAGTATCCCTGTTTACAAATTTTTGGTCTATAACTTTTGCCTTGTATGTAATATATAAGTATATAGGGGAGGGGGATATATATAAAAGTTTTAATCCTTGAGATAAGGGAACTCCATCAAAAGGCTAGTTGTAGAATTTTGAATAACCGAGCAATATTTTAACAATTTGAATGAGTCCTCAGAGCTTGTGATGATAGCAGTTATCATGACCAGAGGAGTTTACGTTCACAATCCAAAACGTAGTATATATGCACATTATAATTATTGGAGTCAACCATGTCATGTCCATGCGGCTTACATGCCTAGGAAACCTGGCCTATGTGCTCTATGTTGAACTTCTCATTGAAAATCTGAGCTGGGAGGATCTAGATTCACCAGATAGGAGATATTTCTAATATATCAAATGTGCCATTTGTTAAACAGTAGTTACACCTCAGCCTCAAATGGGATTACTAGTAAAGATACTTCAAATCAGGTATGTGCATTTTAGTTGTTCAAAGTACCATGTCAGTTGAGATGCATACACAAAACTGATGTGATAGATGGTTTCCTTCTTTCTGTTGTTTCTGCAGATCACTATGGGTAGCCGTTCGCTATAACTGCGTATATAACTCACAATATAACACATTTAATTTGCACCATGAGTACACGTTTTAAAGGACATAAACCTTATTTCATTATGTTTATGAGATGCGAAAAAGCAAACAGAAAAACCTTGGTACATGAAACCATAGATGAGACTTCAGAGATAGTCAATAATGTATGTACTTTCTGAGATCTGACCTTTTAAATAGTAAAACATTGTCACCGAGACAATGAGAATGTCGAAAAAAATGACTGTTACCCATGGCATTACAACAACAAACCACCGAATCATCATAAGCCAGATAATTGAGAGAAACAGCGGCAGAAGTCCTCCACAGACGAGCAATACAGGCCATGACTTCCCAACATCAGCCATATACCTCTGCAGATCATACGTCAACACGTTGGATTTAATATAGACAATTGTACATTATGATTATTATGAATATTAATTACTATTTGTTACGCCACATGTGAGAATAAAAATAAGACAACGCTGGGTGTCATATTATTCTTGGTTATGGTTATAAAAGTTCCAATCTGGTGAAACATTGGTTTCTGATGGGCACTAGCTCTCAGTAATTACTCTTGTTTTGTTCGGGGAAACAAGATTACATTGGTTATAATAAATAAGTTTTTGTAATGTTTCTAACAAGGAATCAGACTAATATAAGTTAGATGATCTTTAGTTCAGAATGACTAATTAATAGACCCAGGCCAGAGATCTCAAAGACTTAAAGATGAGTCAAATGCTACAACAATCTGGTTCAGTGAACACGTCCTGCACAGGAAAACACCGTCAAAGGAATGATGCTAAGGTGGTATCCCATCATTCCTCCAATTTATTATCAGATGGTATATCCTAACCCTAGTTATTGTATTGAGAAGTCAATTAATTTGAGAAAGGTGTTCGACCATTATTTGTTTTATGAGATCAATACAATCACATGTCATTATATGATATATTAAGTGGAATCAGCCAACCAATAAGAGAAGAGTGGATCATGATAGGCGCACTAGACAGGCTAAATTTGTCCTACTACCTAGCCTAGCTAAGGCGAAAGCTAAAAGGCTGTCATCAAAGGCGTTTGCCTAGACGCCTCGATGAGAGAGCCTTTGACAACAACTTTTAATTTTTTTTAAATGGTCAAAGTTTATTAACTAGGACCGTCTAAACCCAAACAAAAGCCCTAAGGGCATCTACCCTTCTACACCCAAACCCACAAGAAGTTGCATCTACCCTAAGGACGAACCACCATAATGCTAAGATTGTGATGAAGAAGTGGGCTCAAATCTAGGGAAGAAGAGGGTAATCTATGAACATTTCACTTTATGTTTATGTCTTTCTTTATTTTCGTTTTGGGGTTGCTTTTGAATGGTTAAACTATGTGTATGGTTGTTGTTGTCTTTGACCTTCTTTTTTTTATGTTTGTTATTGGATGTTATGACTATGAATGCTTCTAAGTTCACGTTTTTAGTTAAATTTATGTAAAAATGATGCATATATAGAGCTGCCAAAAGTTCCTATAAAAAAAAAACCTGCCCAGAATGCTACGTGAGGCCTAGGCGCTCAGGCCGCTGCCTTTACTTTGCCTCACCTACCGTCTGGGACAACATAGGTAGCACTCAAGCAGTAAATGGCTTCCTTTTAACAAGTACAGTTAGAAAACTCAAAAGAGGAACTTCCTTTTAAATGGTTTGAGCTAGAATTATGTGGCACTTGGAAATGAAAAATCAATATAATTTGGATCCCCAGGCAAAAATCAACTCACAAGTTTCTACTAGTGCTTTTTGCCCGAAAAAGAGTGGCAATAAAAGTAGGAACTAAAGTCTACTGTAAAAACCAAAGAAAGGATATCCAACCTTTAACACAGCTGACTGAGAGTTGATGGACCTATGAATAGACTTGTCTATGATGATGTCCCCATTGATATGCACTCCCCCCATTTGCTGCCAGTGCTGCAAAGACATATTTGATGCACGTGCAATAAATTGGCAGCTCCAATAAACTGAAGATAAAAAGAAGAATAAAGTTTTATAAGAAATTGTTAAAAATAAAGTTATTTTATGGAGGAGTAAAAATTACAAGATACTAGTAATATTATTTAATCTTGAAAGAATGCAAATTGACAATTAAGGCTAGATTACACTTTCACAAAAGTTTTCATAACTTACCATTTACACTTGGAAATATGACAGGGTAACAAGGACCTTGAAGCTGAAGGGACTTATTCCTCATGTCTGGTGTTAGGAACTCGAAATAGTCATAATTCCTATCAATCCAATCATCTACAGAGATTTTAATGTCACCCTCTGGATAATCACAGACCCAAATGAGACCATCATCAGATGGAAGGGGGCATTCCATCAAGCAGATGCTCCTAGCATCTTCAAGCTTAAATTTGCTTTTCTTCAGGCCACTTTCATAAACTTGATTGGGATTTAACCAATATTGAAACTCTAATTCACGGAGATCAGGATTTGCATCCCTGTTGCCACAAACATTCCCTTTGTAGTCCAGTCCATATGTTAACCTGCAACATTTAAATACTGATTTTCATCTGAAATTAAAATAAAGGAGAAGAAACATACAAAACAGAAAATTAACAAGCACGCCACGGTGGACCGGGAGAGGGGCGGGGGGAGTCGCTCTTAAACAGTTCAATGAGTCTATTCAATTGTAAATCAGGGACTTGTCATGAAAGCTCCCTCCCACTTTGTACTGATACAAGAGTTTCATCCACCTGTAAATAAAGATGATAGACTTATGCTTTGTAGGATTCATTTGCACTCCATGCATCCAATAACCTCACCTTGGAAAAAAATTCCACATGTCTATTATTGTCAAATCTCACAAACCAACAATGTTGAAACATCTATAGGAAACCCTTAACTGCTAGTACACCTTGCAAGGGTAATGCATCAGGCCAAAAAATTATATTGATTTTATTTTGCTGGACGTGTATAAAGTTTGTCAAACCTAGGGTTTTAGCGAGGCTTCATTGACCTTGTAAACTCTCTTTGTGGTTAGATTACTTGCATTCATCATTTTTCTTTTGGTGCACGAATTCCAAAATCGTATTAGTATATTGATTGTGTTAAGTCTAGGTGGGATTGGATCTAAGATGTGCAAATATCAAACTCTAGAAGTTACTAAAGTCAGTTCCTACAGTTCTTCACAGGTTTTCGTCTAACGCCTTGGTATCTTATTCTGAGAAAAAAAGAAGTAGATTCTCATGGTATGATGTGTTCCACCACCAACGAATGAACATTGAAGAAAAGATCTAGATCTTAAACACTGCGTTGTTCTTCACAATCCTCAATCACAAAACAAAAAAATTACCCAACTGGTACATGGAGAAGAGGCTTATTTATAACTTCCATTAACAACAGAATTTTAAAGAAAAAGTAGAGCAAAAAAAAAAAAAAAACAACAACAGACAAGTGGTGGCTCTTAGGTGAACACTTGCCTAGCTTGTGTTTGTTTTAGGCCTATTTGACATTTGGTTTGCAAATCAGTATTATCTGCTAACTAAACCATACCATAAAGGTGAAGTGTTTATTGATGTGCCAACAAATGGTATTAAACCACCAGTTTGAAGTGGGGTCATAAGTACAAAGGGTATTGCATCACCACTACAGTCTTTCCAATCTTGCTCCGGTTTTATGCACCCTAATGAGCATCCTAAAGAGAAGTGTCCTCAAACTCAACTCTCTGATTTATCTTAATACATCCTAGTTATTCACCACTATTATCATCCTGCTGAAATGTTTCTTCAAACCCATGGTCTTCTCTTATCTTATAGTCCTCATGTCATATGAACCACATAGATACCAGAAAACTCTCATTTCTGAGTAGACAACCTGACCTTTGAAATGAGTAATAAAATTTGCATAGAATATAACTGGATGATCATACTGTCTCTTGAGAGGGATAAAGACTACACAAAATGGAAATTTATGCCACTTGGCAACTAAAATGAAAAGGTCTAAAACAAATAGATAACTAGACTGAGCAAACCATATATAAATTACGCCCATGTAAAAATCTCCTCAGTGTTCACCTAAAATGGAAAAGTGTCTCCTAATTTGAAATAAAAGTAATACCAACTCCACTGAAAATGAGCTATAGACTAAAATCCAAACCTGGAAACTGAAGCCCCACAAGTTCAACATCCAACCATGTCTTGTGGCCCACACACTTGCTCTACATCATTTTTTTAATTCTTAGGGTATGTTTGGTTGCACGGAAAATAGGCATAGAAATTGAAACCGTTTCCGTGAATCCAATTCCGAGGCCTCCCCCTCGGACTTGAATTCCCATGAGTAGTGAAAAAACAGTCTTATAAATAATCGATTTCCTATCAGTAAATAAAAAATCAAACAGCGAAAATCTGCATAACAAGGGAAGTGGATTCCATTTCCCAAGGAAAATGGCTAACCAAAGAGACCCTTAGAGCATTTTGTTTTTTCCCTATCCACGTAAGCACTAGAAAATATAAGATAGTGCCACGTGATTGAGCGAGAATAAAAAAACCCAAACCTCTCAAGACTAGCATCTAACCTTCTAATACCATTTTCAATCGCGATTTACTTTACAGCTACTAGAGAAGGTGGATGTATCACATAAGCAGTAAAGGCCCATGGACAAGGGGAGTGGACTTTAGTATCAAAATATTGGGACTAAATTTCACTCCAATTGTTTCCCTAATTCTTGGGGAGGGCAAGGTTTACAACCTTACATAGGCTTGTTCATTGTGTCGCATTCCAGATAGTGGAATTTGGTAATGCTTCCCCTTGAGTCTGCCCCAGCTTTGGGGTTTTCCACGTAAATAACTATCTTTTGATTGAATGCTTTGCCGCCGTGGTTTAGTTCTTCTATTTTTCCTATCCTTTAATATCGATTGCTTTGTTGGAGTTTCCATGGAATTGTTTAGAATCTTCACAAAGAGTGTTAAAATCTCAACAAGGGTGCTAAAAGAATATGGTTTTCCTTTAAACTTCAGATACCCAACTTAGAAATATTTAAATCCAATACAAATGTTCCCTCAAAAGGTGTTAAAGAATAGAAGTCTATCTATGTTACAAAATAGGAAAATGTTACAAAATAGAATACGTTAGGAAAGTCAGAATAGAATAGAAGTCTTACGTTTCCTATCTCCACAAGGAGAGGTCAGAATTAGTTTTATAAGCTTGTATTCTATTCAATGAAGTTACACAATAATACTATACAATAATATTTCAATATAATTCTTTACATGGTATCAGAGCAAGGTTTTTAGTTGACCTAAAAAAATCCAGGGAATCAAGCTCTTCCCTCGCCTCCGACGACTACCTAAACGCAAGAGGCAGGAAAGGGAAGACAATAATAATAACCTACCTCAATCAATTCAACAACATTGCGAGCCACAACCTTGTTTGCCACCACTTCCGCAAACAAAATCAATCCATCACAATCAACATCATCGTCGATCGCCGTCACATGCTTCACCTTCAAGCACAAGCCAGCAAAAGAAGACTACAATACTGACTGATGGACCAGCACGAGCGACGTGAGACAATACCGACTGATGGACGAGCACGAGCAACGCGAGGACCGATCTCTGTGAAGAGTCATCTCAGTCCTCCATCCCTCCAAATCTCTGCTAATGTCAGTCTTGTGTTCATATTCAATGCTCTAGCTGGATTCTTCTCTATCTGCCTTCGTGTTTTAACATCTAGAGGACATGTCAACCCAGCAACAAGACTTCCAGCAACAAAACCTGCTGAGAAATTGGCTCCAAGTGTAGTTGTTTGCCGCATTGGCTTCATCACCTACCATACTAAAAAGGCTCCTCCTTAATTGCTCAAGAGTTGACCAACACTCGAGACATCAACAACAGAGTTGATCGATCTCGTAATCAACTAAGATCAATTACTGATCAATCATCATCGCTGAGCAATCTTCATCAACGTTGCAATCGAACCGTTGCAATTAATCAGATCATCAATCATCATCAACACTGATCAATCATCATCATCAATCATCATCAAGTTGTAAAGGGAGAGGAGGAATTTGATTCAGAAGAGAAACAGGTTGAAGTAACAGTCACCAAACCAGCATCAGAGATGACAAGTTTATAGTCATCGTCATCAATCGACCAATTGGTCTTGCCAATCAGTCAACAAACAATCAATCAACAATCGAACACGAACGTCGCCCCCTTCGCACCACCGCCTGCTCAAACTCCGCTGCGAGCTCGGACAAAGACACCGGCTACCTCTGATCAGCTCCTCTTGAGCGTGGAGCGAACACGCGAACTCTCTGTGCCGACCTCTTCTACGCCATGCGACTATGCCAACTGCTTCAAAAAAAAGTGAAGACGGAGCAAACAAACAGAGAAAGGCCTGATTTTCTCTTTACACAATCGCTATTTGCACCCCCCCGGCTTTACTCAGTAACACAAAAACAAACTTATTTTAAAAGATCAGGCTATTAGCACTCAAGGTTCAGTCAGAGCCACCTCGTCACTATGAGCAACAATACAAGCAGTGGTTCAAACACCACCACCTCACCATATACCTGGGGTGGCTCTTGTTTCACAGTCGCTTACTCCTACCAATTACAACATATGGAGTCGAGATCTGACCATGGCTTTCAAAGCCCAAGTCCCAGAAGAAGAAGAAGAAGAAAAAAATGAAAGAATTTCTTCAAACTAATATAAAGCTCTAGGCTATTAGCACCCCGAGTTTTACTCAACTCAACAAAGAACAGCAACAATGTCTCTATCTGGCGCACACGACAGCAACACCCAGACAAATGTAGACCACGCGATCTTTCTCTCATCCTCCCTGTCAGAAGTTCGATCACACATCAGATCGCACAACAAAAAAACGAAGAAAAAGAAGAAGAAACGGAGGGAAAAGAAAGAAATTTGAATCTCTTTCACTCCACTTTTCACATCTACCATCTTTGGTCACTATCAAAATCTGTGTTGACTCGAACTGAACAATACCAAAACTCGAATTGAGTCATGATTTCTTCATACAATAATCACCAATACCAAGACTCGAATTGAGTCACGATTTCTTCATACAGAAATCATCCAAAATCTGTGTTGACTCAAATTGAGCAATACCAAGACTCGAATTGAGTCATGATTTCTTCATACAGGAATCATCCAGAATTCGACAATAACTCGACAGTAATGATTTCATCACCAAATTGGACTTCAAAGTTTCCTCCAAACTGCACATTTCGTCTGCGTCTACATGTCCAACTTGCGGGGGAGTGTTAAAAAATAGAAGTCTACCTATGTTGCAAAATAGGAAAGTGTTACAAAATAGAATACGTTAAGAAAGTCATAATAGAAATCTTACATTTCCTATCTCCACAGGGAGATGTCAGAATTAGCTTTATAAGCTTGTATTATATTCAATGAATTTACACAATAATACTATACAATAATATTTCAATACAATTCTTTACAAAAGGAAATTGCAAAACCATGAAAAGAGGAAAATGAGAGAGACCCACAAAAATTGAAACAAAAATGAACTGCAGTCCTAGGATTTTACCCTAAATAGGCTTCCCTTACACAACAAGTAACATCCACTTCATAAACACAGTAAAGCTTCAACACAGTACACTACAGAATTTGAAGTACCCAATTCACAATAACCAAAACAAACACACCTCCATCAAACTTTTCAAATACCCAATTCATAAATCACCATACTTGACACAAATGCATCCTCTAAAACATCACAAAAAACCAACAAAATCAGGCAAAATCAAACATACTCACAAACACAAATTAGATTACAACTGAAGGGTAGTTCTTAGTTTTACCTCAATGGGTTCCCCTGGTTGAAAGCAAAGCTGGAATTAACGATCATTGCCACCCAGAAGGCAATAAAGATGATGAGAAACACAACATCTCTACATTTCCTGCTGTGGCTTATGACCTCACTACTACTTCTCTGATTCAGATTATTAACACCAAAACTTGATGGTGGGTACTTCCCCATACTTGGTGTTGCTGCTGCCCCTAATGGACCTCTCATTGTCACCTCTACTACTAATACTCAATTGAAGCAAATGGTGAGGTTTTGAGTGGGAAAGAAAGTGATGTGATGAGGGTTTTAGAAGATTTTTTATTTAACAACTAATCATGTTAATTAAAGGTAAAGGTAAAGGTAAAGGTAATGACAAGGGTCTATAAAGTAGGTGGTGCCTTGGCTTCGCAGCTTGGCTCATTTGGCTCAGCTTAGTTGAGATGAGCCGCGAATCTGAGGTGTTAATGGAAGACTTGAAGTACACTGTCGTCCAAGTGTCAGATGTACGTGATGTAGATCTCGAGGAAAATAAGTAGATTAGATTTAAGGATGATATGTATCTGAATTAATGTAAAAGAAAAGAAAAACATGGTTCGCAGATTTTTCGGACTTCGTTGCGTTTGTGCTTTTGATGATCTCGAGGTCTAGGATCTGCTTGCGCGTGCCAATCTTGGTTCCAAATAGGCTGGGTCGTTGGGCTAGGGTTCTGCCAAGACTAAGCTAGTTAAGGCCCATAATGGGTATTCTCAATTGGGATGGGCCCAGTGTTGCTTGGGCTATATGGCCCACTTCTTGTGCAGATCATCTCCCTGCCCTGGCTCTCTGGTGCGACCTCTGTTCTAAAAATCGGCCTTCTCCAATTGTCTCGTCCCATTTCATTGCCCTACGATAAATGTCAAATTCGAGACACCGTAATTTTGGAGGGAACACAAAACATGGCTCATAAAACCATACATGCACAAATAAAATAACATCAAAACTATAATCTAAACTATATAAATCAATAATCTAACTTTAATTTAACACTCTAAGTCTAAATCAACATTATTTTCATAAATAAAACCCTAAGTCTAAATCACATTATTTTCATAATACCCTAAGTCTACATAACATTATTTTTCATAAATAAAGCCTAAATGGGATAATTATAGTTATGAAAAATAATAACTACATTAGTTTGAAATTAGGCTTACCTCTAAAAGTTGCCAAAATCCGTTGAAGTTCGACGCTCTTCTCAATGTTGCATCTAAGGCATCATATAGTGTAGCCATGATGGATCCGCCAAAATCCCACATATTGACCTTGCATACATCACGCAAAGAAGGCAGTCATCTAGCTGGAATGGTCGAGCAAGAGTTAGGAAAATACATGTATGTATCCTATGTAGATGAGGAAGAAAGCACGAGCAAACCTCTCTGCCAAGGCCTATTGTTCTTCTGTTGGCAATGATGCTTCAGTTAGACAAAAATGACTTAAACAAGTCAACTTCAGGCAATTCCCCTAATGAATGGCACTATCATAGAGCCAGGAAAGTATGACTCTGGCACGCTAGGAAAGTATGAGTCGTTACCACCACTTCTTAATGAGGGCATTCGTTACGGCGAGGACCGGTTCCATTGTTCAAAATTTTTGCCATCCACTCGCATCAATGATATCTCTGAAAAAAGAATAAACCGTTGTACACTTCAATGGGAGTGCGCCATAAGCCACGCGTGGTGTAATACTTTGCAATGTGTTTGTCAAAACAATGACGAGAAGCATGATTTTCGTCCTCATCAATCAAGATTCAAAACTGCTCTATATCAATGTTGTCTTTCTCATTTGACACATTGCTAGAGGAAGCTCCCCCTGACGCCCACTCGATTTAGAGCGAGTAAATCGGTGTCTAAGTGAACTTTCATCTCATGGAGTTTGTCGGATACTTGGTGTGCACGAAATTGATGCCAGAATTTGAAAGATTTAGGGTAATTGTTTTTCTGTATTCTCATTAACCCAATGGAAAATATTTATACAAGAAGTCCAACAGTAGCTTCCCTAATTTTTCATAATACCTAGCAATAGTTTAGGAAATATTAAACTTATTGATGAAGTAATTTCCTATAACAAAGCAAGTACCCATATATAGCTATCCTAGAATAAAGGAATAAACCACCTAAATAATCTCCTAACACCCCCCTTCAAGTTGGAGCATGCAAGTCTAAAATGCCCAGCTTGTCAAGGAGAAAATCAAATTGCTTCTTCCCCAAAGCCTTGGTAAAAATATCCGCCAATTGGTCCGTCGTCGACACATAAGACGGAGCAATAAGACCTTCCTTGATAGCATCTCGCACGAAATGACAATCAACCTCAATGTGCTTCGTGCGTTCATGAAATACCGGATTCTGCGCTATATGCAACGCGGACTGACTATCACAAAAAAGAGAAATCGCCTTAGGATGATGGATTCCCAAACTCAAAAGTAGACCCTTCAACCATTTTAATTCACAAGTAACAAAAGCCATAGAGCGATATTCGGCCTCTGCCGAAGAACGAGCTACAGTATGCTGCTTCTTAGTTTTTCATGAAATTGGCGAATGCCCCAAAAACACAAACCACCCAGTGAGAGACCGCCGAGTAAGGGGACAGGCTGCCCAATCCGAGTCACACCAACATGTCAAAGATAACTCACTGTCTGAACTTAATAGAATGCCCTGACCCGGGGATTTCTTTAAATAGCAAACAACCCGTAATGCAGCATCCCAATGTTCTTGTCGCGGCTCCTGCATGAATTGTGGCAAGACATGAACCGAGTATGCCAAGTCAGGACGAGTAACCGCCAAATAGATAAGACGCCCAAGCAAACGCCTATAGGGCTCGGGATCCGTAAGAAAATGCCCCTTGGCACTGATGCGAGTTTAACTAACCTAAATTAATAAGTTAATTCAGCCCACTTGTAATAACCGCAAGTGCACGGTGCCTAACTGGTAGACAACGGCAAGTACGGGTCGATCCCACGAAGAAGGTGGATGCAATTGAAATTTTAGAATTTAATTAAACTAATTTAAATGGAAAATGGGGTTACAACATTTTTAAAACTAAACTAAAAATAAATTAAAAATAGGAAAAATAAAAGATAGATGAAATGAGATGGGTTTGGTGGGCTTGGACTCACCAATGAGTTAGCAAAATTATTTAATCTAAATTACTGAATTTACGAGAAGCTTTAGGGATGAAAATCCCTTGCTTACACCGAATATGTGATCGTTGAAATCCAATTTAAATTATATCATGTTCTTTTAAACCTTAACAAAGTATTTCAAGCAAATACGCTTTTACCAAGTATTAAGTGTCTTTTTAGGGCACACTTAATCAAAGTTTAAGCTTAATATTTTTAGCACATGCTTTGAATATTGATAAAGGGTAATTCTAACTACCAAGCATATCAAGTTTAATTACTCGAACATGCAAGGTGAAAGCAATTTATCAAAAATTCAGAAATAAATTGCAATTAACAATTAAGTACACAATTCAGTAAAATGAATCAAATTAATTTATACAACCCATTTAGTTCGTCACAAACTCGATGTGGTGGCACTCAGCAAATCAGCAGGTGGTTGTGCACGAATCCCGAGGAAATGGTCCCAAAACGCTCTGTGGTGGTACAGAGCAAAACCGGGGGTGTGAATAGCCGAATAACCGAATTTGACTCTTTCTCCCGCCCTCGCTACAGTACTGCTACAGTACTGCCTCGCCCGGTCGTCTTCTCCAGCGTGACAGCGCCTGTTCTCGCGGCTTTCCTTCGCTCCTCGCGGCCTTCCTCGTCCTCAAATCATCTCCAGAACCTGAAAAAGAGAAATAGAGGGTGAGGAAACACCAATAAAACCGCAAAAACAGAGAATGAAAACGAGGACAGGAGCTCCCTGTTTCTGAGTTGCGAACGCTGTCTCGCGAAGTGGTGGCGGAATTGCTCGGTCTGGTCGTGACGTTGGTCGCGAGAGAGGGAGTCAGGAAGAAGCTCGAGACGAAGAGAGGCCGAGAAATGATGGGAAACAGGGTCTGCGAGGCGGAACAGAGTCGCGGTGCGGCTCTGTTTCGCGGCGTGGTTGCGGTGGTTCTGTCGCGGCGAGTCGTGGTCTGTTGTGGTGGTGGGACTCGTGCGGAGGTGGTGGCGGTTGTGTGGACAGGGGAGAGGAGCAGAGAGTGGTGGTGGAGGGAAAATTGGACGTGAAACAGGGTTGTCACACCCCTGTTTCACGGTGGTGACGGTGGCGGTTGCGGAGCTCGGTGGTGGCGATGGTGAGGTGACTGTGTGCTGAGTGAGTGGAGTGAGTGAGAGATGGATGAGTGGAAGAGGGATAGGTGGTGGTGGTGAGGTGAATTTGAGAGAAAGAGGATTGAATTTTTCTTCCTAATTTGCTTCTTTTCCCTTCTCTTTTCTCCTCCCCTCTTCTCACCCCATTATCCTCTATTTATAGAAAATAGCCAAGATGAATAAGGATGAGATGAGGGGAAGATTCATCAATGAGGGTAGGATTGGGTTTGGTTTTAGGTTATGGATTAGATTATGGATGGGGTTTAGGTTATGAATTAGGTTTCGGGTTTAGGTTTGTGGGTTTTAGGTTAAGAGCTAGGTGTTGGGTGTAGGTTTGTGGATTTTAGGTTGTGAGCTAGGTGTTGGGTTTAGGTTTGTGATTTGTTTTATACCACCATTGAAATTGCCTAATTGTCGTTTGTGACTGCTTAATATGGATTCATCGTTTAAGCTCAAATTCCTACAAAGACACGAAAACGAAATAATTACTATACAATATAATAATCGAAACACTAACATGTATAAATTAAGGGATATATTATGTAATAATTATGTGAATATCAGGCACGCGCCAGCTGATGATTCTGTTCAACCGGGAATGAAGCCGGCTTCGAGCCCAATAGTCCTGCCTCTGAAATAATATCAAGGGCATATTTCCTTTGACATAAAAACAACCCTGAGGAGCTTCTAGCCACCTCAATGCCAAGAAAATATTTAAGCACACCAAGATCCTTCATATAAAAAAATGACTCAAATAGGCTTTAAAAGCCGTCACCGCAGCTGAATCATTACCAAAGATTATCAAATCATCAACATATACTAGGACGTTGATCTGTACAGACCCTTTAGAGTAAGTAAATAGGGAATAATCGGAGTAGGATTGAAGAAAACCGTACCCCTTTAAAGCTGTCACAAGCTTTGCAAACCAATATCGAGGTGCCTGTTTCAAACCATACAGAGATTTACGCAAACGACAAACCAAATCAGAAGTAGTGGAGCTAAAACCTGGCGGAAGTTTCATATACACCTCCTCATCTAAATCGTCGTGAAGGAAAGCATTATGAACATCCATCTGATGCAACTCCCAATGCTTGGATGCTGCAATGGCCAGAAAAGCTCTAACTGTCACCATTTTCGCGACTGGGGCAAATGTCTCATTATAATCAATTCCTTCAACTTGATGATTACCGAAAACAACTAATCTGGCTTTTAACCTCTCAATGCTACCATCTGAGTTGTACTTAATTTTGTACACCCATTTACTTCCGAGAGCTTTATTTCCAGGAGGTAATTTTTCCATAGTCCAAGTGCCATTATCTTCCAAAGCACGAATCTCCTTTTGCATAGCAGTACACTATCTTATATCTTTTGCAGCCTCCTTAAAAGACTGTGGCTCAACACTTGCAGTTACAGCTGCAAGAAAATTCCGGTGTTTCACAGTAAATTGATCACAACTAACATAATGTGCTATAGGAAAAGGCGTACCTGAGGGAGTGTGATATGGCGGAGCAGATGGAGCGAGAGATGGACCGTCCTTGATAACCGTATGTGTCACGAAGTCTCCCAACTTTACTGATGGGAACTTCTCCCAGAACCCGCGGCCCAAATTGTCCCTCCCCGTTCCGTCGGGAGCACCATCTACCCCCCCCCCCGACAGCCGAGGATGAAGCGTCCACTGGTGGCACATCCCGAGCATTTTGACTTGGCACGAACGCGGTAGACTGTGGCTCAGCATTACTAGGCGTGACGCTAGTCATGGGAGAGGCCGTGGGAGAGACCGTTTGAGGATCGATGATGGCATCCTCGTGCATCACCTGATGATCCCCCATACCTTCAATAAGCTCTTCCTGGGCTCCCTCATTATAAGTCACATCACTGTCAAGGGGAGGAGTATGATTTGTGACTTCAACATTCAAATAAGGAAAGGCATTTTCATAGAACTTCACATCCCTCGACACAAAGAACTCCTTTTTCTCAAGATCAAATAAACTCCATCCCTTCTTACCAAACGGATAACCCACAAAAACACATTTACGGCTTCGACTGGCAAACTTGTCACCTTTAGCGCGTTGATTATGGGCATAAGCTAAGCAACCAACAACTCGCAAATCACTAAAAGAAGGTGTACAACCAAATAGCATTTCATATGGAGTTTTGTTTATGAGAACACTAGAGGGAGTCTGATTTATTAGGTGAGCAGCGGCCAAAACGCATTCTCCCCAAATATAGATTGGCAATCCCCCTTGAAACCTCAATGCACGAGCGACATTGAGAATATGTTTATGTTTCCTTTCCACTTTTCCATTTTGTTGAGGGGTACCCACACAAGAGGTTTGAAATAAAATTCCATTAGCCACAAAGAAATCTTTCATGCAGTTAAACTCTGTTCCATTGTCACTACGTACAATTTTCAACTTTTGAGAGAATTGACGGTCAATCATGGCAATAAAGGACATAAACATCTTGAAAACTTCTCTTTTATCAATCAATAAATAAACCCACACAGCACGTGAATAATCGTCCACTAAAGTTAAAAAATAACGAGCACCACACGAAGAAACTTCATCATACGGACCCCATAAATCACAATGTAGTAACTCAAAAATTCGAGTTGATTTATTGGCACTTAAAGGAAAACGATCTCTAGAATGTTTAGCACGATGACAAACTTCACATGCTTTATTCAAATGACCCCTAGAATTATTAAAAAAAGGAAGCAACTTCACTACTGTCTCGGAAGGATGACCCAAACGACTATGCCATAGGTCCAAGGACTTCGAAGTATCAACCGAAACCGCTTGCACCTGTAATCCATGCCGTAGATAGTAAAGTCCATCCCGTCTCTCACCCGTGCCAATCACCTCCCTCGAATGCAGGTCCTGTATAACACACAAGTTAGAATTAAATTGGACAAAGCAATTTAGATCATCATTTAGTTGTGAAACCGAAATTAAATTGCAGTTTAACTTAGGAACAAAAAGAACATGTTGGAGTATTATTTTGTCCGTGAGTTTCACGACACTCTCCTTAGTAGCAACCACCGTTTGACCATCCGGAAGGCCCACGGGACATGGCGAAACTACTTTAGTATCCACTAAACAAGATTCATCACCAGTAACATGATGAGAACATCCAGTATCAATTATCCAAGAATCCATTTCCAACTTACCATGCAACCTGTTAGAAGGAGTGTGAGGAGTACCAAATGCGACTGTTAACGCCGCCCACTGTTCTGCAGTAAAACCTGGAAGAGGTAGCGCAGCAGGAGTGGGAATCGGCTTCCCAAGAGATGCGATGTTGCATGTTGTTACCGGTGGTGGAGGTGTAGCGCCTCCGACCATGGTTTAGGAAAAAAAAAATTTGAAGAAGCAATTTTGCTCTGATACCATGAAAGATTTAGGGTAATTGTTTTTCTGTATTCTCATTAACCCAATGGAAAATATTTATACAAGAAGTCCAACAGTAGCTTCCCTAATTTCTCATAATATCTAGCAATAGTTTAGGAAATATTAAATTTCTTGAGAAAGTAGTTTCCTATAACAAAGCAAGTACCCATATATAGCTATCCTATAATAAAGGAAAGAATAAAGGAATAAACCACCTAAATAATCTACTAACAGAATTCATTAACTCAAATGATTTTCTTTTACTCCCACATTGAAGCCTGCAGAGAGAGTAATACACCGCAACTTTTGGATTTGAATTTTGTCGATGGATCGCAAAAAGAACTTCAAAATTTTGAACCCCAACTCTCGGCCAAAACCCTCCCACCCACTTTGTGAAATGGAGAAGAAATGAGGAAGGACGGAGTTGGTGCTCCATCTTAAAGTACTAGCTTGCTTTGCCATATTAGATAGCGCGGTAAGGTCATCCACTAAGGGTAAAATATATTTAGTAGATTTTTATTGAAAATCCATTTTTACTCATGCTCATAGCCGTATTAGATGGTCAAAGGGTACCAGCTGAGTTGGTAGACGTATGTTGAATGGTATCACACGTCGCAAGTTCCAACCCGGCCGGAGGCATAGGGTGGGAAGGGTTAAGGGTTAAAAAAAGAAGAAGCTTTTAACACATCCACTGATTCAGCAATTAACATAGGCCCATAGCCCCTAGCTTATGGCAATTCATGTCTTGAATTTGGCTATTTGTTTGAAGTTCCAAGTTCTGTTTTCTCATGTAAGGAGCCCTTTTATAAATTAAAGCACAGTTAAATAATATTTTTATGTCTCAATACTATTATATATTTTGTTAAACGATACTATTTATACCTACGATAATAAAATAAATGTCTTCTTAAGGTACTTAAATAAATAAATAAGATTTGAGCAAATAAATTCAAAATAGTAAAACTTAAACTTTTCTCTTTGAAATTTTTTTACAAATATCCATAGGTTCGCATCCTACATATGAAATCATTCGCGAAATGAGGTATGAAAATGTTTTGTGACTGACACATTGCTAGAATTGAAGTTCATTCATCAACAATGATTATTAGCAGTTACAGTTTGGATGGTAAAAGATGTTTGAAGTTCTATATTTTTTTTCCTTTAGCCCAACAACAAAAATATTACGATCATCTAACAATATAACAAAACGTCTATAGTTTTTTCACAGCACATCTGTGCAATTAAGATGGGAATTTCTATTGTTTGTACTTTACAACCGGCGGAAACGATCACCAAAGTTGTTGTTTTTTTTTTTTTTTTTTTTTTTTTTCAGGTTTTACACTGAGATGTACAGAAAATATAATTTCCTTCCCACACCAAACCACTGCCATGAATTTGAGGTTGCAAGTTCAAAAGTAAAGAAAGTGAAGATGCAAATCGCATTCTAGAGAGATGTTGTCACATTATTCTCATAATGAAGATTTTTTTTTCTTATTTAGAGGGTCTTTTACATGATTGATATACACAACAAATTATTCAACTCTATCACTTTGTGGATGTTACTTTAACCTTCAAAAGAGATGGAATTGTCCTAATTGTTCTCTGGTATTGTTCCTCTTTTTACAAGGACTTGGGAGACTCACTCAGGAATAAAATCGTCCTATAATGTTAAGAGATAATAGTCATTTTGGTAAAGAGAGGATGATATAAGAAGAGAGCAGCAACTCATCCTCCTGATCTTCACATCCAAAGCAATACCCAACCCTTGCTACTTGCCTTTCTTGAACATCACTCTGTCTAAACCTTAAACCTTATTTCCATTTGCACTTCACTTTTAATCCTTTTTGCTCCTAACTTCTTTCAAATATCTAATTGTATATATCCTAAAAATTCTTTGTGTTTGACATGCAACTTGGAGAACTAATATGTAAGAGCTTTTAAAAAAAAAAAGTTTTGAGATGGATGGCTTGGGAAACGAATGAAATCTTGTTAGCTATTCAGGAAAGAAAAAAACTAATCTTACTTAAAAAAATAATTAGAGGCAGAGTACAATATGATAGTATTAGTTATGAAATATGGTACTATTATATTCTATTAAACAAAAATAAATAAAACATTGTTTGTTAATAATTTTTTTTTTACAATAATTAATAGAAACAAACATGTAATATTGTAATACACTTGTGCACAACATACATTTTGAAGTTCATTCATCGATTTTTTATGTTCAGCTTATTATTCTTTATAACATACAATTTTGGAATGGGAAAAGATGTTGAAGATATAAGGTTTTTTCTCCCATCAACCAAAACCTTCCAACAACCAAACAATATTTTTTTGTAGGTTTTATCATCTAATTCATAAATTAACATAGGCCCATAACACTCCCTAGCTTGTTGCCATTCATGTGTTGCAAAAGACAATCTAGCAGTTTAATCTCAAGTTCCTTGACTTGGGCAATCTGCATTTGTAGTTCCAAGTTCTCTTTCCTTAAGTTCTTGTTCTCCTCGAGCAGTAGTAGAAGAGTGTTGTCATCACCAGTTGGAGAATCTCTTGGAAAGGCCTTGAGGAAGGTTGGAAAGACACTTGGCTCACACTTCTTCCTTGTAATCTCCACTAGCAAATGTCTCTTCCCCTTTTGGAACTTTTCATGCTGAAATTCCCATCTTTTAGTGGCAGATTTTTTGAATCCCTATTTCAAATTTGCCAAAGTAATCATGGTGAAAATTATCTTTGATTGTACATTATCATCCTATGATAATAAAATTCATTAGTTGTGACACGAATGATATTCAAACTTATTACTGTATTGTTGTTAGTTGAAAAAAAATCGAATACTTCTCTTTTTTTTTTTTACCTTCACAAGGAAAACATGCAATTAAAGGCACCCCACCCTAATTTGTTAAAGGAATGAGAGAACTACAAACCAAGTACTCTAGCTAACATAACAAAACTACTAGATTTCGACCTTGGAGACCTAAAACAAAATCAAACTATCAAAAGACAAAGCATGGCCACAGACACAAAACGCATTTAATATCTGTGTTATCATACAAAACTAGTGACACCCTTAACAAATATATCAAAAACAAAGCAAGGCCAAGGACACTAAACACATCTAACCTAATGACACTCTTTCAGATCTTGAACTAGACTTAGAATATGATTCCTGGAATTAATTGTCTATCCATGATGTGGTAAGTCCTTTTGAAGACATACTTTTCATTCCAGAGTTGATGAAAATGTAATCTAGGTTGCTAAATCAAATACGCTAATTCTAAGGGGTGAGGAAACGCGCGAGGGGGGTAACCACCCATCCCCCTCGAGATGCGCGCCTTCGCTCATCTCGAGAGGGATGGGTGGTTACACCGCCCTCGCGCGTTTCCTCGCTGCCTAGGTCTCAATCAAATATCTGACAAAGTCATAAATCTTGAAAGATAAATAATAATGATTTTTTTTTAAAAATGAAGAAGAGCGATAAAGATTTAGAAAGTCAGTATTAGTCATTGGAAACACGATGAGCAGTTAATTCTTTGCTTACCCCCGCCAAAAATATCTATTGAAATTTATGTTCAAAATTGTCGACTTTTTTGCTGAAATTTCCAGTTGTTTTTTGTTGAATTTTGACTTATAAATAGACTGAAAATAACCAACTCCAATTTACTAACTTTTTTATATCCAAACCAACTGTAACTACAACACAGTGTATCCTCTAGTAGAAATGCTAGTGCTTTTGGTTGTGAAATATGGCCTTATTATTCATTTTATAATTGATTTCTCCTTAAAAAAGAATATCAAATTTTAAACTCTCTAATAAAACAAGGGCTAACGAAAGTAAAAGTGGTTATTTTCCTAAAGTTTATAGCTAATATCACATTAAACAATCTTCACTACTGAAAAGAAGTTACACAAGTTCTTCGAAAAACTTTCTTCCATTACTTCAGAATTATGGTTAGTATTCATTTAGACTCTCAGTTTGTCTAGGCAGCCAGGTTTTAAAGCTATTTTTTTTGTTAGGTTTGAGTGTTTTTACACTTTTACCTATTCTCTTTACAACACAACCACAAACATTATTTATAGAAGGGATATAAATGTAAAAAGCCTAAAACCTGACTAAAAAGCTTGGCTGCCTAGAATTGGGAATTCTAGAATGATTATACATTTGCCATGAACTCCAAGAAATTAATTTATTAGACTTCAAATTTAATCTAATCTATGAGCGAGATAAATTTAAAAATCCAAAACAATGGCAAATATATAAGATGGCATATGCTATGAACTCAAACATATATGTAGATAGATAAACGAAGGAATAACTAGGCGTATACGTAAAAGCTTACGTAAGTATTAAGCTGGCGAACAAAGCTAGAGAAGTTGTTGTGCTTGAAGTATTTGGGCAACATCACCTCTGAAAACTCCTCCCGACACCACACCACAAATCCGTTCCCCTCGCTATTCCACGAAACCACCTTCTTCTTCTTCATCATCATCATCTTATTATATCCATCCTCTTCTTCTTCCTTCTCTTGTTCTTGGAGGATATGATAGGTCTTGGACACAAATGGAGCTGGACACCTTATTGTCCTCCTACTGTACCCCTCCTTGTTGTCACAAGAGGCCATTGCAATACCATCATCTGCATCTCTACTCTCCATTAGTGCCGAAAACAGTATCCTTGTTGAAACCCAATTCAACTTATAAAAAACTAAAGGTACCCCTTCCTCCAACCCTCCCCCACCCTCTACTCTTCCTCACCAAACATGGTCTTGTTTCTTGTAGTTTCTTCTTTCTATGCTGCTTTGTCTTGTCTTCTGCATGCACATATTTAGGTGAAAATTGGCTTCTTTGCCAATAAACAAGAAAATTATTGGAGAGTTCTGAAGAACAGAAGTTCCTGGAAGTCTCACTTTCTCTCCTCTGCAACTATGAAGAAAGAAAGAAAGAAAAAAACAATCTTTTTATGTCACACATGCCCTTGATATTACGGCTAAGAAATTTGACTTGACTGATTGTTCCCTCAATGGATTAGATTCCTCACGTGTTATAACTTATAACATACACCCCAACGTGGTAATAATTAGGGTTGAAAATCAAATTTACGGTTTGGTTTTTCATCTAAACCATGGATCAAACCGATTTTGATCGGTTTCAAAATTTTCAAACCAAATTTGAATTGATTATTAACAAAATCAAATCGATTCTAATTTATGTCAACTGTATTCGAACTGACCGACTATTTTAAATATATTATATTATTTTTAAATAAAATATATATTACTTATTATATATGTTCGGTTTTATCGGTTAAAAACCACTAAAAATTGAAGCAACCACTTCGATTTTGTATTTTTTTTAAAATTAAAACCAAACCGAACTTAAATTGAACCGATTTGGTTCAATTTTAATTCATTCGGTCAGTTTAATCGGTTTGCTCGGATTTTTTTCAACCCTAGCAATGATCAATTTGCATATTTGAATCTTTGACCATTATTGTTGGAAAAATAAAAGCCATGGTGTTCTGAATTTTACAGTCTCAAGTTGACATAACAGTATGTCACCTTCAAGATAAAATTAAGTAATCATGTATGAAGAATTTGATCTCATTCAAAATAAAAATGGAAACATCTTCAACAGGGATTCTAAGATTCATCCCCCAAATCCTTTTTTTTTTTTTTTAAATCTGTGACGGCTAAAGTAAGCCGTGCAAGGGAATGCGTCTTTAGGGGATCAACTTTGAGAACTTCCTTTTTTTTTCTCATATCCACTGGGACTATAGTCACTATACTCCAAAACATTTAGACCATATCTTGGATGCTCCAAAGGGTATCAGTAAGGAACTAACAATTGATCAATCAAATAATAATCCATACAAAGACTAGCAGAAAGTGAACCTGCCTGACTCAGATTCTACAAAACTTGCTACAAAGAACGGCTTAACCTGTAATTATATAAACCCTACAGGGTCGCGAAAAGTATGAAACTAGAATATATATTGAAGTGCTAACATTTCCTGAATAATGGGGTACAATATGCTATAAGTAGATGTAAATGTACAACAAAAGTAGTATTTCTATCAACCTGAGCTGCTGTTAGGGTATGTATTATCTCAAAACTAAAGGACACATACAAAGCCATCTTGGAACACTCACTGAATATCAGATTCAATGTGGCCACAATGCTAAACACGTATCTCCATCTAAAATAACATAATCATGTTAAACTTGTATGCAAATTCCAGATTCCAAAATGCAGTACATCCGGTAGTGGGTTTTCACTAGCTAGTACCCATCATTGGTACAAGCATAATCCAAAAGACGGCTCTTACATAGCAACATCTGGGTCCAATCTTCTTTGGATAGCCGCCGCAGCCTATATAGAAATTTGAGTGGATGAATACAAGAGCTCATAGAACTAAAAAACAACTAGCAGATGTGAGGAGGATGTGCTTACCTCGAAGTTGCCAAGCTTGTATTGGTAAGCCATTTCTTCCCTCAGCTGAGCTTGCTCTTTCATAGCTTGAGCCTGAGAGAGCAAATATAGGGAAACATGAGAAACTACTAACAAAACTTGCAGCTTTATATTCAATTTTAAAGAAAATATAATCAATCTAGTGTACTAATAACAGAATATATGTGCCATTCCGCTCTGCATGGAGCGCTTTAAAACTTCCACCGTTTCTTCCTTCTGTTTCTGATCACGAGCTATCTTTAATTCTTGCCTGAAACATAGAACAGAAACTCTTTATTAACCATGACGAGATGGTACGTGGAAATAAAACTTAGAAGCACTAATCCATTCATACACCTTCAAATTCTTAACTATACTTCAAGCTTAAGTAACAATAATCTAAGTGGCCTGCTAATTATCCTTCTGTTAAAATAACTAAATAGTGTCTATACTCTCTAATTAGGTCCTATGCTTATCTAAGTTGAGCAAACATAAACCACCATATCAACTTTGTTTATATTCTTCAAGTATAAAAATCGGGACGGGACGGGACGGGATGGGACGGGATCGGGATGGGAACGAGATCGGGACGGGAATGGAATCGCGGGATGGGATGCCCACCCCTACTTGGATGTGTATGTGCATTAAACACAGTTAAAGCTCCAAACAACTGAAAAGTGTGTAGGGAAGACCAGGGGTAAGGGAGAAGGCCACACACCACCCGCCCACCCCCAGGGGATTTTCAGAAACATCTAGGTTTGGTAAGAAAGTCGAAGCTGTGTTGTGTCTAAGTAACACAACACATGATGGCCATCTTGGACATATATATATCTCAACATCACTTGTACTATGTGATAATAATTTTATGCATTATGCTTGTTTCAAGAGTCTAAGGTGAAAAGGAAAATAGACATAAAGACATTTGAATATACCAAAACTATATTGAAAAAAAGAAAAAAGAAGGTATATTTACTTTTACTGTACAGCAAAATAATCAAATGTGAACACATACGGTCGCTGGCCTTCATCGAAAACTGTACGCTCTGTTCCATTGACGTTTTTTCAATTGTTTTTCCAACTTATGCCTATGATAAGCATCTAAATTATAATATCTGCAAACACAAATATTATTGCTATTTTAGCTGCATCTCAAGTACTTAAGTCGCTAGCACACTTTACCTTCACTTAAAGATAACAATGGGAAAAGAATGCCACTAATGATACCAATAATGGTGCTCATGGTTTTGAAATTTTATAAAAGAATTTCAACAACTCAACACACATCTCTAGGAAAATAAAGTAAGAATCCTGAGAAAAGGACCAAAGATATTTGAAAAATACTCACCATATGAATGTCGCTTATACAGACACAAAAATTTCTAGCAACCTTTTTATATTGAGTAGGATATGGGTCACTTGACAATTCAAAAAACAAGTACTAAAAATAAAAAAATTAAAAATTAAAACAACAGAAATATTCTGAATGCCCCTTCAGTACAAATTAGCATACTAGTTTATTGAACAGTTAAAAAAATGATGCCAAATTAGCCCTTACTTTTTGGAAGGAAATGTAGCTGTATTATGATCCTCCATGAATCTGTAAAAAACACAAAAACAACCATTAGTCTACTGCATTAGTAGAGTAGTCGAAAGGGTCTTAAAAATATGACATTAGTATTACAAAAGCAATGCATTTAACCTCTAGGCTAGACATGTCTGGTAGAGTTTGACAAACTTTCTAAGAAAATCGTAAGTGTCTTACTCATTAAACATTTGCTTCTCTTTCCAGTTGGGCAAACTTTCCAAGTTCACCTGTAATTCAAATCCCTGGTGAGTTAAAACAATCTTCAATTCTATGATAATATCTGAAGACTGATAAAGATATTTTTAACAAATAGTGCACAACCTAATCAAAGTAGACAAAACAAAAAATGTTCCAAAAATAAATTTCATGTAAATGTACTAAACTATTCTTTTTGCAAAATCATGAAAGAAATGAAGTACCCTTCTTTTATATATGGGATAATTAGCGGGACCTCCTATTATGAATCGGTAACTAGCGATGACCCCCTAGATATCATATATTAGGGTCACCCCCAGACTCATGGTCAAGGTAGATCGACTGTTAGAGACAGTCTGTGTGTGAGAAAAATGCCCTTTTGAAACTTAAGGTCCACATTAAAAGAAATCCCTATCTCGATGAGACATTAATAGACTCTAATCGGAGTCCCAAATAACCTTTAGATTAAGACTTTACATCACGATGCAAGATGGATTGCGGGTAAGAATTTATATCCCAAATAACCCTAAACTCTCTCTAAACCAAACCACCTCCAACCCCCATTGTCTCCACTTCTTCTCCTTCCCAAATCACCGCTAATCCTTTTTCCAAATCCCAACCACTTTGTGATTTTTGCTGCAAATCACCACCATTGTCATCATCTTTCGAGACCCACCCACCCACCCATCTGCAACCAAGGAAGCATGGACTATTCGAAAAACTTGTTGCATCCGTGTCTGATATGTATCTGACACCGGCATTCGCTTGACACACCTCCAACACGAATCGGACGCGTGGTCAACAAGTCCGCAGGTGTCAGACACATGGTCAATGGGTCAACGTGTCGGACACGCCTCCGACACATTCGAAACTTGGTCAAAACACTCAAGACTCAACAACTGTCGTCGTTTAGTTTTTACTTTTAGCTGTGTGCAAATAATCACCTAATTTAATGGTTGTTGATCCATCATCCATCTGAAGTGATTGACTCTTTCAATTGTGATTCAAAATAAATAAGGCAAAGAGCCACTAAAGCATAGAGATAGTCTTGTCTACTATTTTTTCTCTACCTTTTTTTGTTACAACTTACAACAAAGTGTCATCTTCTACTCCGCTTTTGCACCTCTTTTTATTCTCTACATTTTTTTCTTCTTCGTGCTTTTTTCTACTGACAACAAAGATGAAGACATTCTAGAAAGATATTTTATTAGATTATTGATTATATTTATATGACTTATTAAAAAAATAGTATGATGTGTCAATGTGTCCCAAGTCCTAATCTTTGAAAAATTGTCGAATCGACGTGTCGTGTCCAATAGGGCGCATGTGTCTGTGTCCACTATGCAGTTAAAACGGATAACAGACCCATAACGGTTCACGAGCGTTATAGGTTATAATGAAATGTGCCAATGGCATGACAGCTCAACGGTTAGAGTTTGGCGGATGGTACCACTAGGTCATGGGTTCAAACCCAGCTTGCGGCATCTTTATGGGTTTTGGGATCCTATAAAAACCCTGCTTGCCTTTCAAAAAAAAAAAAAAAAACATGACATAACGGAATATTTTGTTAAATACATTTTTAATACCCCCACAAAGTATTGATGTATTATAAACACAAAAAAGTAAATCAAGTTTATAACATTAAATTCAAAACATTAATAAAAAAACATATTCCCTTCATAAGAGAGAAATTGCAACAGAAAGTGCGATTGACTCTTCGTCTTCTTCCCTTCTTATACTCTAATTCTCTGTCAATTGTCAACCGACAATGTCTGGTTCTCTATCGATCGGTGACGGCGAGCTCTGGTCCTTCTTCGATCGAGAATGAAATGAATGAATTTTTTTTTTATATATTAGAAGAAAAGGTTAAAACCGCGTTATTGAAAAAAAATATTATCTCAATAACGACATTATATCGGAGCCATCATATAAAAACATGATAATCTCATAACGTAACGACTTACCCCCATGAATCGTTATAACGTTATTTTAACAGCAGAGCTGTCCATGCATTATTGTTTGCAATGCAACTCAACCCCAACCCATCATCTCAATTGAACCAGCACCCCAGCCCAACCAACTTAACCAACTTCAACCTATAGTTCCCACAAAATTTATATATTTTTACAAAATCAAAACACCCAATCCGTAAAAGATGCAAAAAAAATTCACTTGAAATTGAATCAAGGGGTGAGTTCCATGAATTTGGAATCCAAGCAGCAATAATCAGAATACAAAGAATAGAGAAAGGAGGAAAAGAAGAAGTTCGAGCTCTGCGAGTCCAACACAAGCATCGCCAACGCCCTCCACCGCATCATGATCGTCGAGGTCACCACCATCACCTCCGACTTCAAGTTCCAGCCAGGTCAACTCCACCTTCTTCAATAATGAGTTTATCGCCCGTCTCTGCCTCATCCCCTCACGACATCACAAGCGGGCGAGCCATGGGCATATGCTTCTCAAGTGACAGCAACACAATGATGGTTGGGTTTTTTGGAGATGATGAAATGGCCTGGGGGTTGAGCTGCAAGTGAAGATGATGACATGGCGTTGGTGTTTTTTTTTCTTCTAAACACTGTCAAATCCGCCATGAGGTGCGGATATCTAAGTAGGGGTGGGCATCCCACGATCCCGTTCCCGTCCCGTCCCGATTTTTATGGATTTTAATGGAAATGAATAGTTTCATCCCGATCCCGTCCCGATCTAAAATGGGATGTAATGGGATGGAGATTTTCAATCCCGCCAATCCCGTCCCGTCCCGAACTAATTTAAAATATTAATTATTAATATTTTTATTTAATTATTTATTTTAGAATTGTGGATGCCCATAGAATTGTGGATGCCCAGAGACCCATACAGTCGTTCAGTATTACATATATGTTCTACTCCTACCACAACATAAATTGTACACACTCTGCAGGTTCCTTCACACATTTAACTATTCCTCTGAAAATTGAGATAAACATTAGGAGAATGACTTATAGAAGTCACCCTTCCATCTTAGAGTCAGCACTAGTAGGATAGGAGGCTCTATGTAACTCTGAGACAACAAATTAAAAAGTTGGTACCCAAACGTGTTCTATACAAACTTTGAAATATAGTATAATATATATCAATCAAATTATATAGCAATACATTCCAAGTTCTAGCTATGAACATTGATGAACCACCATCATATAGATAGTTTTTATTGGTCTGCTGCAACTGATCTTCCAATTTCATTTAAGAAACCAGTTTAGTTCATTTGCTATAACCATGCTCAATGCTCAATGCTGCAACTGATTTGCCTTACAACAGACTCAACAGGATGGCAGTTTTAACCAATAATGATGGTTAGCTCAGACTCAAGACTGTTCCTGGCTTCCAGCAGAGTGTTCCAGGCTTCCAGCAGACTCAACATTATGTTCCAAGCAGACTGTATTTTAAGTATGTTCCAGCAGACTGTATTTTAAGTATATTCCAGTTTGATTATGTATTTTTTTGAGTATGTTCTAGCAGACTTAGTATGTTCCAGTTTGATTATGTATTTTTTGAGTATGTTCCAGCAGAATTGAGTTGATTTTAATATGTTCTATGTATTTTAGAATTTCAGACTTCTAAACTTCTAGTTGATAATATGTTCAAAATGTATTCTCCAGATTTGCACGCTGATCCCGTCCCGTCCTGATCCCGTATGAACGGGATGGGATAGGGATGGATATATCTCGTCCCATCCCGTCCCGTGCCCACCCCTAATATCTAGAGGTAATTTATTCCAAAGCTATTTTATGTCTTTGAGATTCGAAATTGCTTGGGTTTAATATATAAGCCCTAGATTTGACTATGGGCAATTTTGTCAAAAAATTAACCCAGTCAACTAACATGGACTCTAAGGGGTGGCCTAATTTACCATGGGGTATTGCTAATTAACCTTTTAGATTATACAACAATTCCTAACGAGAAAGAAACTCATTTGGAAAAAAAAAATGGAGCCTGTCTAACTGTCGAGGAAAACAGCGAGGGAAGGGGGTTGTGACCACTCATCCCCCTTGAGATTCGCGCTTCTACGCATCTTGAAGATGTATGCGCGCATCTCGAGGGAAATGAACGGTCACACCCCCTCCCTCGCTGGTTTCCTCGCCATTTAGAATTTCTGAAAAAAATGATAGGTTTAAATACAAACGCAACTGCTGAGCACAACGAAAACACACAAAAACCCACTCCAAAACTCAACTAAGAATTTGTCAACTGACCCCACTGAAAGTGAACAATGCATCATCTCATTGACAAGATGATGACTATGGCTGCAACTAAAATGTGCTTCCACAACCATTTGCCTTTGGCGAAAATGGCATTTGAAGCCATCCATTGGGGGCTTCAATCTCCCAATGAAGCTCCCGCGGGAATGGAACCACCGACATCCGAAACTAAGACTTTTCAAAACAAAATAATTGACGGGAAAACAAAGATCAAATAACTGATTAGCAAGGAAGCACAGACTCTTCGAAAACTTATCGTATTCATGTCCGATACGTATCCGACACACGACACTCGCTCGACATGCCTCCGACATGCGTCAGACACTTGGTCAACGTGTCGACAGGTGTCAGACACATGGTTAATATGTCGGACACGCCTTCAATACACCCAAAACTTGGTCAGGACACGGTAAAGACTCGAAAATCAACTTCGTTTTATTTTTTACTTTTAGATGTTTGTAAATAACTACGTAATATAATGGTTGTTGATCCGTCTGAAAGAATGACTATTTCGATTGCAATTTAAGACAAATAGGGAAAAAAACCATTAAAGCATAGAGATAGTTTATGCTTCTTTTTAATCTTTGTTTCTTATTTTTCTTTCATTTGCTTCTTTTCTACTATATTTTTTCTCTACTTTAACTTATTCTTGCAACAATGTCATCTTCTTCAAGATACTCTAGGAAGACATTTTATTAGATTATTATTTATATTTATATGACATTAAAAAAATAGTATTACATGTCGACGTGTTTCCGAGTCCTAGTTTTTGAAAAATTGCCGAATCAGCGTGTCGTGTCAATGTAATACTAATATTGGTGAGCCAATCAACGGATTCAAGCCACCTTCGCATCCAAAGCAACACCCAACCCTTGCTACTTACCTTTCTTGAACGAGTAATACTAAAGTGCACTGGTATCTTGCCTGGTGCTACCAGGCACTGTAGGATTACATCGAGATCAATGTTAACACTTATCTCGATGCAATCCTACGGTGTCTGGTAGCCACCAGGCAAGATACCAGACACTTAACCGGTGCACTTAAGAATTCCCCCTTCTTGAACATCACTCTATCTAAACCTTAAACCTTATATCCATTTGCACTTCACTTTTAATTCTTTTTGCTCCTAACTTATTTCAAATATCTAATTGTATATATGCTAAAAATCCTTTGTGTTTGACATGCAACTTGGAGAACTAATATGTAAGAGCTTTAAAAAAACGTTTTGAGATGGATGGTTTGTGAAACAAATGAAATCTTGCTAGTTATTCATGAAAGAAAAAAAATAATCTTACTTAATAAATAAGAAGAAAAATTAGAGGCAGACTACTATATGATAAAGTATTAGTTATGAAATATGGTACTATTATATTCTATTAAACAAAAATAAATAAAACATTTTTTTTTGAAAATTAAAATAAATAAAACATTGTTTGTTAATAAAATTTTTTTTTACAATAATTAATAGAAACAAACATGTAATATTGTAATACCCTTGTGCACAACATACATTTTGAAGTTCATTCATCGATTTTTTATGTTCAGCTTTTTATTCTTTATTCATTACTCTGCATAACATATAATTTTGGTATGGGAAAATAATATAAGGTTTTTTCTCCCATCAACCAAAACCTTCCAACAACCAAACAATATCGTTTGTAGTTTTATCATCTATTCAGCTATTAACATAGGCCATAAAGATAATCTAGCAGTTTAATCTCAAGTTCCTTGACTTGGGCAATCTACATTTGTAGTTCTAAGTTCTCTTTCCTTAAAGTTCTTGTTCTCCTCAAGCAGTAGAAGAGTGTTGTCATCAACAGTTGGAGAATCTCTTGGAGCAGAAATTCTAGCTGGCCTGGGAAATCAGAGAGGTTTCACTGCCTTGGGGGCGAAAATACATTTTTGTCCCTCTCTTTAAACACATACTTCAAAAATGTGTTTTAAATAGGGGGGCAAAAATGTATTTTCGCCCCCAGGCAGTGAAACCTCACTGGTTTCCCAGGCCAGCTAGAATTGCTCGTCTCTTCCCCTTTTGGAACTTTTCATGCTGAAATTCCCATTTTTTAGTGGCAGATTTTTTGAATCCCTGTTTCAAATTTGCCAAAGTAATCATAGGGTGAAAATTATCTTTGATTGTACATTATCCTATGATAATAAAATTCATTAGTTGTGACATGAATGATATTCAAACTTATCACCGGATTGTTGTTAGTCGAAAAAAATCGAATACATTTTAAATTTTTTTTTTTTTAAACCTTCACAAGGAAAACATGCAATTAAAGGCACCCCACCCTTATTTGTTACAGGAATGATAAAAATACAAACCAAGTACTCTAGCTAACATAGCAAAACTACTAGATTTCGACCTTGGCGACCTAAAACAAAATCAAACTATCAAAAGACAAAGCAAGGCCACGGACACAAAACGCATTTAACATCTGTGTTATCAAACAAAACTAGTGACACTCTTAACAAATATATCAAAGACAAAGCAAGGCCAAGGACACTAAACACATCTAACCTAGTGACACTTTCAGATCTTGAACTTGTTGGGAGAAGATTAAAACAAAGCACACAACTATGCAAAGAATAGAAGAAGACTACACAACTCTATCTTTATTGATTGAAACATAACTTGAGTACATGCCTATATATACTACTCCAAAGAACACTAGTATATTGACCATAACTTTCTCAATACAAACCCAATTGATGCACCGTTTGAAGATTTAGACAAAAAGAGATTTTTTTTGATATATTATAAGCTAAATTCGGATAAGTGTAGCCCCTTCAAACTCTGGTCGAAAGTTGTCTTAAGTTTACTTTTCAACACTCCCTCTTAAACTTGACATCTTTCCAACACCAATCATCATTCTCAACTTCAGAAAAATATCATACTTGAGAGGCTTTGTGAAAATATCAACAACTTGATCAAGTGATTTCACATACTCTACCTCTACGTGCATGTTTTCAGTGCATTGTCGAATAAAATGATACTTTGTCTCAATATGCTTGCTTCGATCATGAAACGCTGGGTTTTTTGCTAATGCAATGGCTGATTTGTTGTCCATCATAATCTTGGTAGCTTCACTTTGCTCAAAATAAAATTCCTTCAACAATATCTTTAACCAAATTGCATGACAAACACAAGCAATAGCAGCAACATACTCGGCTTCACATGTTGAAAGAGTGGCTATGGGTTGTTTTTTAGAACACCAAGTAATTGCATTATTTCCCATAAAGAAAACAAACCCAGTAGTACTCTTTCTATCATCAATATCTCCAGCATAATCGCTATCGCAATAACTCATCAATTTAAACTCATTTGAAGCCGAATAAAAAAATTTCCATAATCAAGAGTACCTTTAAGATAATTAAGAATTCTCTTGATTGCCTTCATGTGTGTCTCTGACAGATTTTCCATAAAGCGATTTACAAGTCCAATTAAAAATAAAATGTCAGGTCTGGTACAAGTTAAATACCTTAAACTTCCCACAAGACTTCGGAACAATGTTGGATTAACCTTTTTAAGCCCTTCTTTCTTCATCGAAAGTTTAACTCCACATTCCATGAGCGTGTTGACAGGATTGCAATCCAACATGTTAAGTTTCTTTAGCACTTCTTTTGCATAAGATTCCTGCAAGATAAAAAAATCCCGTCTTCCATTTGCTTAACTTCAAGTCCCAAATAATAAGACATGAGTCCCATATCACTCATCTCAAACTCTTAAGCCATATTCTTCTTAAAATCTTTAAACAATTATTTGATTGTTTCCTGTGAATATAAGATCATCCACATAGACATAAACAAATAACATATCTTCATTTTCCTTCTTCACATAGAGTGCATATTCATGAACACATCTAGTGAAACCATTATCTTGAAAATACTTATCAAGATGGCTATTCCAGGCTCTTGGAGTTTGCTTTAATCCATATAAGGTTTTTTTTTAATCTTAATACCTTGTCCTCAAAACCTTCAATAACAAAACCTAAAGATTGTTCAATATAAACCTCTTCCTCAAGGTGACCATTCAAGAAAATAGACTTGACATCCATTTGATGGATATTCCATTGATTCTGTGCTGCAAGTGATATTAACATCCGGATTGTCTCCAAACTGGCAACAGGAGCAAAGACCTCATCATAGTCAATGCCTTGTTTTTTATTGTAGCCCTTTGCAACGAGTCTCGTCTTGTATCTTTCTACTTCACCCTTGGAGTTCTTCTTGATTTTATACACCCATTTGACTCCAATAGCCTGATGACCACTTGGAAGTGATGCAATCTCCCAAGTGTCGTTATTCTCAATGGCTTGAATCTCCTTATTCATGGCTTGTATCCATTTCTCATCTTTCACTGCTTCTTCAAAACTCAAAGTCTCATCATTGGAGAACAAGCCAAATAATTTCTCAGTTTCTAACCTTCCAGTTTCTTCATAGAGGTCCATGAGGCTTCGATGTCTTCGAGGTCCTTCACTTTAGCTAGATGAAGGAAAGGTTGATGATGTTGTTGTAGAAGACGATGTTGGTGTTGTTGGAGTTATAATTTCACCTTGGGGTTCTTCTAGTAGAGTTTGTTCTTCCTCAAAGCAGGGAAGAAAATCATAAGCCGCTTCATCTTGTGTACTCTAATCCCATGTTGCATCTTCTTCAAATTCAACATCCCTACTAATCATGACTTTGTTGTTGCTTGGATTGAAGAACTTGTAGCCTTTTGAGTTCCCATCATAGCCAATAAACACAACTTTATTGCTCCTATCACCAAGCTTTGTTATTTCTTGCTCCGAAATTTGAACATTGGCAATAGACCCAAATACTCGCAAGTGTGACACACTTGGTTTCCATCCACTCCATGCTTCTTGAGGCATCACGTCCTTCAAACTTTTGGTAGGCGAACGGTTAGAGAGATAAACTGTACATGCAACTGCTTCGGCCCAAAACTCTTTCGGCATCGACTTGCTTTTCAACATGGTTCTTGCCATATTGAGGATTGTTCGGTTCTTCCTTTCGACGACTCCATTCTGTTGTGGCGATCTAGGAACAGTCATGGGACGCCGAATTCCATGTGTTTCACAAAAGGCCTTGAATTCGTTGGAAGTGAACTCTCCACCTCTATCGGTTCTTAGAGATTTTATTTCGTAGCCACTTTCTTTTTCAGCAAGAGCTTTGAATTTTTTGAATGCCTCAAAAGCCTCATTCTTTTGCTTCAAGAAATAAACCCATGTTTTTCTTGAATAATCATCAATGAAAAGTAAAAAGCAAGAGCTTTTATCAAGAGATAAAGGCTTTATTGGACCACAAACATCCGCATGAATAAGTTGTCGTGGCTTGGTTGCTTTTGAGTTGGATTGCTTGGGAAAGCTCTTTTTTGAATGTTTGCCAAGTAAACAAGCTTCGCATAAATGATTGGGGTGATCAATTGTTGGAATACCTTTCACCATCTTCTTTGCTCCTAAGTCTTTAAGCCCTCCAAATTTTAGATGCCCATATCTCATGTGCCAAATCCATGATAGATCTTTAACACACATCTTCAAACACATGGCTCCTATAATCTTCATATCCAATACGAACATGCGATTTTTTGTCATAGAAACCTTAGCAATAAGATTTCCTTCATTATCTCTAAGCCAAAGAAAGCGACCTTCCATGTTTATTTTGCAACCATTCTCCATAAGTTGCCCAATACTCAAAATATTATTTTGCATTTTAGGAATGTAATAAACGTTAGGAAGAATTTTATGGCTTCCATTTTTTGTCTCGAACAAAATTGTGCATTTACCTTTAATCTCCACATTCAACTCATCACCAAAGCGCACTTGGCCAGTCACTTTGGTGTCAAGTTCCACAAATTTGCTTCTATCACCCGACATGTGGTTGCTAGCTCCATTGTCTAGGTACGTACCATAAACTCGTGTCTCCATTGGGTTCTTCCTTATGTGCAAGGAATAATGCGGGCTCCTCCACATCTTCCTTGTGCATGATAAGCTTTGTCTCACCTTCTACGTTCTTGGTTTGACATTCCCAAGAAAAGTGTCCATGTCTTCCACAAGAATAAAATTCAATTTGACTTTTGTCATTTTTACCTCATTGTATCTTACATAGTTGTCTCTTCCTTTTCCTCTTCCACGGCCTCTTGAAGAATTTTGATAGCTTCTCTCTTGAGAAGAATTGTGATCATCTTGTCCTCTTCCTTGACCATGTCCTCGTCCACGGCCTCGACCTCTTCCACGTCCTCGGCCTCTTCCACCATTTTCATAAGTATTTCCTTTGGCTTTCAATGAAAGTTTTGCTTGCAATGCTTGCTCCACTTGTTGCTTGCCTCGGTTCATTATCTCTTCACGAGCCCGTATGGATCCATTCAATTCATCGATGGACATGGCATCCAAATCTTTGGACTCTTCAATGGCTACCACCACATGATTGAATTTAAAATTGAGAGAATGAAGAATCTTCTCAACAACACGAGTATCTTCTAATTTTTCTCCAAGCCTCTTCGTTTGATTCACTACCGCCAAGATTCTTGTGAAGTAATCCGAAATGGATTCGTTCTCCTTCATCAAAAGAGATTCAAACTCAGCCCTTAGAGTTTGAAGACGTACCTTCTTCACTTTTTCAACTCCCATGACGGAATTTCGAAGGGTATCCCATGCTTGCTTGGATTTGGTTTCATTTGCAACCTTCTTGAACATGTCATCATCTAAACCTTGATGGATGACAGTAAGAGCACATTGATCTTTTTTTCTTTCTTTTTCCAATGCATCTTTTTGAGCTTAATTTAAAGCCTCCTCATTTTGAGGTTCTTCATAGCCTTTCTCAACAATCTCCCATAGTCCTTGAGAACCAAGGATAGCCTTCATTCGAATTGCCCAATTCTCATAATTAATCTGTTGAGGTCCAACCCATTGGGGTGGATCCAACTTTGGTAAGTTTGGTTGAATAAGAAAAAAATGTTTTCAATAAGAAACAAAAACAGTAATAAATAGAAACAAAGTTCTATTTGACAGTTGGTTAATTAAATAGAAACAAAGTTCTATTTGAGGCGGTGTTGGGCAGATAGGTGCATAAAACAGAGTTTTATTCATAGTGTTTTCAGAGAAGTTTCTACGTGAATAAGCAACAGAGAACATAATATTCTCTTTGGTGTTCGGTGCGACTGTGTGTGCATGGACGATGACTTTGTGTCGATTCTTTGGGCGCGATTTTGTGCGACAAAGTGTGATGCGTGGCTGCGATATCAACTTAGTTTTGTCGATTGATTTGGTAGAAGAAGTTGAAGGAGCTTTTGGGTTAATTTGTTGTGAGGTAACCCGTGTTATTTACTCCTTGTATTACTCAAGCTTTGGGCAAAAAGCTTGAGAAGTTATTGTACTTCTTCTTATTTGATTAGTGGATTCTCTCGGATTTGCCCCGTGGTTTTTTCCTTCACATTGAAGGGTTTTCTACGTAAATCTTGGTGTCTCATTTATTATTGCTTTAGATTATTTCCTTGATATTATTTTATTGGTATTTGTCCCAACAAAGTGGTATCAGAGCAATTGTTGGGAGATTGTCAATTACGAGAGTTGACATGGAGAATAACAACAATACAATGATGATTAGCCTTAATGACTCAAACTATGTTATTTGGAAAGGCATGATGAAAGACATATTATACTATAAGGATTTATACCCTCCAATTGAGGGAGATGCAGCTAAACCCAAGGATATGTCAGAAGAAGAGTGAAAGAAATTAAACAGAAAGGCTATTGGTCACACCAGGCAATGGTTAGATAATTTGGTATTTCATCATGTGTCATCTGCACATGCTCTTTGGACCAAACTCCAGAATTTATATGAAAGAAAAACCGCTACAAACAAGGCCTTCTTGATCAGGAAATTAGTGAACTTGAAATTCAAAGAAGGTAGTTCTATTGCTGAGCACTTGAATGAGGTGCAAAGTGTGGTGAATTAGTTGTCCAACATGAAGAAAGTGTTAGATGGTGAAATGCAAGCACTATTACTTCTTAGCTCATTACCAGATAGTTGGGAAACATTGATGGTGTCGGTTAGTAATTCAGCACCGAATAGACAGCTTACCATGGAGTTGGTTACCGGTAGTTTATTTAATGAAGAGACTAGAAGGAATTCTGCCAATACTGATCATTCCCAAGCACTTGTGAATGAAAACAGGAGGAGATAAAAATATAAGAAATATCATGATTATGATAAGAACCGTGATAAGTCAAGAGGGAGATCAAAGTCAAGAGATAAAAGTTTTAAATGTCATTATTGTGGTAAACCAGACCATTTGAGAAAACAATGTTATAGTTACAAATGAGATTTGAAAGAGAAAAAAGTGTTGAATGGTGATAGTAAAGAAGCTATAGCTGCTGTTACTGATGAACTCGCGATTCTTTTGTATGGCGAAGGTGAATGTTTGCATGTTGCAAATGAAGAAAGCGAATGGATTATTGACACTGGTGCATCTTATCATCCAACCCCAAGGAAAGACTATTTAACTACTTATAGAGCAGGGGATTTTAGCAGTGTAAAGATGGGAAACACTAGGAACTCTAAAATAGAGGGAATAGGTGATGTGTGTGTCCAGACTAATACGGGGTGCACGTTGACTTTGAAAGATGTACGTCATGTTCCCGATCTTCGACTGAACCTGATTTTTGGACTTGTTTTGAATAAACAAGGGTATATTAATTATTTTGGTAATGGTGCATGGAAGCTTACCAAATGTTCACTTGTTGTGGCAAAGAGTAAGGCGTGTTGCACACTATACAAGACTCAGGTGAAATTGTGTAAGACTGGTTTGAATCCAGCTGAAGATGGTTCTTCTACAAACTTGTGGCATAGGCGACTTGCACACATGAGTGAGAAAGGTATGCAACTCTTAGAAAAGAAGAAATTAATTTCCTCCTTGAAAGGTACTCCTCTTAACCCTTGTGATTATTGTTTATTTGGTAAACATTATAGAGTTGCATTTCGTAGATCATCAAAAAAAATATGGCTTGTTAGATTTGGTTTACACTGATGTTTGTGGTCCCATTGAAGTAGATTCTCTTGGTGGTAGTAGATATTTCTTGACATTTATTGATGATGCATCAAGAAAGGTGTGGATATATTTTCTCAGATCTAAGGACCAGGTTTTTCAGCTATTCCAGCAATTTCATGCCAAGGTTGAAAGAGAAACAGGTAGAGTTTTGAAGTGTCTCCGCAGTGATAATGGTGGCGAGTACACATCAAAAGAATTTAAAGCGTATTGTAGTAAGCTTGGTATACGACATGAAAATACAGTTCCTGGCACTCCACAACATCATGGGGTAGCAGAAAGAATGAACCGGACTATTGTAGAAAATGTGAGATGCATGCTTCGCATGGCTAAATTGCCAAAAGAGTAGGGGTGGGCATCCCATCCCGCGATCCCGTTCCGGTCCCGTCCCGATTTTTTCGGGTCTTAATGGGATTGAATAATTCCATCCCGATCCCGTCCCGTCTCGATCTAGAATGGGATGGGATGGGATGGGATGAAGATTTTCAATCCCGTCCCGTCCCGAACTAACTTTTCAATATTTATTATTAATATTTATTATTTATTTATTTATTTATTTTAGGATTGCAATATTTGGATGCCCATACAAATTCCCTGATGCATATAACATTTTAGCATCTAAAATTCTCAATGTCATTAGGCTATCAACTCATATTTGAAGACCAATTTATTTAATTGTATTTAACTAGGGTACATTCGATTTCATTGAAAACTTTGGATACTCAACCTATAATACAATTTAATGGGTTCCTAGTATCATCTCATTTGCAAGGATAGATATGCATGAAAATTAAACTCTGTGAGAGATTTCAATGACAGTTTCATGTGCTTATTATGGCATAGGTTACATTATGTTTAGTTGATTGCATTTTGGTTTATTATTTCATTTTCAGCATGGTTATGTGTGAACATGCAATTTGCTGAAGATCTATTTTAGTTATTGAAATTGCATAGTCAATTTGAAACACGCTGATCTCGTCCCGTCCCGAACCCGTTTGGGATGGGACGAGGTCGGGATGGGGTTTATCTCATCCCGTCCCGTCCCGATCCCGTATGAACGGGATGGGATAGGGATGGGTCTATCTCGTCCCATCCCGTCCCGTGCCCACCCCTACAAAAGAGTTCTGGTCTGAAGCTGCTAATACAACTTGTTATCTCATCAACATGTCTCCTTCATTTCCTTTAGATGGTGACATTCCAGAAAGAGTGTGGAGAGGGAAAGATAGTTCATACTCTCATCTGAAGGTATTTGCCTGTAAAACATTTGTTCATGTACCGTTGGAGAAGAGATTAAAACTTGATGAGAAGGCATCTCCATATATTTTCATTGGTTATGGAGATGAGCAGTTTGGCTACAGATTATGGAATCCTGAGAATAAGAAAATTATTAGAAGCAGAGATGTGATATTTTATGAAGATCATACCATTGCAGATTTTGAAAAAATTGAAAAGCCCAAGCAAATAACTAATGAGGTAGCAGATCTTACACCACTTCTTCTTCATTTGTCGCATGTTGAAAATGGGGGGAGAGATATCAGATGATATAGTTGATGACCATATGCCAGAAAATGAAGTTGTTAATGATGATCATGTAGAAACAGATGAGATTGCGCATGAAGAGCAACCCCTTCAGCAAGAAATAGTAGAGTCTCAATTAAGAAGGTCTACTAGAGAGCGCCAACTGTCAAAGAGGTATCCCAATGTTGAGTATGTTTTCCTTATAGAAGAAGGTGAACCAGAAATTTTTCAAGAAGTACTAGATCATAAAGATAAAGATAGCTGGATAAAAGCTATGCAAGAAGATATGAGTTCCTTGCATAAGAATGATACTTATGATTTAGTTGAGATTCTAAAAGGTAGAAAACCTTTGAAGAATAAATGGGTGTACAAATTGAAAAAGGATGGTGACGGAAAGAATGTGAAACACAAAGCTTGGTTAGTGGTAAAAGGCTTTGCGCAAAAGAAGGGGATAAATTTTGATAAGATATTCTTACCCGTGGTGAAGATGACATCCATTAGAGTGGTGTTAAGTCTTGCAGCTAGCCTGGATCTTGAGATTGAGCAGTTAGATGTTAAAACTGCATTTTTTTCATGGGGATTTGCATAAAGAAATTTACATGGCACAACCAGAGGGTTTTGAAGTGAAAGGGAAAGAACATATGGTTTGCAGATTGAAGAAAAACCTTTATGGATTGCAACAAGCTCCGAGACAGTGGTATAAGAAGTTTGATTTCTTTATGGTAGGACCTGGCTACAAGAGAACACTTTTAGATCATTGTGTTTATGTCAGATATTTTTCGCCTGATAGCTTCATTATTCTCATGATTTATGTTGATGATATGCTAATTGTTGGAAAATATGTTGATATGATTGGCAGGTTGAAAAAAGATTTGTTTAACTCTTTTGATATGAAAGACTTGGAGCCAGCTCAACACATCCTAGGGATGAAGATTACACGTGAAAGAAAAATTAAAAAGCTGTGGTTGTCATAAGAAAAGTATGTTGAAAAAGTACTTAAAAGGTTCAACATGAATGATGTTAAGCCCATGAGTATTCCACTTGCTAATCACTTCAAGTTAAATGCCAAGTTATCTCCTCGTACTGATGAAGAAAATAAGCATATGTCAGGTATTCCATACTCCTCTGCTGTAGGGTTTTGATGTATGTTATGGTTTGTACAATACCAGATATTGCTCAAGTAGTCGGTGTTGTGACTTGTGAGTAGGTATTCAGAAAATTCAGGAAAAGAACATTGGACTGCAGTTAAATGGATTATGAGATATTTGAAAGGTACTTCAAAGCTTTGTTTAAGCTTTAGTAATTCAAGAGTTGTTTTATAAGGGTACACAAATGCACATTTTGCAGGTGATTTAGACAAGAAGAGGTCGACTTCAGGTTATATTTTCACTTTTGCAGAGGGAGCTGTAGCTTGGCTGTCTAGATTGCAAAAGTGTGATAACAATATGTCACCTTCAAGATAAAATGAAGTAATCATGTATGAAGAATTTGATCTCATTCAAAATAAAAATGGAAACATCTTCAACAGGGATTCTAAGATTCAAAATAAAAATGTAATCATGTTTACACTTTTTTTTTTTTTTTTTTTAATAATCTGTGACGGCTAAAGTAAGTCGTGCGAGGGAATGCGTCTTTAGGGGATCAACTTTGAGAACTTCCTTTTTTTTTCTCATATCCACTGGGACTATAGTCACTATACTCCAAAACATTTAGACCATATCTTGGATGCTCCAAAGGGTATCAGTAAGGAACTAACAATTGACAAATCAAATAATAATCCATACCAAGACTCGCAGAAAGTGACCTGCCTGACTCAGATTCTACAAAACTTGCTACAAAGAACGGCTTAACCTGTAATTAAATAAACCCTGCAGGGTCGCAAAAAGTATGAAACTAGAAAATATATTGAAGTGCTAACATTTCCTGAATAATGGGGTACAATATGCTATAAGTAGATGTAAATGTACAACAAAAGTAGTATTTCTATCAACCTGAGCTGCTGTTAGGGTATGTCCAAGTGATAATTATCTCAAAACTAAAGGACACATACAAAGCCATCTTGGATATCAGATTCAATGGGGCCACAACGCTAAACACGTATCTCCATCTAAAATAACATAATCATGTTAAACTTGTATGCAAATTCCAGATTCCAAAATGCAGTACATCCGGTTGTGGGTTTTTGCTAGCTAGTACCCATCATTGGTACAAGCATAATGCAAAAGACGGCTCTTACATAGCAACATCTGGGTCCAATCTTCTCTGGATAGCCGCCGCAGCCTATATATAGAAATTTGAGTGGATGCATACAAGAGCTCATAGAACTAAAAAACAACTAGCAGATGTGAGGAGGATGTGCTTACCTCGAAGTTGCCAAGCTTGTATTGGTAAGCCATTTCTTCCCTCAGCTGAGCTTGCTCTTTCATAGCTTGAGCCTGAGAGAGCAAGTATAGGGAAACATGAGAAACTACTAACAAAACTTGCAGCTTTATATTCAATTTTAAATAAAATATAATCAATCTAGTGTACTAATAACAGAATATATGTACCATTCCGCTCTGCATGGAGCGCTTTAAAACTTCCACCGTTTCTTCCTTTTGTTTCTCGCGAGCTATCTTTAACTCTTGCCTGAAACATAGAACAGAAACTCCTTATTAACCATGACGAGATGGTACGTGGAAATAAAACTTAGAAGCACTAATCCATTCATACACCTGCAAATTCTTAACTATACTTCAAGCTTAAGTAACAATAATCTAAGCACACCCTAATATTTGATGACTAGTCTTTCTCCATAAGCAGATGAAAGAACCGTTACGAGGCAGTCTTGTCCAATAACTCAAAAAATTTGGGCTTGCTTATTGACCTTTCTTTGAAGTGGACTGCTAATTATCCTTCTGTTAAAATAACTAAATAGTGTCATACTCTCTAATTAGGTCCTATGCTTATCTAAGTTGAGCTAACATAAACCACCATATCAACTTTGTTTACATTCTTTCAAGTATAGGGCAGTACTCCAATAGGATTAACAAGTAGAAGACACTGAGGAACCTACAAAGAAAAAAAAGAAGAAAATGACTAAAGATGGGTGATCAGAACTGATATAATTCCTTTTCTCAATCTCTTAAAAAATAGCTTTCTTTCTCTATAAAGAAAGTTTGTAATTTTGTATGCATATCTGCATAGCAAATTACATAAATATCCTTCATGTGCTAATATAGAATTAGAATTCTTACTTTTCTATGAGTGCTTGGATGTGTATGTGCATTAAACACAGTTAAAGCTCCAAACAACTGAAAAGTGTGGAGGGAAGACCAGGGGTAAGGGAGGAGCAACCCCCCCACCTCCCCGCGCGTGGGGAATTTCGGAAACATCAAGGTTTGGTAAGAAAGTCGTAGCTGTGTTGTGTTTAAGTAACACATGATGGCCATCTTGGCCCCTCTTTGCATAGGTGGGGCCATATGGACCCCACCCATTTTATACTGCAACTTAACTAAAATACAACTGAAGCATAACTCAAGTACTCATTATAGTTTGTATTCCACTGTCGTAGAATTACTTTCACACAAGTTACACACATTTTTTTAATCCTATTTTTGTTGCTCTTGGACATATATATATCTCAACATCACTTGTACTATGTGATAATAATTTTATGCATTATGCTTGTTTCAAGAGTCTAAGGTGAAAAGGAAAATAGACATCAAGACATTTGAATATACCAAAACTATATTGAAAAAAAGAAAAAAGGTAACTTGCCCCTCCCCCTAGATGAAATTCCTGGCTCCATCCCTGGGAAGAAGGTATATATACTTTCTGTACAGCAAAATAATCAAATGTGCAACACATACCGTCGCTGGCCTTCATCGTCGAAAACTGTACGCTCTGTTTCATTGACTTTTTTCATTCCCTTTTTCACTTGTTTTTCCAACTTATGCCTATGATAAGCATCTAAATTATAATATCTGCAAACACAAATATTAATGCTATTTTAGCTGCATCTCAAGTACTTAAGTCGCTAGCACACTTTACCTTCACGTAAAGATAACAATGGGAAAAGAATGCCACTAATGATACCAATAATGGTAGTAATGGTGCCCATGGTCTTGAAATTTTATAAAAGAATTTCAACAACTCAACACACATCTCTAGGTAAGAAGTAAGAATCCTGAGAAAAGGACCAAAGATATTTGAAAAATACTCACCAGATGAATGTCGCTTATACATACAAAAACTTCTAGCAACCTTTTTTATATTGAGTAGGATATGGGTCACTTGACAATTCAAAAAACAAGTGCTAAAAATAAAAATTAAAAATTAAAACAACAAAAATGTTTTGAATGCCCCTTCAGTACAAATTAGCATACTAGTTTAATGAATAGTTAACAAAATGATGCCAAATTAGCCCTTACTTTTTGGAAGGAAAGGTAGCTGTATTATGATCCTCCATGAATCTGTAAAAAAACAAAAACCACCATTAGTCTACTGCATTAGTAGAGTAGTCGAAAGGGTCTTAAAAATATGACATTAGTATTACAAAAGCAGTGCATTTAACCTCTAGGCTAGACATGCCTGGTAGAGTATGACAAACTTTCTAAGAAAATCGTAAGTTTCTTACTCTTTAAACATTTGCTTCTCTTCCCAGTTGGGCAAACTTTCCAAGTTCACCTGTAATTCAAATCGCCGGTGAGTTAAAACAGGTACAACAATCTTCAATTCTATGATAACATCTGATAAAGATATTTTTAACAAATAGTGCACAACCTAATCAAAGTAGACAAAACAAAAAATGTTCCAAAAATAAATTTCATGTAAATGTGCTAAACTATTCTTTTTGCAAAATTATGAAAGAAATGAAGTATCCTTCTTTTATATATGGGTTAATTAGCGATATCCCCTATTGTGAATCGGTAACTAGCGATGACCCCCCTAGATATCATATATTAGAGTCACCCCCAGACTCATGGTCAAGGTAGATCGACTGTTAGAGGCAGTCTGTGTGTGAGAAAAATGCCCTTTTGAAACTGAAGGTCCAAATTAAAAGAAATCCGTATCTCGATGAGACATTAATAGACTGAGCCCCAAATAACCTCAAGATTAAGACTTTACATCACGATGCAAGATGGACTGCAGATAAGAATTTATATCATAATAACCCTAAACTCTCTCTAAACCAAACCACCTCCAACCCCCATTGTCTCCTCTTCTTCTCCTTTCCAAATCACCGCTAATCCTCCTCCGAATCACCACCATTGTCATCATCTTCCCAAACCCACCCACCCATCTGCAACCAAGGAAGCACGGATTATTTGAAAACCTTGTTGCATCCTTGTCTGACACGTATCCGACACCGACACTCGCTTGACACGCCTCCAACACGAATCAAACGCGTGGTCAACATGTCCGCAGGTGTCAGACACATGGTCAATGGATCAACGTGTCGGACACGCCTCCGACACATTCGAAACTTGGTCAGGACACTCAAGACTCGACAACCGACGTCGTTTAGTTTTTATTTTTAGATGTGTGCAAATAATCACCTAATTTAATGGTTGTTGATCTATCATCCATCTGAAGTGAATGACTCTATCAATTAAAATTCAAGATAAATAAGGCAAAGAGCCACTAAAGCATAGGGATAGTCTTGTCTATTATTTATTTCTCTACCTTTTTTTGTTACAACTTACAACAAAGTGTCATCTTCTACTCCGCCTTTGCACCTTTTTTTATTCTCTACATTTGTTTCTTCTTCGTGTTTTTTTCTATTCGCAACAAAGATGAAGATATTCTAGGAAGACATTCAATTAGATTATTGTTTATATTTATATGACTTATTAAAAAAATAGTATAACGTGTCGACGTATTTCTGAGTCCTAATTTTTTGAAAAGTGTTGAATCGGCGTGTCGTTGTCCGTGTCTGATACGACGAATGTGTCCGTGTCCAAGCATTTTTGTTTGCAACTCAACCCCCAACCCATCATCTCAATTGAACCAGTACCCCAGTCCAACCAACCCACCCAACTTCAACCTATAGTTCCCACAAAATTTATATATTTTTACAAAATCAAAACACTCAATCCGTAAAAGATGCAAAAAAAATTTCACTTGAAATTGAATCAAAGGGTTAGTTCCATGAATTTGGAATCAAAGCAGCAATAATCAAAACACAAAGAATAAAGGAAGGAAGAAAATAAGAAGTTCGAGCTCTGCGAGTCCAACACAAGCATCGCCAACGCCCTCCATTGCATCATGATCGTTAAGGTCACCACCATCACCTTCGACTTCAAGTTCCAGGTCAACTCCACCTTCTTCAATCTTCAATAATGAGTTTATCGCCCCGTCTTTGCCTCATCCCCCTCACGACATCACAAGCGGGTGAGCCATGGGCATATGCTTCTCATGTGACAACAACACAATGATGGTTGGGTTTTTTGGAGATGATGAAATGGCCTGGGGGTTGAGCTGCAAGTGAAGATGATGACATGGTGTTGGTGTTTTTTTTTTTCTTAACACTGTTAAATCCGCTATGAGACGTGCGGATATCTAGAGGTAATTTATTCTAAAGCCATTTTATGTCTTTGAGATTCGAAATTGTTTGGGTTTAATATATAAGCCCTAGATTTGGCTATGGGCAATTTTGTCAAAAAATTAAGACAGTCAACTAACATGGACTCTGAGGGGTGGCCTAATTTACCTTATCTAGGGAGCCAGGGGGTCATCACTAGTTACCGTTTATAATAGGGGTATTGCTAATTAACCTTTTATATTATACAACAATTCCTAATGAGAAAGAAACTCATTTGGAAGAACGATGATAGGTTTAAATACAAACGCAACTGCTGCAGCGCAAACACACAAAAACCCACTCCAAAACTCAACTAAGAATTTGTCAACTGACCCCACTGAAAGTGAACAATGCATCATCTCATTGACAAGATGATGCCTATGGCTGCAACTAAAATGTGCTTCCACAACCATTTGCCTTTGGCGAAAATGGCATTTGAAGCCATCCATTGGGGGCTTCAATCTCCCAATGAAGGTCCTGTGGGGATGGAACCACCGACATCCGAGACAAGGACTTTCCAAAACAAGATAGTTGACGGGAAAGCAAAGATCAAATGACTGATTAGCCATTTAGCCTTTGGCTATCCTCGCACAAGCTACAACAATTGGCCTTTGGGTATCCTCGCACAAGCTACATCCATTGGCCTATGGCTATCCTCACACAGGCTACCCCGGTTGGGAAGTAACAACCCTCTTTAGTCAGATTGTCACCATGGAAACCGACCAAACCAAGAAACTGAAACGCAGAGAAGATTGTTTCATCCAAAAAAAAGGCTGAAATCCGCGTTTAGAGACAAGAGTGGGCATTAATTGCGATAAAAGGTCGTCACAACACTCATGCACAGTGAGTGGGGGATTTCTTCCACAACCATGTATCATCGATCTCCTCAAAGTTGCACCTCATCTAGGACATTCAGTAACACCACCACCTGAGCCATTTCCCAAATCATTTGCTCTTCGGAGCGCTATATCCCAAGAAGCCTCGCTTAAAGAAGGAGACTAACATAGCTTGATAGTAGCTGATTTTAGGGCAGACAGAGATAGGATAAATGGTGTCGACCAACTCTTTCAAAGCCCTCCTATTCATCCACAGATCCATACAAAATGTAATGTTATATCCGTACCCAAGCTTGAAGGAGATGTTTTGAGAGAATTTTTTTTTGAGATTCATGATGGGCTTTAACAAAGAACAACCGTAAGGCATCTTTGGATTCTTCTGAGTACCAACAAGTCACTTCCAAACCATATTTTCCTCCACAATTCAAAGTTTCAACAAGTTGATGAAGCACTATTTTTCTCTCAAATTTCTCTCCATGCCATTCTCTTTTTTCTTTTTAGTTGAGATAAGGTTACTTTTTGATACATTATAAAAAAATAAAAATACATATATGATATATTCACCAAAAACTCCCCTTAAGCAAGGATGCAAAGAAAAATCGGTATAATGCGAGCGGCCAATAACTATTTTGATCAAATCGTGACATGTTGAGAAGGGGGTAGAAAATTGCAATTTGTCATGATATGAGAACAACATATGATATAGTTACCAAATTTCAAACCATGAACCCAGGCTATCTCACTTCACATTTGCCTCACACCTTCAGTGCGCCTAAACATTCCCCTCAAGGTTGAGGCACCGCAAAAGTTTTGACACCTCCCACCTACCTTCTGGATCTGTTCTGTACAGTTATATACATTCCATATAAATAAATTAAAAAAGTGATGGAAGAAAGGGTTGGGATTCTGGAACACAGATTTGTGACCTAAATTTAGAACCAAAGTAGAGCCAAAGTTCATTTCACCTATGTATAATTTCAAAACGAGATGATTTTTGTGGGGATGATTTCTTCAAAATATATCACCTGACACCCGCACAAACTTTCATCTCATTTAGAGATTTCTAGCAAAGTAAAATGTGCTATTCAAAATTTGAGATTATCGTCCGTTCATTTTCACCGTTCAATCTACATGTCTCACGTGCATTCTAACAAATACTTCAAAGTAGAATGGTATTATATTCACAAAGAATGTACTGGCAAAAGTGTAAGAAGTGTGTGTGGTTGTTTCTTGTTGCTGATCATCCTTAATTTAGTGGTAGATTAAATCACCTGTTTAACCTCTGCCAACCATGCAGTGAACTCTGGCCTTTTGTTCCTGCAAAATTTGAACAAGTTTTGAAGAATTATGGGGAGAAAAGGAGTAGAGATATAAAACAAGAATTATGTACAGAAACTGCAATTGGAATAATATATCTTCCACAGCAGCTCAGGGACAGGTCGTAGTTCAATGTTTACAAAAAAGAAAGCATATGCATGATCAAGGAACTAAAAGACTTCTATGTCAAATTACAGTATCCAAGTATCAAACATAGTTGAATCTAAAGCATATGCAAGCTAAAACCAAGCAAGTGATTTTCTGAATCCAAATAAAAAAATAAAATATGAAACCAGTGGCCATTTTTCCAGGAAATTTCAGTTTTTTTGGGAACTACCTGTATTATACCGATGCTAATATGCCCATGAACTCCTATAGCATTCGAATCTAATGGGATTGGTATTGCAAAGAAATTTTAGTGCTTTTACAATTGAGCCATCTCTCATTTAGTAGCATGATGGATAGGAATAGTTGATAGTTCACATGGATTTATTCAGAGTGGAGTTTGGTTCCTTTTTATTAGGGCTGAACAAAAAAAAAAGAACGAACCGGTTAAACCACCCGGACCAAACCGAACCATTGAGCCATCTCTCATTTTGTTTTGGTTTGGTTTGTAATTTTTTGAACCGAAGTGATCGATTCGGTTTTTGATTTTAGGTTGAATATATATAACTAGTAGAATAATACATAGTTTTTTTTTTGTTGGGTTTGGTTTAGGTTAGTTTAGCATAGTTTTCTTCAGTCTGGTTCGATTTTTGATTTAATTGAATTTTATTTCGATTAGATTTTGGTTTGATTTAATTGAACATTCAATTCGGTTCAGTTTGGATTTCTGCTAAATCAATTGCAGTTCAAATTGAAATCGAACCATGAACAACTTTACCTTTAATCCAACTTCAATGGCATGAGTATTTCCGGTTCAGGTAGATATAATCCATCTTCAGATGGTTTTGGGCATTATCAAAGTCAGTCGGGACAGGAGGATAATTCCCTTTAAGAGGCAAAGATGATATGACTCATCATTTTCTAAGCGAGTAAACAATGTTAAATCATTTCTAAGCGAGTAAATAATGTTAAATCATTTCCTATCAGAGAAAGACTACACAGACTTGTGAATCAAATATTAATATCTATCTTCCGAATCTGATTATAAGGAAGTCAGTAGGAACCGATCGTGAAGAATGTTAAACATATGTGCATAAACTACTACAGTTAATGAATCAAATCTTATTGGCCATGTTTTGACATGAGGTACATCTCAATTTGCACTACACATTTATCCATCTAGAACCTCATTTTGGTGTCATGCATTATGTAATTTGTTAAAATGACTCATCTAGAACCCCAAGATGGAAGCCACGTGATCAATCACCTGAACCCCAACCGGCCTCACACGGAGATACTAATCAAGGATCTCGTGAAGAAATTTCCATGAATACTCCCCAAATAAATGAAGATGTGCTTTAATGTGATTATTTCAAAGCATTATTAGAGAAGTAGTGTCCAAGTCCTCCGGCCTCCATAAAGACCCATCATCCTGTAGGGTGAAGGATGCAACACCCAAAAGACTGAGATAATATGTTTTTCACACAAAACCCACCAAATAACTTCAAAAGTTTGAATCTATCAAAACCACAACTAGGATTTGTCTATCCCTAAAAACGAGGCCTTGGAAATCCAAATTCATTAACTTTTCATTTACCTTGCCAACGCCTTCATGAAGATCTTCGAACAACTTCCACGAAGACTAATTAGACGATAAGATTTTTTAGGGCACTAGACTAAAAGGACTAGTTTGGTTTTTACTAGTAGTTAAGACCCAGTTAAATTTCACTGAGCTGCAATTGAGTTGAAATTTTTAAGAAAATTATGGATTAACACAAGAAATGTCGTATTAAAATTTCAGCCCGTTTCGACACCATTTCTTGAGATACATATTTAGTTCTCCACCATTAAATATCTTAATAAACGGTCTTTGTGAGTGTTTAAGGAGTGGTATTTGGACAATGTACACTGGTCGGCCTAGCCTATGTAACACCCAAGGTGGGTCATCGCTAGCTTCGTGAAATTAATAGAGAAATATCTTGATCCCTTAGCGCGGATCTCGATGTATGCATGTCGAAATGAGCTGAACTTTAATGTTTTCGATGTTGGTGTCTTAATTTTCCTTAAACTTTCAGCTCAAATGGAGCAAATACAAATTCATAAACAATCATTTTCATTTACTAGGGTCTTTTAAATGAAACTTAGGGAAACCTAAATGCGCAGTCAAACTAAAATTGGGCCCTTTTAACTCAATATCTATATTTTCTTTTCACAAGCACGCTCCTTTCGGGGGATGAGGGCAATGAACATAATGCTTGGTCTTCGATGTGCATTTTGAAATTTCGACACTACTTCAGTTGTGAGAATCCATAAATGGGCAAAATTCACCAAAAACTCCCCCAAGTCTAAACCAAAGTTGTGTCTCATAAATCTTAAGGCGAAGCTTACTTGTAATGGTCCAAGGCATACACCAAGATTAGATATATCAAAGGCTCAAGCCTTCATAATGACAAATGACACCAAGTACGCTTCAGGGTTGACTTGTTCCAACATTATGTACTGTGTTTCAGTTGGATATACTTGTTTAGTACACTTTAAATGCTTCCATTACAAATTAATATGTACAAATGTAATTTTAGTGATAAACTAACATAGTGTAGATATACAACAGACTCCTATTTTAATCCTAGATCTTAGTTTAGAAAGTTCAAAGAGCCAAAAAATAACAAACAAAAAAAATCAAAATATATTCAATCTTGGATTATCCACCACAAAGCTTCCTAGCCTTGCAAAAAGAGAGTGGCTTTTTTTTTCTTTTTTTTTTTTTTCCAATTTTGGAATGTGAATCTGTGCAGTTAAAACGGCGTTATAACTCCGATATAATGCTTAACGGAAGGGAGTCATTATGTTATGACATTATCACGTTATGGTATCAATATAACGACGTTAAATGGTCGTTATTTGAGATAATATTTTTTTCAATAACGCCGTTTTAAAGTTTTGTTCTAATACATAAAAAAAAAAATCACCCATTTGATTCTCCATCGAACTAGAACCATAGACTCATACGAAATAATAAGGACCAGAGCTTGTCGTCGCCAATTGACAAAAAACGAGAAAATGGAAGAAGACGATGAGTCGATCGCACTCTCTATTGCAATCTCACTCTCATACGAAGGGAATGTTTTTTTTATTAATGTTGTTTTTGTTTTTGAATTTAATGTTATGGACATCATTTACTTTTTTGACTCTATAATACAATAATACTTCGTGGGGGTATTAAAAATATATTTAAAAAAACTATTCCTTTATATATTGTTATAACTCGATATATCCCGTTATAACCTATAATGTTCTTGGATTGTTATGGGTCTGTTATTCGTTTTAACTGCATTAATGTGAACTGAAAGATCTGATATATAATGTTTTCTTATGACTCTAAATGAAGGTAGTTATTGACTTCATAACATATTTTTAGTCAAGCAAATCATTAACTCACGACTTAGAACATTCACCTGTAGGCAATTGTTAACGATCACATCACACCTTAATGTTTAAAACCATTGGTTTCGTCAACCATTCCATTCCTTACCTTCAATGCTATGTTTTAGCTCTAATTACTTCTTTCCCAAAAGGCTATTTCTCTTTTTGCCAAATCTCTTTACCCGCTTACCCAAGAGGACCTTGTTCATGGGATGTAAGGACCAAATCTTAATTTCCCTTTTTATTTCAGAATTCATATTATTGGGGTTGTGCCATGATTTGAGCAATTTGAGCATAAGTATTACTACCACATTGGATAGATAATGTAGTCAAGGTTGTAAAAGCGTAAATTGGATAAAAAATTGTAAAGGAAAATGTTTGAATCGAATCGGGATTCAAATAGTGAAATTGTAAGATTCGACTTGGGATTCAAAATAGTATAAATAATATTACTCTTTCATATGTATATGAAACAAATCCATAGTTAATCAAAATATACACCAAATCCTAAGTCTCTAACTTTTTATTTATAAACATAAGAGTTTCACAAAATCAGCCCTTATCAACACAATACCCCAAGATAGGAGAAACTTAGTAACGAAGACAAAAAAAAATCCCTTGAAACTTTTAATCTCCCATCTTTTGGTGGAGAAACATGTTGGGTGTGGTGCAAATAACCTTAGTAGAGAGAACTAAGAGAGGTGGAGTGTAAATAAAATAACCTTAAAAGCTTCCTGAATAGAAAATAAACAGGCTTTTAATCTCTCTACACAATCTCACACATAAAAACTTTTTTCAAGAGAAGCAAAATCTTTTCAAATCCAGATCTGATCGCGGAAGAGAAAAGCCCTTTCAAACCGTTGTCTTCTAAAATAAATTAGCGGCAACAACAACAAATGGAAAAAAGAAACAAACCACCTCTCCTCACCCCTCTCTCACTCACTCATGAAGTAGTAGTTTCCTCTTTCCCTTCTTATAAAATCCAAGATTTTCATGGCAAAAACAAACATGTTTCAGGCTTTCAGCAAGATTTGGAGTCGCAGCACGATTCGATTTGAGTTGCGAGTTGAATCGTACGATCCTAACTTGTGCATTTAAAGCGGCGTTATAATGTCGTAATAACCCCTAACGGACCTAAGGGGTTATATTTTGCCATTTAACGTCAGGGTCTAACGGCGGGCGTTATTACGTAACTTTCACAGCCGTTATCTGTATAGCGTTATTTCTCATACTGCCAAAATAACGCAATTTAAAATATATATATATATATATATTTTTTTTTTTTTTTTTTTTTACTAACCCATTTATCTTTCGATTGCAAACAGTAAACCCCTAGCAGAGAAACAACTCTAGCGGAGAAAAGAGAAGAAATAAGCAGAAAAACGGAAGAATAAGAGGGAAGACAATATCGATCGACCTTGCTTGCGATCAATCGACCTGCGATCTAACCCTTTGTTCGATCTCTTTGAAGGGAAGGAGAAGAATGAGAAGGGAAGTAAAGAAGGGCGACATACCTGCTGCTATCATGCGATCTCTTTATTGTAAGTAAGCTTGATATCTCCAAAGCCTTTTTCTTCTTTTTGTGCTCTTCCACCAATTTCTTAAAAGTGATCTTTATGAGAGATTTGTCTGTTTGGGATTGTTTATTAGTCCAAGACATGAAATGGGTAACCATATAAAACAGGTGAGTTTATATCAAACTCTATGATAGACGCATACAGACGTGTTCATGAATTGTCCCTTTTTGCTTTGGTTATGGTTTTATAGGATGAGAGATGAAATGGGTAACCTCAAAGTTGCTTTTTTTAGGGGGGGTTTTGACCATTTTACTTAACTCCCCGGTATTTTAGCCGGTATTTAGGACTGATTCTGCTATAAGATCTATAATTCTATACTCTTTGGCTTCACTTGCGTCTATAAAAGTATCTCTTTTCAGGTCGGCGACTATAACCCAGTGGGGGTGGTGTGTTCGTACGTATTGATTTATGAACATGATTTGTTTTTTTTTTACTCTAGTAATACATTAATACTTAGTAGGGGTATAAAAAATATATTTAAAAAATATTTTGTTATTCACCGTTATATTCTGATGTATCCCGGTATATCCTATAACGATTCTGGACCATTATAGGTCTGTTATCCATTTTAATTGCATAGATCCTAACAAATTGAGCATAAATATTACTGCCACTTTGGATAGATAAAACCCCAAATCCGACGCCCACTGGATTGTTAAATCAATCGACAACATCGGTGCTACATAGTGAGTCCATGCATTTGTGCACCAACCCATACCAATTCCCATTTTTAATGCATAAAACATCTGCAACCACCTTTCCCACTCTAATTTTTTCTAATTTGTGAGTTACTGACATATGGCATGGAAAATGGTGACATCTAATAACTCAAATGCCTACTTTTAGATTCCAGATAGAGTTGAGTTGTGCCTGACTAAGAAATATAATGACTTTAAAAGGATATCATTTCAAGTCTTCTTTCATTAACTGGAAAACTCAGTCTAAGGTAGAGGGGCCCTCATGCACAAGGGCAGGGGTAAAGAAACCCACTGCAACCCGCCTTACAGGCCCCTTCAGCTTAATCGGCTCTTTTTTTCTTAAAAATGCATGCTCCTTTACAGCTAACAGAACCCAGTTAACTAAATCCTCAAGGTTCATTTCAGGTTATAATTTGTACATTTCTAATGCTTAATATTATTAGATTTCACTCTCTCTTGAAGTTTATCTCACAGGGTTTCTAGCAAAATAACTAGGGGAGTGTTTGTTTGAGTTAGATGTCTAATTTGTAACTGAAGGCAAACCTCTAACTAGAGGTATTAAGAAAGAGATAAATAAATCTCCAATCATATGCAGAGCTGAATGTCTAGCTAGCCATCTCGCGAAACACCTTCAGACGATATCAACTAATATTTTTGAATTTTCAGACAAAATGTCTGAACCAGCCATATAAACAAGCAGCCCCGAGTATCCAGATTTTTAAATGCTTCAGAATACAGACAAAATGTCAAGGTTGCTTCTATTTCTTTATCTTAAAAATGAATGCTCCTTTACCGGCTTATAGAAGAACCTCAAGGTTTGTTTCCGATTATCAACCATACTTATCTAATGCTTCATATTATTACTTTTCACTTTGTCTTGAAGTTATCTCACAAGGTTTCTTTAGCAAAATAACTATTTCGTCAAGATTTCTAAGTGCTTCATAATATCACCATACATTTCTAATGCTTCATCTTACCACACTTTACTAATAAATATTTTGACATAAAAGCAAAACAATCTGATCTCAGTTAATTGTTCACTAGCATGAAAAATCACTAAGAATAAACAGACATCATCAATTAAGCACTCCATGAAACACGAGTATACACTTTCTATCACAAGTATAAAGGTTAACACTCCAAACAAATGAAAAGAGAAAGCATACATTAACAATGTAAAAACAATGGAATAAAAAAATTTCAATCGATGTGGCATCTTAATTGGGGAAATTGGATCTCTTAAACAATCAAAATTACTCCTTTATGGCAATTCACTTAAAAACCAACATATATGCAGCAATGTACCTAAAATTTCAAGCTCAACCATCAAAGTCGCATGGAAATTTCAAAATAAAATAAAAAATGAACATGATAATCAAAAGAAGATTAAAACAACATCGGAACACCAATTCAAAAACCCTAATTAATGAAATTTGAACCAAAACCCTTACCACATATCAGTTTCTCTGATAATTCCATACTTCCCCCACTTATTCGTGACGGCGGTAATCTTGCCCTCCTTCTTCTTCTTCCTCTCCTTGGCCTCTTTCTCTTTCTCCTTCTTCCTCCTCCTCCTTTCCTTCTCCTTCCTCCTCCTTCGATTTTCCTTCTCGTACTCTCTCTCCTTCCTCTTCCTCTTCCTCTTCCTCCTCCTCCTCTCCTCCTCGCTATCAGTCTCCGTGTACTCCGACCTCTCCGATCCCGACTCGGTCTCCGACTCTGAGTACTCAGTCGACGAAGACGAATAATCCTCTTCGTCGTCGTCGTCGCTGTACCGCTTTCGAGAGCGACTCTTCATCTTCTTTTTTTCCTTCTCCTTCTCCTTCCTCTTGCTTAAACTACTTAGCTTCTCCGACTTTCCTCCTCCTTCTTCATCGTCTTCGCTTGATGTTTTGTGCTTCTTTCTTGATTTCTTTGGGATTCGATCGAGTTCGTCTTCTGATTCGTCTTCGTGACGTTTCTTCTTCTTCTCTTTGCCATCTGGTTCTGATGAAGATTTCTTTCCATCTCTCGCCATTTTTGAGTGTCGAGAGGTTTTTTGGGAGTGCAGGTTCGAGTGTTGTTATACAGAGGCGATGAAGTGTTTTCAGATCAGCCCACGCCTGGCCCAATCAAGTTTCATGGGTCAACTTCGGTGTTATAAATGGGCTTGTATTTTAAGGCCTGTTTTCAAAACAAAAGACCTGCTGGACTCTTGAAAATGATTGGGCTTGTTGAGCTTTACTGCTTTAGGCCAGCCATTGGTGCATGAAATGAAATGTACCTACCTCTCAAAGAGTTTGCTTAATAGAGATTAGGGGTGGGCATGTAATTCTGATTCCGTCCTGGTCTCATGCTGTCCCGTTCCGATTTTTTGGGTTCTTTTGAGATTGATCAAACTCATCTTGATCCAGTCCCGTCCCGATCTAGAGTGAGATGGGATCGAGATGGAGATTTTCAATCCGCTCATCCCGTCTCATCCCGTCCTGTCCCGAACTTATTTATTTAATATTTGTTATTATTATTTTAATCAAACTACTCTTCTAAATGAAAGTTTAGGATGTGTTAAAATTAAATCAAAACATCTATTGTTTGAAAACTTGTTTGATTTGATACTCTTTGTTTAGATAGAAACTTCGGTTTGAATATTTTTGATAAAAAAAATCCATGAAAATTTATGTTTTTTCACATTTTAGCTTTATTATATGACAATTATTCTTGTAGAAAATAAAGACAAATAATGGTTTTGTTTAGTTTTGCATTGTGAGTTATGTAGTTGGAAATTTGGTCAATGAAAATTATTTTTCATTTTTTAATTTATATTAAGACGACTTGAGAACTTATATCATTTGTTCAAGATACAATTAGTAGCAATTCGAGATGAAATTTTATATTGTTATGATGAAAGTTATATGTACATAAATTAGACATTATTGGTGTATGATCAATGTAAAATGAAATTTTTGGTTAAAAGACTATTTATTACATGTTCATCTCGTTCCATCCCATCCCGAACCCGTTTGGGATGAGACGAGGTCGAGATGAGATCTAGATCTCATCCCGATCCCAAACGGACGGAATGGGATATGAATGAGGTTCATCCCGTCCCATGTCCACCCTACTCAAAGCTCAAGTAAAATCCAAATTTGAATTTTGAGTTTGCTCACTAGAGATACCACCATATGTAACTTTGACATATAGAACCCAAATTATACATTCAATTTGGTATTTCGGTAAATTTTCTAAAAAACCTTTCAAATTTGCAGGTAAATGAGAACCCATGACCTTTTTCCATGGAAAAACAATAAATTCAACTACTAATAGGAGTGGGCACGGGGCGGGATGGACCTCATCCTGATTCCATCCCATTACTTTATCCTTAGGATGAGATCGGGAAGGATAGACCTCTTCCCGACCTCCTTCCATCCCAAACGGGTTCGAAACGGACGTATGAGTATGGTTCAAAGACCATAAAAAAGTTGTTAATATTTTATATCAGAAAATAAGAGTAGTATTTTTTTATTCCAAGGCGACTCAATATCCAAATTAAAAATACAAATTCATTTTATTATTGAATACCCAAATTAAAAATGATAATTTATTTTATTACCGTAAGGATATAACAGTGTGATATTTTATTTTAGTTATATGAGACAAAAACAAACTATCATTGACAACATAGTATTATTTATTGACCAAAATGGTGACAACATAGTATTATTATTGACCAAAATGCTTACTCTTGTTTAATAATGCAAGACAATTTGGGGGGGGGGGGGGGGGGGGGGGGGTTTCATTTTTAGCGTCTCTACAATCTTTTTTCTCTTTCTTCTTGATGAGCTATTCACTCAGAAAATTGAAAATTCTCAAACCGTCCAGTTCATGACTTTTCATACAACAATAGTGTTCTCCACTCATACCTGTTAACTCAAATTTTGGCTCAATCAAACTGGTCGCCATTGCTTCGTTAATTTTGGCCGATAAAACTAACAATGGAGTGAATCGTGGTTTTCATTTTTGGGTATGATGAAAAGTGTCACGGTATTTCCTCCATAAATATAAATATCCACAACTCAATAAAACACATTTAAAATAAAGTGTATTCTTAGTTATTATGTTTTTAGGTTGTTGGAATAATAATTCAAAACTTTATATCAAATTGACTTCTCTTTCGATTATAAAATTAATAGTAAATAAAATATGTTCGGGACATAATGGGCGGGATTGAAAAGCTCAAACCCGATCTCATCTCACTCTAGATCGGGACGTCATTCGGATGAGTTTGATCAATTCCAAAAGGACCCGAAAAAAATCAAGACGTGATTGGGATAACGGGATGGGATGCCCACCATTAACCACTAAGTCATAAATTTTGTTTTGAATTTTTTTTATGTTAAATAATTTAATATAAACTAGGTAATATGGATAATAAATTCATAAATTACTCAAAAAAGTTGGTTTTTTTTAATTTTGGTCGGGCTTATAATTTCAATCCCATGGGCTGCCCGACTTCAATTTTTTTTTATAGCTCATGAGCCAAAAATCTCGGGTTGGGTTCTGGTTTAGCTTGGGTTGGCCCGTCCAAGTAGCCTGGCCTAAGTTGAGTGTTATCTTGGGTCGACTACCTCTCACAGGTCAATCAAAACGCTAAGCAATTTCAAACAGCAAGATACTTGCACATTTGATAGAGCTTAGTTATTAATTAATGTTCAATACATAAATATCAGAGATAGAATATTATCGGGCTAAGACTTGTCATCGTGACAAGAAGCCGAATGAGGAATCACAATTCTTAGTAGATTGGTTATCCTACTAAGTATTAACCATGGTCGTCACTCATCTGTATTTAAACATCTCCTCCAGTCATGCATCACCTCTTCCCCCACTCTAAAGCAGCAAGTATGCTGGCCGGCTTTATAATGTCAACTAGTGACATAATAAGAGTAATTCATAGTTAATTTGCCGGCAATATCATGCATGAGTCTTATCGTATATGATTCATCAATCATCAATCATCAATCTTATATTAACGGCATATATGTGCCATTATGTTACTAACGAAATGCTGAACTTTCAAAAAGATGTTCCTAATCAATGGTACTGAACCGAAACTTTGTGCAATCTCAGAAAAAGAGCTTATAGATTCAAATCATCTATATATATGCATGTTACTTAAAAACGTAAAATTACCAAGACACTATTAACCAGCATTGTTGAAATATATGTATCGTATGCAGACCATCCAAGTAGTCATGAAAACCATTCTTCTAGGCAAAACATGGAGTTTAGTATTCTATATAGAACCCTAGAACACACAATCTTCATCCGTTAAACATTGTTATCCAAATTATACAACTCATTTACACTTGACACCCATTAATTATATATGAGTGAGATATCATCACAAGCCGGCCCACACAGCCAACAACTTAGGAATAACAAATTAGTTTCATGCATCATCACTATAAGAACCAATACAGGCTCAAAACAAACTCAGGTTTCACAAGGTTCTGTCATCTGTGTGCAACTTTAAAATGGGGTGTTTTCAACTAGGCAGGAGTTTCTTCTTCCTCCTCATTGTTTTGGTCATGTTTCTTTGTCGTATAAGTATTTCGCAAGGTCGCCTACTGTCTCAAGTGGATGATCCTAGCAGCTTCGTAAAGTATCATGGTTCACTCATCTCAGATCATTTGAATACATTGGAGGAAATGCTACCAAAGTTAATGCCCGTGCCACCTTCAGGACCGAGTCCTATCAAAAACTGAGTTGAAGCAGATTCATGTCGACACCATGATATAATCTTCATTACAAATCCTATAGAATAGGAAAAGTATTTAAATAAAGTTGAGGTATACTGTAATTCATTCACTCTTTTATTTCTGTAATATGTTGAGGCCAACTATTAATTGTAGTAGTATAGATTCAGAGATACAATTTTTGTCAGATTGATTACAGTGTCCAAAATTTCTCCCAAAGTGTATGCGCTATGCACAAAATTTTGATGAGTCACTTGATGAATATAAGTGCAATGTCCCTTGTTGGAACAACTTAATTAAGGGTGATTTTGATTTAAAGGAAAATTTTCCCAATAAAGTTTGCACAAGTGAGAAGACAGAGGAAGGAAAGAGGAAGAAGACCATGAATTTTGTGACAATCACTATCATGTTGGTTTGTTACAAAACTGTGGAAAATGTGTTCTTAGGGAGAGTTGAGAAAGTTTTTGTCAAAATGAATTCACTTCAACCTCAAAATATGAACTTTTCTCACTTCAACCTCAAAGTCCCCATGACAAATTTGTTGTGTTCGGGGGTGAAGGTTGTGAAGCACTCCGACACCACCACTACATGACATGTTTCAAGCAGTGTTTTAAAATGCGCTAGGCGGTGGGCGGGCGGCAAGCAAGTGCCTAGCGCCCAAGGGTATAGGCGGTATTAGGTTTTGTATTATAACTTTAATAATTTACAAAATTTAAACATAATACCTTATCAATTACATCCAATTTAATGCCAATATACATATGCAAAATTTAAAATATGAAAAATTAACAATCATGAACAAAATTTATTAAAACTCAAATGACTAAAGTTGGTCATGATGTGTACTTTATACAAAGTTGAATTTGTGGACAAATATCCAAACCTACTCTTTTATTTTTCTTCAAATTACATGAATGACCTCAGTCATGTTTGATAAAATTTACATTACTAAAATTGGTACCGGCATATCCTTTGAGAATTCCATTAAGTAATAATCTTTTGCTACATTCAGACATATACTGAATAAAAAACAATTAAATTGTTTATTTCCAAAAAAACAGGATAGAAAAATAAAATAAGAAAACAATCACCCTTATTAAAAAAAAAAAAAAAACTCGCCCAGACCGCTTAGATCCCGTCTAGACCCCGCCCAACCATTAATCTGGGCGTTTCTCTAACACCTAGCGCCTAGGCGGCCGCGTAGGCCGATTTTTAGAACACTGGTCTCAAGCAACGATATTGTCCCCAACTTGGACACTCGACGCGCTCGGGTATAGGGTTTTACTACGAATGGGGCTCAACTATTCAACTGCTCTCAAAAGGCCTCGTCACTTATTGAGACATATCCAACTCCTTATATACTTGACATGATAAGCCTTATTACCAGATGCGAGACTAAACTTGTTCAATTCGAGCCAACATCTCTAACACAATTTCCTTAAAATCAAACACACTAAAAAATGTGTCATTATCTCACCTAGGTTCATTATCTTATGGGAAAGTCATGACACAGTATAAACGAAAATTGTGAAAACGCGATTTCAGTCCAAGTTATGTGAATATGTGAGATGTCAATGGATTTTAGCCAAACGAATGCAAATGCATTAAAGAGTATTCATCCAAAGTTCGACAAGTGTTTGCAGTGACGGAGCCAGGATTTTTATTTAAGGGGGGCAAAGTGATGAGTCATAACTAATTAAAGATAATATAATAATTAATTACTTTACCATAATTTTTTTAATTTAAAAGATACATGAATAACTGTGTAAAACACCGACTGCAATCAATATAAGCCGAATAGATTGCTTGGGAATAAAATGATTGGATATGAAGTTTTGATTCATTAAACTTTGACTCTTCATATAAGCTTGAGTGTGCAAACTATTAGGCTTTCCTACATGAGTTTCAAGATTTTTTTTTTTTTTTTAAAAATTACTTCAATAACAAAACAATAACCATCCATTTGCTTCCCGACACTTCTAAAAAGATATCAATGAAAACAAAAAGCGACATCATTTGTTTTGCTATAGTCTAGCCAACTCTTATTCTTAGTGAACCAAGCTACATTAAAACGTCGTAGCACACCTCTTTTTTTCTGTAAAAATGTGTAGTTCATCGGCTGACAATGACCCTTTTACAAATAAATTCTTCTAACAATCTCTTAATCATTCGGATGGTAATAAGGAATGCGAAGTATTAAGCTAGGATCTATTAGAAGATTTGATAGGTCAACCTCTATATGACTTTTCTTTGAGATTGGATCTGAAATGCGAAGTATTTCACTGTACTTCTGAAGTTCCTTTCCCGGAGAAGTGATAATGACAGATTATTGGAAAGATTTGGGGGATTTGAACTGTTGAGAGGTCGGGCAAATTAAAATTGTATTTAAAGTTAGGCATAAAAAATAAATATATATTTTATAAAATTTAAAAAAATAATAGGCACCAAAATTTTTTATTGTTTTTTTTCAAAAGAGTCAGTGGGGGGCACTTGCCCCTACGTGGCTCCGTGCCTGAGTGTTTGGTTTCTCTCCATGGTCTTGGTGTTGGTGGCAATGGTTGTAGGTGGTGGATGTATTGGCAGGGGCGGAGCCAGGATTGCAGACAAAGGGGGGCAAAAAAATAAATCACAGATAATTTAATTCTTAAAATAAATAAATAAATATGATTAAAACAAAGTTTCAAAAGTAGTACAAGAGAAACATATTTTATGTGTCAATGTTGTTGCACATTGGATTTTAGTAAAAGCTCTCTGCGAGTTCTCATGTTCATAGGGTTTACCAAACCAGACCTGATTGCTACAATATCGTTGCCACTTAATATCCTCTGTGTTGTAATCCATGCCCGAAGGCTATATAACTGACCCTATAGGGTTTACCAAACCAGGCCCGAAGGCTACAATATTGTTGCCACTTAATATCCTCGTCGCCTCTATCTCGCAGGGAGACTTGCTTTGGCTCCGGTCCGTTGTCTCCACCTTGCATGAAGACGGCTTATCCACGGCGAAGCACATGTGCTTCTAATAATCAGGTGAAAACTCACAAAATCTTAACTGATGAGTCTCGAACCTGCGACCTCTTAAAATGAGAGTTGATGTCCGATCGATTGAGCTTCAATTAGTGGACAAATGTTAATATTAAGAATGTTACCGTCCAATTGCTTAGCTGAAGCAGGCTACTGTGAAGACTGAAGAGTGTCGATGATGAGCAAACAAGCAAGAGAGAGAGTAAGACCACCTCCATAAATCAATCTATGTCTAATCGAAATCTTATTGTGTGATTGGAGAAATCAATATCCGTTGAAATCGTCTTGTGCGATTGGAGGAGATTGGAGAAAATCGATCTTTGTCAAAATCATTTTGGGCAATTGAGAAGGCGGATAGGTGAACCTGCAAAGGTTTGTGAACTTTCGAAGGGTTTGTGATTTTGTGTATATTTGTATTTTATTATCTATGAGAGTGGGCAATCTAAAATTTTAAAGGGGAGCAAAATTACAAATATTGTTAGTGTGAAGTTTTTTAAAAAGCTAAGGGGGGCGAGTCAATCACATAATATCCATACGTACTTGCATTATTGGGAGAGGGGGCAGTATATTTTCAACTTGGACACCTAGAATGGCCTCTGATTACGGATGAAAATGAATCGGGTTTGCCATACCCAGATCAAAACTGACTAAAAGTTGGAAGAACCAAGAACGTGTTATGCTAACTTGAGTTCCAAGTTGAAACACTTTTAGAACCAAAGCCTACCGAAATCGAGATGATTTCTACTTCCTTTCCCACCAACAAGGAAAATTCTAGGGGTCGAGGGAGGGGTCGAGGGAAAGGGAGTGAGGGATGGGTGTAACCACCCATCCTCCTCGGGATGAGCGCCCGTGCGCATCTCCAACGCGATGCGCTCATCCCGAAGAGGATGGGTGGTTACACCCATCCCTCGCCCCTTTCCCTCGCTCCCTCCCTCGCTCTGTAGCAAAGCATTCATACCTGTACTGAGAATTGATTAGTCGATAGACCCACATGCTTTACTAATTGTGTGCACTTTACTTGACTCAACCGACACCTAGGTCTCAACCCATGTCTTTGATTCATTGATTCTACTTTATGTGGCAGTCCTATGCAAACATGCCGCCCTATTAAGAAATGTTAAACGCACCAATCACCTTTGTGCACCAACTTTGCTCGCACCAACTTTGCTCGCTCATTTTGATAGAATTAAACTTGTAAAATAAATGGGATTTGAAAACAATGTGATAATTGAAAGAAAATGACTTGACGATAACACTGATAAACAAAATAAAAACTCTTTATTCAATCAACCTATTAACAATGAACAAACTATACCCCTTATATAATTGACCTAACTTTTAAAATAAGAAACAAACCTAATTGGAAACCTATGCCCCTCTTATAATAATACTAGAATTCAAACAACTGCTAAAATACTAATACTACTAAATAATCCAATTACATCAACCTCCCCGGGTTGAAGAAGCTCGTTCATGAGTTTGAAGTCGAAAAAATCTGATGAACACAGGCAACCACTAAGAGAATACAAAATGAAGTGTTTTTCCTGGTAATTGCTTGTAGCACGAACAATCAAATGAAGAATGCACTTAAAAAAAAAAATCATGTCCGAAATGAATGAACTAGTGTGTGTGGTGGTGGTGGTGGGGGAAGAACTGCTGGAGGAGGAGGATGAGTTGCTATAGAAGAGGGATGGATCTATCAACCTGATAGTAGTTAATCAAAGGGGAGGTGAGGGTTGTGGGGGTGAAGTTGGCGAAGGAGAAGCCGGGGGGTCAATCGGTGGGTGCAGAGGGGAATCGATCGAATATCCAATTCATACTCTCCATCATTGCTCTTTCAATTACTTTCTCTATTTGCTGGAGTCTTACTTCTTCAATCATCTTCCTTCGAACTTAATTTTTTTTTTTTTTCAAATCGAATAAAACAGTAAGAATCGTTTGGCGCTAATACCAATTGATAGAATTAAACTTGTAAAATAAACTGAATTGAAAATAATGCAACAATTGAAAAAAAAAATATTGACGATAAACGAATTAAATTGATAAACAAAATAAACTTATTTTCATCAATCAACTAACTAACAATGGGGCAACCTATGCCTTTTTATAACTAATATAACTTCTAAAACGAGCCCTAAACCTAATAGGAAACAATGTCCTAATTAATTGAACTATTACTACATAGGTTCTATTAGGCTATTACAATATAACCAAAAAAATACTATTCCTAAATGAAAATAATTACATCAGAATACAAATTTATCATTTCGTGATATAATATGTGAAATATTGTATACTAAAATTATGATTGTTTGGTATGGCTTAGCATATGTATTCTTGGCTCAATTTTTCTCTCCTATCTGCTAGTTCCTTCCTGATCTTTGTTCCAGTTTACCGTAGATATCTCATTGGATAACTTCCAAAAACAAAGATATCTCATTGGATGACAGATCATAGATTTCTCAACCTAACACCAGAGCTCCCTGCTAGTCGGTTCAACTTGATGTATGAAATTTATGGTTTAGAACATGCACACAAGTATTTTAATGATACTTCAAAAAAGTTAAAATCATATAAACTCTATAATGTTGTTTTGAATTGTTATGTGAAGGAGAAATCAGTTGAGAAAGAAGAAGCCATCGTGCAGGAGATGGAACAGTTTGGGCTTGTAACATCTTTCTCGTACACTGTGTTAGTGAATCTTTATGCTCGAACCATACATCATGAGAAGATATACATCTTATTGAAAGAAATGTAAAGGAATGACATTTATCATAACATGTACAAGTTAGCCAGCCGAATGAATGCTTATGTGCTTGAATCTGACATTGATGGAATGGAAAACATACTAAATCAGATGGAGCAGGATCCTGATATTTTTGATGATTGGAGAGTATATACAAATGCAGTAAATGCATACATAAAATTTGGTTTAATTGATAATGCTTTGTCAGTGTTGAAGAAAATTGAAATAATGACCTGTCATAGACATAACATAGATGTTGTAGACTACCTTCTTATGCTCTATGCAAGGAATGTGATTTCGCGAAATTTCAACGAAAACTTCATTTGTTTGAAATTACAAAAAGAAAAAGGGCGAAATAAAAAGTTACATTTTTTCAAAAAATTTCAAGATTTTTTCATTAATTTTGAATTTTTTTTTTTGTAAATTTCGTTTTTTTGTAAAAATACAAAAACTAGCTACCAAAAATTACATTTTTTCGAAATTTTCGTGGTTTTTCATAAAATTTGGGGTTTTTTCGTATTACCAATTCTTCTAACTATTTATTGATTTTTAAAACCACCCCCTGATTTTTCTAATTAGATTTTTTTTTTTTACATACATATTGATTTTTGAAACCACCCCCTAATTTTCTGATTATATATTGATTTCATGTTTGTTTCATTTCATGGTATTTAGGCTTCATTTAATATGTTTAATAGATTTATTTACTTGCATCTATATTTTTTCACATTTTCATATACCCTAGAAATTCATTATGTATATTTTATGTATGCTAAAAAATTTTACGTTTTTTTTACACATCAAAATACTTTTCGAAAAAATTCTTAAAATCAGGATACCGAAATGAACTCGAAAAACGAAATCACAATCCTTGGCAGCACTGGATTGAACGACGAGGTGTATAGAGTTTGGGATTTCTAAATGGCGGGAGGGTGGGTGCCTAACCAATGTTATAGTTCCATGATATCGTTTCTAAATGAAACTGGATGAAATTAAAGGTGTAGATGATATCTTTTAGAAGTGGGAATCCACAGGAATGCCTATGATTTTTGGGGCTTGAATTTGCTTATTTCTGGTTATGGCAAGAAGGGTCTTTTTGAAAAGGCAGCAGAGGTTGCTAAAAACGCTGTGGAGAAGGCTGCAGAGTGGGGATACTTCCCTATTACAAGAACATGGGGAGCTTTAACAATCAGATATCTGGAGCTTAAACAAATGCCAAAGGTGGTGGAAATGATGACAAATAAGGAGTTGTGCGTTGACACCCAAGGATGGAAACCAGATCCTATTTTTGTGATCCCTATCAAGACTACGTTGAAAATCATGGAGATGTACAAGGACCTGAGGAGTTAGTAAATCAGCTTAGGGATTGGGTTCTTTAACTAGGGAAGTTTACCAGAAGTTGCTAAGAATGTATAATGCTGACGGTAAACCAGTATTTGAGGTGCTTGAATGGATGAAGGTGGATGATATTTCTGCTGACGAAGAATCACAATAGATTTTGCACAAAAAATGTAAAGAAAATATTTGAATAATTGTATTATTGTTGTTGATTCTTTGATTGAATACAAGCTTATATAAGCTAACTTCTACCTAACCTTGTGGAAAAAGATACCTTAAAACTTGCTATATAAAATAGAGTCATATTCAGACTTTCCTTTTCTAACTTTCATCTTCTGACTTTCCTTCTTTAACTATTTTGACTTTCCTATTTTGACTTTCATTATTGACATATATACATATTCTGACTTTCCTTCTTGTAGATATTCTGACTTTCCTTTTTGTAGAGGTGAGTCAATCTTGGAGTTGGGCTTGGCTATGTTGAGTACAAGCCTTACATATTCTATCACGCTCCCGCAAGCTGGACATGTAGGCATAGATGAAATATGCAATTTGAAACTTTGAAGTCCAATTTGGTGAAAAAATCATGATTGTCGAGTGAAGCTGTTAATGGTTCAACTCGAGTCAGCATGACTATCGAATTCTGATACTTCTGAATAAAATTTTAGATTTTTTGTGTGTGTGGTGGTCCTGACTAGAAGTCAGGGTGCTAATAGCGGACTGTTTAAAAAAGTTATTTTCCCTCCCTTTTTTTTTTTCTTCGTTGTTTTGTTTCGTCCTGCTGTGAGCTCTTGCTATACTTGCGAGAAGGGTTTGCAAGAGAGGGGACGAAGAAGAAGATCGGGCGATGGGGAGAGTTGTGTGGGCAGTGTGGATGCTGCAATGGTGATCACAGGTGGATTTGGTGAGCGAGGAGTGGCTTTTGTGCGATCTTCTATTATGTTTGTTGGTTTCTTTGGTTGCGATCTCCTATGCGTGATTTTTGTTGTTGTTGTTGATTGCTTCTTTTTAGCAGTTGCGTAAATGTGAGGACTGATATGGACGACGGGAGAGCGGAACGACGTCGGAAGGACAACGAGTGACGGACAAACAGTGGTATGTTTGGTGGTTGAGCAGCAAAAGAAAGGTCTGGCGAGAGGATCTCAATTTTGTCGATTTGGGTAGCACGTTGCGATGACGTGAAGATTTTTGTTTTTTGATTGATTGAGACGGTGGAACTATGAGGTTCTGTACAAAAGAAATTGTGGAAGGTATATTGAAAAGGTGGGTTTTTCGCTATGAAATTGATGGGTGTCTGATGTGCGGGGTTGGATTGTTAAAACCGTGCAAGTTGGTGATGGCGACTAATATGGCTTTGAATTGGTATTACAAATTGATTACGAAGAAAAATGTGACATGAGAGATGAGTTGAGTCTGCAAGAATAAAATGATAAATAGAGAAAACGGGTAATAGTGGTGTAATGAAGAGGTAACTAGTGAGAAACAAAGAGCGGCGAGAATTGTGTTGTGATTTGGTTGAACTTGATGATGGAGCAATACTTTGTTACTGTGATTGGTTGATTGATGCAGCCTATTGCTGTTGTCCTCCCTTCCCCGCCTCTTGCGTTTACGGTCAAAGTGCGTAGTCGTCAGAGGCGGGGAAGAACTTGAGTCCCCAAAGTCTTACTTGCGAGATCTCAAAAACCTTGCTCTGATACCATGTAAAGAAAATATTTGGATAATTGTATTATTGTTGTTGATTCTTTGATCGAATACTAGCTAATATAAGCTTACTTATACCTAACCTTGTGGAAACAAGAAACTTAAAACTTGCTACACAAAATAGAGTCCTATCCTGATTCTATCTTTCTTATTATTACTTTCTTTTTTAAACTATTCTGACTTTCCTGTTCCGATTTTCCTATCATGGCTTTCCTATTATGACTTTCCTTCTTGTAGGTATTCTGAGTTTCCTTCTTGTAGAGATGAATCAATATTGGACTTGGGCTTGGCTATGTTGAGTGCAAGCCCTACATAACACGCCTCCACAAGGTGGACATGTAGACGCAGATGAAATGTTCAACTTGAAACTTTGAAATCCAATTTGGTGAATAAATCACGACTGTCGAGTGAAGTAGCTAATGGTTCGACTCGAGTCAGCATAACTATCAAATTCTAATACTTTTGGATAAAATTCTGAGTAATTCGGGTTAAAATTCTAGATAAAAATTATGGATAAAATTCTAGTTATTTTTTGTGTGTGGTGGTACAGACTAGAAGTCAGAGTGCTAATAGCGGACTATTAAAAAAACAGTTCTTTCCCTCCCTTTTTCTTATTATTCTTCGTTGTTTTGTTTTGTCCTGCTGTGAGCTCTTGTTGTACCCGCGAGAAGGGTTTGCGAGAGAGAGAAGGCAAAAAAGAAGATCGGGCAATGGGGAAATTAGTTGTGTGGTCGGCGTGGAGGCTGCAATAGTAATCGCAGGGAGAGAAGGTAGATTTGATGTGGTAGGAGTGGTTTTTGTGCGATCTCTTGTTTCGTTTGTTGGTTGCTTTGGTTGCAATTTCCTATGCGTGATTTTGTTGTTGTTGTGGATTGCTTCTTTTTGTCAGCTACGTGAATGTGAGGACTAATCTGGACGACGGGAGAGCGAAACGGCGAGTAACTGACGGAGAATGGTATGTGCGGTAGTTGTGTAGCAAGAGAGAGGTATGGCGAGAGGATTTTGATTTTTTTGATTTGGGTAGCACGTTGTGATGAAGTGGAAATTTTTGCTTTTTGTTTTTTTTGTTTTTTTGTTTTTTTATTGATTAGGGACGATGGAACTATGAGGTTCTGGACAAAAGAAATTGTGGAAGGTGTATTGAAGAGGTGGGTTTCTTCGCGATGAAATTGATGAGTGTCTAATGTGCGGGGTTGGATTGTTAAAATCGTGCAAGTTGGTGATGGCGACTAATATGGCTTTGAATTGGTATCATAAATTGATGATGAAGAAGAAGGTGACATGAGAGATGAGTTGAGTCGGTAAGATTAAAATGATGGAGAGAGCTGATGATTGTGGTGTTATGAAGAGGTAAGTAGTGAGAAACAGAGAGTGGCGAGAATTGTTTGTGATTTGGCTGAACTTGATGATGGAGCAGTACTCTGTTACTGTGATAGGTTGATTGATGTAGGCTATTGTTGTTGTTCTCCCTTCCCCGCCTTTTGCGTCTACTGTCAAAGTGCATAGTCGTCGCAGGCGGGGAAGAGCTTGAGTCCTCGGAGTCTTACTTGCGAGATCTCAAAAACCTTGCTTTGATACCTTGTAAAGAAAATATTTGGAGAATTGTATTATTGTTGTTGATTCTTTAATCGAATACAAGCTTATATAAGTTAAGTTCTACCCAACCTTGTGAAAACATGAAACTTAAAACTTGCTATACAAAATAGAGTCATATTCTGACTTTCCTATTCTTACTTTTTTTTTCTTTAACTATTCTGACTTTCTTGTTCTGACTTTCCTATTATGACTTTCCTTCTTTTACATATTTTGATTTTCCTTCTTTTAGATATTCTGACTTTCCTTCTTGTAAAGGTGAATCAATCTTGGACTTGGGCTTGGCTATGTTGAGTGCAAGCCCGACTATGTTGAGTGCATGCCTTACTTATTCTAACACGTATCTGCAAGCTGGACATGTAAACGCAGATGAAATGTGCAACTTGAAACTTTGAAGTCCAATTTGGTAAACAAACCATGATTGTCGAGTGAAACTGCTAATGGTTTGACTCGAGTCAGCATGACTATTGAATTCTGATACTTCTGGATAAAATTTTTGAATATTTTTTGTGTGTGGTGGTACTGACTAGAAGTTAGTGTGCTAATAGCAGACTATTAAAAAACATTTTTTTCTCCCTTTTTTTTTCTTCGTTTTTCTGTTTCGTCTTGCTATGAGTTCTTGTTGTACCTGCGAGAAGGGTTTGCGAGAGAGAGGGAACGAAGAAGAAGATCGGGCGAGGGGAGAATTGTGTGGCCGACGTGGAGGCTGCAATGGTGATCGCAGGGAGAAAAGGTGGATTCGGTGTGCAAAGAGTGATTTTTGTGCGATCTCTTGTTACGTTTGTTGGTTGTTTTGGTTGTGATCTCCTATGTGTGATTTTTTTGCTGTTGTGGATTGTTTCTTCTTGGCAGCTGCGTGAATGTTAGGACTGATCTGGACGACAGGAAAGTGGAACGACGATGGAAAGACGACGAGTGACAGAAGGACAATTGTATGTCCGGTGGTTGTGCAACAAAAGATGTCTGGCGAGATGATCTCGATTTTGTCGATTTGGGTAGCACGTTGTGATGATGTGGAGATTTTTGTTTTTTTATTGATTAGGGATGGTGGAACTATGAAGTTTTGGACAAAAGAAATTGTGGAAGGTGTATTGAAGAGGTGGAATTCTTCGTGATGAAATTGATGGGTGTATGATGTGCGGGGTTGGATTGTTAAAATCGTGCAAGTTGGTGATGGCGACTAATATGGCTTTGAATTGGTATTACAAATTGATGACGAAGAGGAAGGTGAAATGAGAAATGAGTTGAGTCGGTAAGTTTAAAACGATGGAGAGAGAGCTGATGATTACGGTGTTATGAAAAGGTAAGTAGTGAGCAATATAAAGTGTGAGAATTGTTTGTGATTTGGTTGAACTTGATGATGGAGCAGTACTTTGTTACTATGATTGGTTGATTGATGTAGGCTATTGTTGCTATCCTCCCTTCCCTACCTCTTGTGTCTACGGTCAAAGTGCGTAGTCGTTGGCGGCGGAGAAGAGTTTGAGTCTCCGGAGTCTTATTTGCGTAATCTCAAAAACCTTGCTCTGATACTATGTAAAGAAAATATTTGGAGATTTGTATTATTTTTGTTGATTCTTTGATCGAATACAAGCTTATATAAGCTAAATTCTACATAACCTTGTGTAAATAAGAAACTTAAAACTTGTTATACAAAATAGAGTGGATTTTCAGATTCTAACTTTCCTATTCTTACTTTTTTTCTTTAACTATTCTTATTTTCCTATTATGATTTTTCTTCTTGTCCATATTCTGACTTTTTTTTCTTCTTCTTGTAAAGGTGAATCAATCTTGAATTTGGGCTTTACTATGTTGAGTGCAAGCCTACATATTCTAACTGATGTCGTAGTTAAGTTAACTATGTAAAAATTTGTCAATAGGACCAATATGAGGCCTTGAGTTGGTTTCAAAGATCTCTACATTCCTGGTTGATTTCCCACATGCAGATGAGTCTGTTAGGTTGAGACGAATGCATTATGTTTTAGGATGGGTTTAGATTTGGTTGCATTAGGACCAGAATATTAGGTTGAGACTGAGTGCGTCTTCCATTGAATGCTAACAGGTGCAACTTTCAACTGGCGTACTGCATTGCCACTGCTGACAGGTCCTCCCATTTTCTCTGCCTTCCTTGCTCTCGCATGTAGTCGTCTGTTACAGTCTCATGCTTTGCTTTAAATCTGGTGTATTGATGTGATCCTATTCAATCTGATTCTAGTGTAATGATTCAGGGAAATGCAAGAATTTTTTTGTTCTCTTGTCCATTTTTCTCTCTGTTACAAACAAGCAAACGATTGATTCAACACCTATGGTTAGATATAGTTATGTGATGGTAACTCTTCCATTGCCAAACACTGCATATGAATTCACCGATCATCAAAATCTTCTGTTGTTGATTGAAAAAAAAAAAAAACTCCACAAGTAGTGGCTGTTTTAAGTATCAAGGGTTGCAGAACAAGTTAAGTAAAACTATGAAATTAGATATCCCAGAAAGTTCCCTAATCTCTTTGGGTTTAGGAATTCTGAGCAGTAAATTCTCTCTCGCAACTTCATCATAATTTATAAGAACCAAATATGGCGATGATTATGAATTGGTAAAACAGTAACAAAATTTGTTTTCTTATTTTGACATCAATACAATTTTTTGTGAATACTTCTTAAGCTACAAATGTAGCTTAATTGTGTTACAATAAAAAGTAAACCAAATAACAAGATCCAAATTTGATGCTAATTACAACAAAATCACATAAATAATCAATTGTTAATCAGCCAGACTCTTGGTGAGTGCATAAGCAATTAAACGATTAGGTTTGATCAATCATGTAGTTGACTAGCCTCTCCCATTAATTTGTTACTACTTGAACTGGTACTGCGACGAAAATGTTTGTCCGAATCTCCATGTTGATGGAACGACGTTGGAGAACAGTAGAGTTCTTCCATTGACTAAGGTGAGTCTAAATGACAATCTTTGGCCCCTAACATCGATACTGCTCTGCCAGTTTGCTCCCCAGTTTCTGTGCATGGGCACCCAGCTTATGGTCTTAGTCCCCTTGATCCAGACAGCCTTGATGTCTCCACTACCACCAACGTTGGATATCATAACCATATTGAAATTCAATTGCCCCTTCAATGTGAAGCGAACTCCTCCCCTTCTTCTACATGGCACCCTTCTATAAAGAACAGGAATCACGCCTTCATTTCCTTGTCTAGCAATGCGAAAGAAAGCGTTCATGGATGTATCAAAGTGCTTATGAGGTGCATCACACCACCCTCCATGGTTGTTCGGGGGACAGAAGTTGGTGGCTGTGACAATCACCGTGGCTCCCCTAATGCACCATTTGGGGTCAACCGGTGCATTGCACATGAGCTGAAAACATGCACCACAGGCTTCACCACCTCTGAACAGTGCACTACTCAATGCTGCTGTGTTTGTGCCGAATCCTGCAAGAAATGTGTTATCATAGCCACAAGCTCCTCCTACAATGGAATAAACAAAACTCAGTCAGTCATTTCGAAAATTATAAAAGTAGTCTATAAAGAGCTTCCAAATGCAGCTAAGCTAACTATTTGAGAGACTTTTTGCTCATTGTTAATGACCCGGCCATACGGATTTGCCTTCTTTATCAGCTTAAGATTTTAAACTAAATGACATTTCAACACAAAAAGTATAAAAGATACATTTACCGACTTGTTAAGTAAACAAAATATATTGACCAGTGTATGGATATTTTGAAAAAATGTTTAGACATATATACCAAGAGAAGTGGGGTTTTGATTAGCTCCATAGTAGGTTGCATGGCCATTAAACCAGCCATTACCCTTCACAGCCACTGCCAAAGAGAAGAAGTAAAGCACTACACAATGAATCAAAATACAAGGAACTGTAACGATCCCCATATTGTTTAAACTGATGAATAAAAGAATGTAATAGAATAGAAGAAATAAAGCTCGGTGTTTGATACCAGAGGGGACCCCTTCATGATCCATTTATATGTTAAATGTACGCGTTTGTCGGTCATTTGATTAGTGTATTTTAACAATACGCGTTTTTTCACAACATCTAAAAATGGAAGGTACGGAAATATACGATTGATTAGTGATCCGTTTGAAGGGACTAAGGTCACATGTAGTGCATTCAATGATTCTATCCTATATAATGAATTCTTGAATTTAAGTATTTGAACATACTGCAACATGTTCCTCCTCACTAACGTCATTTTGTTGGATGCTGAATATAGATGCTTTCAAAGCATGTACAAAACAGTCTACGTATTAAAACAGTACGTAGACAAGTTTTATATATTTTTATCCAAATGTATAAACTTATATGTTGCGTCCAAATCCCCTCTCTTAGGGATTTGACTTGCAAAACAAGGTTAGATTGCCAAAGACCACATTTTTAGTGGCCGAAGACACTCTGATGCTTATTAAGTCAGTTAATTTATAGGAGAAAACAAAATTTGGATAAAATGCAGTTTAGTTAAATTTTTATTGTGTTCATGGAATGTCTTTCTCATACATTTTCCTTTACCTTATATAATGAGTGCATTCAACTACGTGCATGACTTAAGCTCGAATGACAAAATGAATGGGGATGTTTATTATAACGGTCTTCTCCTTCATTGAGATGTGTCCTTGGGGCACCGATTCTTACCATGACTTATCTCCTTAGTAACAGTTCTCTCATAATTGAATGTGTCATTGGGAGAGTGATTCCCGCTATGACTTATATCCTTTGTAGCAGTCATCTCTTAATTGAGGCGCGTCCTTGGGGGAGTGATTCCCGCCACGACTTATTTTATTTGTAACGACCATCTCTAGTTATGATTGTTTGTGCCACGTGTATGGCCACGATCGAGTAACAATTTGATGTATCATCATTATACTTTCATAGGATTCGTCTAAGAGTAAATAACATTTTAACAACTTCGTTACATGGAAGGGTACTCCGAGCTACCTTCAACAACTTGAGCTATTAGAGGAAATGACATGTTAACCCAGTATCATAGCATTCGTCTTAAGAGGTTTTTAGCCTAGGTTCACCAAGCATGATTGTTGATACATCTTTTAACATTTCTTGGCAAAGAAGTATTGGACCTCAACTCTACTCAGATCGGAACTTGCCATGAAATCGCAAACTAACATATGATCTCTCATTATTTTTCCCTTTAACTCCATGATGAATATGGATAAAACAGAATCAAATTAAGGATTGTGTGAACAAAATTAGTGTAAGAAGCACATGCTTGATTTCATGAATAATGTGGGTTCTGTATACTAGATGTGGAAAAGAGAGATATTATTACAACAACATTTCAATTGGACTCCATGTGAGGGAACAGCAGAATGTGATACAAGTTGGCTGTGTACGTTATGTTTTGGTTACAAAGTCAGAAGAACCTTCTCATGTCTACACAAATGCCGGTGGGCTAACATAATCTCTAGGGCATGGGCTGGCAAATTTCAAGCTTGGGTTTGAGATTATCGAACCTAGACTTGGCGTGGATTGAGGGTTTATTTGGCCCGACTTGATCTCATCTGTTGAACTTGGGTTGGCCACATCCAACTCGACCGTAGATTGAGTGGATTTGGGGTTGGGCTTCGCTGAAAGTTCACTCAAGTTGCAGCCCTTGGAAACTGCCTCGTCGATATGAGCATTAATGGTGACATGAGGCAAAGTTGGAAGGAGGTTGCAAGTCATGCATTACCTTGCAAGTACTTAATTATTATGATGGAGTTACTCATCAATGTAATTAAGTTGCTATCATGCAAGTACTTGTTACGAGTTACGCACTGAAGCAACAAAGTGAAATGTGTGAACTACAAGCGCAACTTGTTGTATCTGTCAGGCATTTAAGGTGCAAATGCACCTACTCTTGAATTCTCAATAGGACTGTGTTATTGATAAGTGGATAAGAGAAAGCCAGCATCATTTTGAACCAGTCCATATCGACTCTTCGACCCCTCTGTACGAAATATAATATTTTGTAAGTTGGTTCTTCTTTTGGCTGACTAGCTAGGATATTTCAAATTTATACATGTAAAACGAATTGATCTTCCATAGGATTGATAGACTTGTCTTCGCAGAATCTTTACTGGCCTACTTCCGCAGAACCTCGTGGCATAAATAGTTTCCTAAGTTCAAGTGTTTTCCATATATGATAAGCTGAATGAAGATCACTATAACTACAACTTGGGTTGATATAGCTAGCTAGCCTTGGTATGTGTTCTAACAAATTCTTATGGTTGTTGAGAGTTATTACAACTTACAATGCAAAGTGAACCAACAACAAACCAAACCTGAAATAAGGTAATTTTATGGAAAAGAGCTTAAATAGCATTGGCTGGGGAACAAACTCTTGGACAAGTTTGTTAGAAAATTTGCTTAAGCTCGACCTACATATATCATATTATTTTTTTTATTTTTAATTAATTTTTAAATCTTTTTTTTGGAAGGCAAGCGTGTCGCCAAAAGGTATAGAACCCAAGACGTGGAGTTAAACCACCACAACCTTAACCAACTAACCATGCTACCATTGGTCATTGATCATATTATTACACGTTGTAGACTGTCGAACTATAGGTGAGTGGTGTTTGGTTAGATCTGTTTAGTTGTGATTATTAAGAAACAAGACCAAGGTCATGGACACGTCTTTAATTACATATTATATGTCTTGACATGTGTTACTAAATTGAGTATGAAAGTTATTTGAATGTAGATACCAATTTAAAACTTACTATAATTTTATTATTGTTAATGAGCTAATAATGGAATTAGGGCTCTATATACGGTTAATATCCCCACTCCAAACCTTATTTTCTACCTCTTATTTTTGCTATCCAGTTTGAGCGATATAGGAGAAAGGTTTTGGAGGTGACCTTTCATGCTACGCCGCCTAAGTGACATCTTTCATGGAAATTTATTTGAATTTAAATTTAAATTTAATATTTTAGTGGATTGCATATGGTTGCGTCATGACCTATGCGAATAACAATCAGCCCAATGCCAATGGCATGACAACTCAACGGTTAGAGCTTGGCGGATGGTACCACTAGGTCATGGGTTCAAACCTAGCTTGCGACATCTTTATGGGTTCTGGGATCCTATAAAAATCCTGCTTGCCTTTCAAAAAAAAAAACAATCGGCCCAAAGAAAGATTGTTATTTTGGCTTGTTCATGGATGATCAAAGGTAATAAATTAGGTAAAACAATTTTGGAATTTACTTATGTGTTCAATAATTTGTGCAAAGGAAGGTTATTACTGTTTAGCAAAACCCAATTTTATTTATACTAATTAGTTTTAGTTATTTTCAGAAAACCACTTACACATTACGATGTTTGTCCAAAGATATGAATTGTAATGGTTGAATTGTAATGTTGTGTTCGGTATCTCATAAAGGCCCATTATTAAATATGTAAATATATATTTACTATTTGCCCTTAGTCTATTTGATTACTCCTCAATTAGATCAAATTTTGCATGATGATGATTACTTCGTCATTATTTTATTATTTCATTTTTGTTATTATCATATCAATGTATTATAGTTGATGAGGTGTATATATTAATGCTAGCTTATTCTTTAGCGCTGTAGTGAATGCATTTTCGATATCTGTCAATTTAAATAACATTCCAGTACCTAATGGTTCAAATTTTGAAAAATGGATTGAGCATATTATAATTGTTCCTATGTGTATGGATTTATATTATGTGCTTGTTGTTGATGAGCTTGCTAGGCCTACTAATTATAATTCTAGTTCAATTGAAGATAAGACTTCTTATAAAAAGTGTGAGTGATCTAATTTCGTTAGTCTTATGTAATGATAAAGCTCTTTATTTTTGAAAATTTTCATGGTGCAATGCCTAGGTAGGAAAATGCTAATAAATTCCCATGCTAGGTTACATATTGATTTGTTGCACCGAAAAAGGTGGATGCATGTACGCTTTTTTGAAAACTTGTCACCATGCGGTATTTTAATAAAAGAAATATAAGGGAGTACATTATGAAAATGTCTAATCTTGTTGTAAAAATGATGACATTAAAGTTGAAATTTTTGATGATTTTCTCGTGCAACTCATTTTGATTTCTCTTCCTACACAATTTGGTCCCTTTAAGATCATTTATAATACCCAAAGGGAGAAATGAACTCTTAATGAGCTCATTGATTAGTGTGTGTAAGAAAATGAAATGTTGAAACAAGAAAATACAGAAAGTATTCACATGACAACATTTTCCAATGATAATTCAAGTATTAAGAAAATGAAAAGAAATAGTAATTTAAAACTAAAGGAATCGCATCTGAATGGACCTCACAGGCAAATAAGCAACAGAAACATGATAAGATTGTTATATGCTGAATATCAGAAGTGACTCACAAAGAAAGGTGATAATTATTTGTTCTGAATTTAATCTAACTAAGGTATACCACGCCATTCTTGGTGGATAAATTCATGTGCAGCTATTCACATTAGTGTTTCTATGCAGGGTTGCATAAGAGTTGGGAACCAAATGATACCAAATGGTTCATTTACACGGGAGATAACAATAAAACTTGTGTTGAGGCAATTAGGGTCTTTAGATTAAAATTAGAATCTGATTTTTATTTGGATTTGGGTGAGACTATTTATGTACCGTCATTTATGCAAAATTTAATTTCTATTTTCAGTTTGGATAAATGTGGTTATACTTTTCTTTGGAAAATGAACTTTTATAATCTCTTTCAAAATTAGATATTATTGGTATATATATAAGTTACACTTGGATGTTTTCCATTTAAGGTAATGAAATATAGCATGTTAGTAATTATAATACTAAGCGAAGATTAATTAATGAATCTCTTCTATGTTATGGCATAAGCGTCTAGGTCATATTTCTAGATAAAGAATTGAAAGACTTGTGTCAAATGAAGTTCTTGGTCTCATTGATTTTACAAATTTCAAAATTTGTATTGAATGCATAAACAAGAAACAAACAAACATTATGAAGTTAAGTGTCAATAGGAGTTCAGGTGTATTAGATTTGATACATACTGATATTTGTAGTTCATTCCTTACGGCTTCTTGGAATGATTAATGGTATTTTATACTTTTGCAACCGATTATTGTTATCTATACTTAATACATGAAAAATCACATTAATTGGATGTGTTCAAGGCCTATAAAGTTGAAGTTGAAAATTAATACAATAAGAAAATTAAGGCCATCACATCTGACTGCGGTAGTGAATATTATGGTAGATATGACGGATTAAGCCAATGTTCAAGTCCATTTACAAGGTACTTACAAGAATGTGTCATCGCCCATCAATACACCATGTCAGGGACACCACATCAAAATGGTGTATCTAAGAGATGAAATCGGACCCTAAAAGACTGCATTATATATCCTTAACATAGTACCTAGCAAAGTAGTAACTAAAATTCCATATGAGCTATGGACCGGAAGAACTCCTAACATTAGGCACTTACATATATTGAGGATGTTCAGCTGAGGCTAGGCCTTATTGGCCTAAATAAGGAATATTAGACTCAAGAATTGCTAATTACTGCTGATTGGATAGAAATATCAAGATGATTCAAATTTTATTTTCCCTTTACTAATACCTTAATTAAGACGAATAATGTCAGATTATTGAGGATGTTGAAAATAGTGGGAGTATACAATTAAGGAATATTTAGTTATGAAGAAGAACATATTGACATTCCTATGAAGGATTTCAACTTGTTAACGTGATCATGCATGTTCTTGAACGCGGATGCAAATCACGAAAATATTATTGGTTTTCCTCTTCCTAATCTAAAAGAACGTACCTCCCTAATTAGAAGTGCTAATGAGGGGATCCAATAGGGGCAAAAGATATGCTATTTCGAATGATTATGTAGTTTATCTCAATGAGCATGAGTTTGATAAATACGGTAGATGACTTGGATAGTCCACCAATTTTTTTTGTTCAAGTAAATTTGATACTCAAAAACTTTTTCAAGTAAATTTTTCCTGAGCATCATCTATGAAAATGTTACAATCGTAAACGATCATTTGAATCATATGCATTTGTTGCAGAACCCAGTCTAGATTTCCACTTAGGTATGGGTAATCCACCCTCATTTTCTTCCTTGTATTGTTCCATTAATTAATCTGATAGCTTCTTGTCCAATATGTTTTCATGAACTCTGATCAGAGGAGTATATGTAGCAAGACTAACATGCATGTTCGTGTCAAGTCAAAATCTTAATTGAGATTAACTTAGACTATTTTTTTTCCCAATAATTAAAGAGGAGGGAATGGACTAAATTTCTATGTATATTCACCAATTTGCAGAGTTTGGACTGAAGACCCAAAGTTTAAATTTCTAAATTTAAACAACCGCTATGTATTGTTGTAGACTTTAGCTCTAAGATCATCTATATAAGCAAAACATTTAGCACTAATTTAAATATCTTGATTTTCAAGACCTAAATTATTTCTTGACTTGAAATTATCTGAGAAAAGTGATATCTGATTTATAAATTTGTCTAGTTTGTTTAAAACATAAAATTCAAGCAAGGACTGTACACAACATATGCTCGGTACGTTAGGCGAGGAGGTTCATAAATACTTATTAGGTGATCAACCGTTACTATTATCACTGGCCTAGGCTCGTTAGGTGATGATTTTTTAACTTTTACAAAGTTGGCTGTGCATTAACGAGCAAGGACTCTGCTCTTGATGTACTCGATGATGGGATTCATCCAACTTGTTTTTTTGCTTGTTGCACATGCATTACTGGATTCTTCTTCTTCTAGACTTGATTTTTCTTGAAACTCAGTGAGTTCATCGGCAATCTCAGTCATAATTGAGGCATTTTTGGCCAATGCGTCGGACTTTTCGTTGTCCTCTCTGTGACATTGCTAGAGTTCTATCATTTTGAATCCGCTCATGGTACTGATTACTTCTCGCGATAAGCCAACATCCTGAGATTTTTGTTGCTGAACTCCCCTTTAACCTGGTGGACTACCATATGATAGTCATTGTACACAGTCAACTCGTCTATTCTGATCCCCTTGGCAAGCTTCTGGCCGAACAAGAGGGCATCATACTTTGGTTCATTGTTGGAGGCGGGGAAGCCAAACCTGACGGCTTTCTTTAGAGTCACCCCACCTGAAGAGTGGAGAGTGACTCCGGCTCCGCCCCCATTAACTGTGGATGACCCATCACAGCGCCAGACCCATTCTTGGTCATCCGACTCTTGTTCTCCACCGCTTGTAAGCTAATTTGGCTATGAAGTCCGCCAATGCTTGAGCTTTGATGGTTGTTCTTGGGGCGTAATTGATATCAAACTGCCCTAATTCGACTGACCACTTTACTATCCTGCCTGACAACTCAGACTTGTGCAATATTGTGCGAACTAGATGTTTACTGAGGACCGTTATAGAGTGAGCTTGGAAGTAGGGCCACAACTTCCTGGAGGAGACGACCATCACCAAGGCTAACTTTTCCAGGTCTGGGTAGTTTGCCTCCGCCTTCATAAAGGTTTTGCTGGTGTAGTACACTGATTTCTGTATCCATTTTTGTTTTGGACCAAGGCTAAACTGACAACATGTTTCAAAATAGACAGGTACATGTAAAGTGTCTCTCCTAGTATCGGTTTTGAAAGTAACTTCGTACTTCCCATGTACGCTTTCAAGCTTTGGAAGGTTTGCTCGCACTTTTCGTCCCATTTGAACCCTTTACCTCCTCTTAGAATTTTGAAAAAAGTGAGACATCTGTCGGACGATTTAGAGATGAACCAGTGTTGCCACTCTCCCAGTCAGGCTCTGAATTTCCTTAATGGTGGTCGGAGACTTCATGTTGAGAAGAGCCTGAATCTATTTTGGATCGGCCTCTATCCCTTTTCGGTTCACTACGTAACCCAGGAATTTGCTCGACCTGGCCCCAAAGGTGCACTTCTGTGGATTGAGTTTCATCTGATACTTGCGGAGCTAATTGAATGCTTCGGCGAGGTCGACGACGATATCAGGACTGTGGAGACTTTAACCAGCATATCGTCTATATAAACTTATATGGTTATGCCAATTTGTTCCTTGAACATTCGGTTAACCAGTCGTTGATATGTAGCTCTCCCATTTTTCAGACCAAACGACATCACTTGATAGCAATATATCTCTCTTTATAGGGTGGGCACGGGACAAGATGGACCACATCCCTATCTCTTCCGTTCGTTTGGGGTCGGGATGGAAGACCTCATCCCATCCCAAACGGGTTCGGGACGGGATGTGATCAACAGAAAATAAAACATTTTGTTTATTTCACATTGATGTTATTGTTTGTTTTATGTTTTCAAATATAAATAATTGTATTAGCTTTACTAGTACTTATATGAAATGATAGATACATATGATTGTATATATAAATATGTTTTGCTATGAATAAAAAACATGTGAACTTTTATAAGAAAGATTTTGTAAATTGAGCTTTCTGTGAATAAACATGATTTGGTACACAATTTGTGTTTTATCTAGAATAGAATACGTGTTATTATTTTCATAAATAAGACAACAATAAAAATAGCTCCTACTAGAATAGAATCTATGTGTTATTATTTTAATGAATAGTATTAAAATTATTAATAATAAATATTTAAAAAATCAATTCGGGACGGGACGGGATGGGCGTGATTGAAAACCTCCATCCCAATCTCGTCCCACTCTAGCTCGGGACGGGATGAGATTGATCAATCCTAATAATACTGGGAAAAATAGGGACAGAACGGGGGATCGAGATCTCATAGTATCTTGTTATATCCGGAATAAGTGTCCATGAAGCTTAGAAGGCTGTGTACGAACGTGGCGTTCACGATCTGATCAATGCGAGAAAGTGGAAAGCTATCTTTCGAGCAAACCTTGTTCAGGTCTGTGTAATCCGCACAGACTCTGCACTTTCCATTCTTCTTTTTCACCAATACGGTATTCGCCAACCAGTCTGGGTATCGTGACTCCTTAATCATGTCAACGTTCAGTGGTTTTTGTACCTCTTCATTGATGATCTGATTTCGTTCGGGGGCCATAGGTCTTTTCTTCTACCTGATTGCTCTCCGCTCAGGGTCAACCTCCAGTTGATGGGTGATCATGAAGGGGTCAATCCCCACCATGTTTCGCATCATTCGGGTAAAGATGTTTTGATTCTCCTTCAGCAGCCTTGTCAGCTATTCTGCCAATTCTTTGCCCAAGCGGGAACCTATTTGGACGACTCTGTTGTTATTAGGGCTGTCGAGGTAGACCGTGACTGGATTTTCCTCTGGTTGGCCGACATTCGATCTTCTTCTTGGACTGGTTGGAGCCCCATTGTTCGAGCAGGGAGACCATTCTTTCGCTTCTGGGCTCAGGCTCCGATGTATTTGGCACGCGGGCCTTGACTGTGACTGCTAGCTGTCCAACTGCTTTAACAGTGCATAATGGCAGTCTCTTGCCGATGGCTGATCTCCTCGGATGGTCCCCACCACGTGACTGGTAGGGTACTTAATGTACTGATGCAAAGTGAAAACTACCGCCCCATTTGATGGAGCCAAGGCCTTCCCAAGATGGTATTGTAGGTGGATGGAGCATCGACTACCATGAACTCCTGGAACAAGACTTTCTGCAATTGTAGTTCTCCTGCCACTACCATTAGTATAATCTTCTTGATGGGGAAATATTTTTCCTAGCTAAACCCAATCATGGGGTGACTGGCGAATATCAAGTTTTCTTGTTTCAGCTGCATGTTGCGAAACCATTGAGGAATAGGACATTTAGGGAGGTCCCTGTGTCTACCAAGGATCTCTTCACTTCCCATTTCTTTATTAGGATTGAGATAACCAGGGTGTGATTATGAGGAAAGTGGACGCCCTAAGGGTCTTTATCCATAAACGCCAGCAATGGGCTCGGGCTTTGAACATTAGCGTATTGTACTTGTCGGTCCTCGTAGGTGGATTGAGTTGTATCTCACAGAGCGTCCTCTTCTGAGACCTGTTGGATTGCTCACCTTCCGAACATATCCCATGCAGGATGTATATAATGTCGACCGCATTTTCTTATGTGTCTTTTACGACCTCTTCTCTTTCCTTATCTCGAGTTTCCTTCTTATCCGGGCTCAGGAATTCTTTGAGTTTTCCCTTCTTTACCCAATATTCGATCTCATTTATGAGATGCTTGTTGTCTTTGTGAAATGAACAATATATTCCAGTCTCGCCAGGATGGGTCTCCCCGGAGTTTGAAAGGCCACTTCACGTCTCCCAAGGTTTTAATAGTAGCGAGGATGTCGAACATGCTGGAGTTGAAGGGAGTAAAGGAGTTGTTTCTGGATCCAAAAAAGTTAGAGGTTTTTTTTGCCTCGTCCGGCCGGAGTTTGGTTTATTATCACTCCGCTTCCTTTTGCTTTTTTTGTCGTTCTCCTACTTTCTCACTTCCTTCTAATCTCGAGTGCTAGTGGAATATTTCTTTTCATTCTCACCCCCTTTCTTAGCCGCCCACATCTCTTCAAAGGTGATATACTTTTGAGTGTTTTTCAGCAAGTCTGCCATGTTCGTCAGGGGCTCTAGGATGAGGAAGTTGTAGAATTGGCCTCCCATCATGCCTGAGGTGAAAGCTGACAGAGGCGTTGTTACTTCAACCATCGATAAAAATTAACTCGTCATTGAAGCGGGTAACGTACTCCCTCAGTGTTTCGCTTGGATTTTGCTTAAGGCTAAGCAGGTAGTATGGACCCTTCATGATCTGCTAGTTACTCATAAACGCCTTGGCCAGCGTCTGAAACGAGTCAATCGACCTTGGGGAAACTGTACAACCAAGTCAATACTGCTTTTTTTAGACTGGTGGGAAATGTTTTGCACATGACTTCTTCCGATCCCTCCTTCAACGCCATCACATGATGGTAATGGTGTAGGTGGTTGGACGGGTGGCATAGTGCGGCATAGTGGCAGCCTCGTGCTGCTGGTTGGTCTCCACGTATAGTGCCTTCGGAGTGGTTAGCAGTATACTTAACATACTGATGAAGGGTGGAGACCACTGCCTCCATTTGATGGAGCCATGGCCTTCCCAGAATGAGATTGTAGGACGATGGTGCGTCTAACACCATGAAGTCCAGAAATAGGACCTTCCTTAGCTATGCTCTCCGGCAACTGTGGCTAGCCTTATCCTTCCGATGAGGAAGCACTTTTCCCCACTGAATTCGATCAGCAGGTGCTCTGATGGCGTTAGGATTTCTTCCTTGAGGTCCATGTTGTGGAAAACATTGTAGAACAGAACGTTGAGCGAGCTTCCTGTGTCAACGAGGGCTCTCTTCACTTCCCACTTTGCGATGGACACAGAGATGACCAAGGCATCATTATGTGGTGCTCGGACTCAGTCTAAGTCCATGTCCGTGAAGGTCAAAGTGGGAATAGGGTTCTGAATTCTTGAATAGCAAACGTGTTTGTCCTCGATCGCGGGTTGTGTCCGCATATCCAACATAGTCCACTTGTGGGACCTATGCGGCTGGTCCTCATTGGGTCGGACTCCATGGAGGACGTATATTATCCCTGAAGTCTGTTTTTCTATTTCTTTTACCGACTCCCTCCGGTCTTTGGTTTGATTTGACTGCTTGTTAGATTTCAGGAATTCTTTTAGCTTGCCTTTGCGGATCCAATACTCCACTTTATACCTTAGACTCTTGCAGTCATTGGTGTTGTGGCCACCTTCTTTGTGGTACGCACAATACTTGTCGTTGTCCCGTCTGGCAAGGTTTTCGCGTGTCTTCGGGGGCCACTTTAATTTCTCCCTGTTCTTTATGGAGTTGAGTACATTAGACAGATTGGCGTTTAGGGGTGTCACGATCTTGAACCCAATGAAGTTGGATGATTTCTCCAACCTGGGCCGATCAGGGTCTGGCCTGTTGTCGCTGCGCTTCCTTTTGCTCTATTTTTCATCCTCGCGCCACTTTCCTTCCTTTTTATCCCTCGAAGCAGAAGGCTTTATGTCACCTTTGATTTTCATCTTGGTTGTCCTTGATTCCTCCAGGTTGATGTGTCTCTAAACGTTCTTGAGGAGGTCCGCCATGTCCAGAGGGGGGGGGGGGGGGTTCCAAGGTGAGGTCCTCGAAGAGCTTTCCTTCTCCGAGGCCTGTAGTGAAGGTCTTCATGGATGTATCATCGTTGCACCCATCGATGAGGGTCAACTCGTTGTTGAAAGCGTGACATACTCTCAGAGCGTCTCGCCAGACCTTTGCCTTAGAGAGAGTATGTAGTGCGGGCATTTTTTGAAACACTGGCTTCCGATGAAGCGGGTCAAGAATTCCTTCGCCAGTGTTTTGAAAGAATCAATTGACTTCGGCGGAAGGCTATAAAACCACATCAATGCAGGGCCTTTGAGACTGGTAGGAAAGGTCCTGCACATGACGGATTCAGATCCTTCCTTGAGAGCCATCACGTGTTGGTAGTGGAATAGATGATCGAAGGGATCGGTGGTCCCATCGTAGGAATCTAGCTTTGGGGGAGTGAACTTCCTTGGGAGGACCTCGTTCATTATCCGGTCGACGAATGGCGGGATGGATAGGCGATACAGGACATCAGGATCATGCGCTCCTCTGCGGAAGGGATTCCCGAGGCCAAGCCTCTCTATCTTGGCGGCGAGCTCGGCATTAGCCACATAACCTCCCTTAGTCTAGTGAGAACTAACAGCGGCTTGGCTCTCTTGCGCCTGTTCCTGACCATCCTTCGATGGCGGAGGCCCGTGCTGGTCCTAGTCTTCATTAGCAACGGGTGGATTCTGTCGTGCGAGCTTCTCCACCGCCTTGATGACCTGCTGTATCTGGGACATTAGCACATCGATTCTGGGGTCCACCATTACTGTCGTTTGCGCGTGGGCGTGAGTTGGTTGCCCGTGCGTGATAGGAACTGTTGAAAGAGACGGTATAGGGGCAGCTTGAGCGTTGGATATGTCCCCTGGTTCTCTGTTGTTGCATGACCTGGTGGTCACCATCTCTTTGAGTTTTGTAGAAGATGACACTTAGTCTAAAATTAAAAACTATGTCGTCCCCACAAACGTCGCTAAACTGATGCAGTCGTATTTCGTTTCCTGCTCTGACCTAGTCTCGCTGACCTGTTTGACCTGCACAAGTAGCACACGTGAGCCACAGACCACCATGGGGTGGCCGATGACACTCTGATGCTAAAGTCAGACAAGGATCTGATGAAGATGTAATGTTGTAACAAGGAATTTGTAGCGTACCTTAGCTTACCAACCCCATGTCTTATTTATAGTGCAAGGAGTCCTGGTTTAACCAGGTCATCGTAGGCGTAAATTAGGGAGGAGATCTTCATGGAAATCCCTCTTTAATTAGGAGTCGTGCTATAGGAGGAAAATTCTATGTTAGCTTCGTGCTCCTAGATATGCGGGAGATAGTTCCCAATTCGAGAGCATTCTGTGGAAAGGGAGTTTCCCTATGTGGAAGATACTCTGGTGTTTGCTTCCTAATTGGGAGCAAAGAGCAGTTGTGGTTGCCCGTCAGAAACAGATCCTCGAGATACTTGCTTGAAAAGGGATTACGAGTATTGAGGATAGTTGTGAGACGTGTGGGCCTAACATGTTGTGAGAGTCCGAGCCCGCTTGGTAGGCTGGATGCGTATTGGGTTGTTGCTTGAACCCGTAGTTCCTCGAGATCATCATGACACGTGTACGGCTCAGAGGTGTGACCATTTTTATGTATCCTCAACTTCCAAGCTGCCTCCTCATATCCGGAAGTTCAATCTCAAGTTTCCTCCATGTCTTTTGTTCATGTCATTTCTACATCAAATCCATTTAGTGTTAGATAAGTTGGATGATGTTTGTGCAGGAGGCGCAAGTTCTTCTCTTGCAGCAAGAGTCGAAATCTCGGATCATGCTCCTGCCATTTCGACATCTATGTTTTGAGTTTTCGCGAACATACTGCAATAATTCTTTGTAACCAAATGGATATCACTACACCAAAAGGCCTATTTAGCTACGCGGAGATGGCCACGGTTCTAAACCGTTTGGTTTATTTGCCACGGCAAAAAACCGTGGCTATAATGACCAACGGCTTAAAACCGTGGCTAAAAAAATGGCCACGGCCCACAACCGTTTATTTGCCATGGCCAAAAACTGTGGCTATATGACCAACGGCCTAAAACCGTGGCTAAAAAAAATGGCCACAGCTCAAAACCGTTGGTGTATTTGCCACGGAAAAAAACTGTGGCTATAATGACCAACGGCCTAAAACCGTGGCTAAAAAAAATGGCCACGGCTCAAAACTGTGTTTATAATGACCAACGGCTAAAAATCGTGGCTACCCTAAAAACGCTGAAAAAAATTGGGCGGGTTTTTTGGAGCTCGATTCTTTCCTCCCTCCTTTTACTTGGCGCTCGAAGGTCCTCCTTCCCTGCTCCCTCCTCCACTCCCTCCACTCGACTTCCACCTTCCCTGCTCCCTCCACTCCCTCCACTCGACTTCCACCTTCCTTGCTCCCTCCACTCGACATCGACCCTCCCTGCTCCCCTCCAATCCACTCGAAGTTCCTCCTTCCTTGCTCCCCTCCACTCGACTTCCTTGTTCCCTCCACTCGACATCGACCCTCCCTGCTCCCTCGACTTCCCTCCTCCCCTCCTTCCCTCCTCCCTTGACTTCCCTGCTCCTCCCTCGACTTCCCTCCTCCCCTCCTTCCCTGCTCTTCCCTCCTTGCTCGGCGTCTTCAACTTCCAAACCATTTTGCAAAAATTCATTAAGCAACTGCAGATTCTCTCGTACAGGTACTCTCTCTCTCTCTGCTTTCTTTTTGTGTCTTTTATCTTAGTTTTTATGGGGTGCTAAGTGTTTGATTAAATTTTTGAAGAGTGAATTGAAATGTGTTTGTATTTCTCACATCTTATGTTTTTTGCTCTCCTACTCATATGTTCATAGATGAAGTGTATCTGAAGCGTGAATTGTTTGATGAAATTAGGGTTTCTGAATCTAGAGTTTTTTTATTTAGAGGTTTTGAATCTCTAGGGTTCGAATTGAAACTGTATGTTTTTTGAAATTTGGATTCGTTTATTGATGAAGATAGAGAAGATGTTTCACTGTCTTAGAACCTAATTTGTTTCAATCTCTGGAAGCTGAGCTGTATTATTACATTCCTGAATTTGGGTTCATTTATTCTTTGAAGATTGTTATAGGGTCATTGTAAAACTATACATGCACAAGTGTTCCATTCAAACAGTAACCAAAAACAAATCATAACTTCATTTTAATGATCAAAGCGCGAGTAAATATCTATATATCAAAAAATTTCAGTATTCTTTGAATTTACATATCAAATCTTACTAGTATTTGTGTTTCTATATATCAAGCTTTCCCTATAAAGGTGGAGTGAGGAAACAGAGAGTACAATATATCCATTATATGTGCCGATGGGAGGCAGGGAACATAATAAGAAATTTATGCGACTACAGTGTACAAAAAGAGCTAGTGATGAGTAGCGACCACGTGAAGAGGGCAATTTGCAAAAACTGGGATATGACTAATATCTTGGCATATTGTTATGTCATGGCAATATATCGTGAATCAACTGTATATCAAACCATCTGTGATTGTGATGTCAGGTGTTGAAACCCATTGCAGAAGCTGTGTTCTGTACTTAACAAACTCTTACCACATCTAATATAATTGTTACTTCGAACCTTTGAATCTTGATTTCATCATAATTACCTTACATGGTTACTTGTAACCATTACGGATTAGACAAGTGTGGCAGCAGTTAGTAACTGAAAAACGCTTTCGGTTTATCTCAAATGATAAAGAATGACTAATTATTGAGATTGTTATAGACTTTGTCAATGCTAGTTGTTATTTGCTTTACTCTTTTGTTAGTTGATAAGATAAGTCTATTTTTCCTGTTTATTCCTCTTATAAGCATGCTCATTGTCAATCTTGTTTTTACTACTTTTACCTTCAAATGCAACTTGACCATGACATGGGATTTCTGCATTTCTAGTAGCAAATATGACATGAATTTGTAATTAACAGTATGTTAGAACTTAGAATGATGCCTTGTACACGAAACTGTTGTTCTAATTCCACTCCATACAGTGAAGTCTTTGGTAGGCTAAGGCTCGGGATGCCTGGTTGAAGAAAAAAATTCATTATATTCATCTCTTTCTTATTCCAGTCAACCATTACGAAGGCTGCTTTTGGACAAAGCTTTCTGCCTATTTAGGAAGAGGAAACAATAAAATGTATCTCATGTTGGATACCAACTTGTGGTTCTAATGAATGGAGTTTTCTTCTTTAGATCTTTACTTAACAGTCCGATCGATAACTACTAATTAACTCAATGTATGAAACAAAAAGAATCAAAGTCTTCATGAAAAAAATCAAAGTAGTAATGAAACCATTTTATTCGAAATTTCTAAACACGTTTTGAAATTGAAAATAAAAGCCAAGACAATGTCATTCCTTGTTACTTAATAGTTAGCTTGTCCTGACTATTCTTTATATGTTTAATTCAATGCTCTATAAATACCGATAATCATTCTAAAATCTTACAAACCTCACACATGAAATACAATACTCAAAAGCGTACCTATTAAGACCCAAACTGCTTGAATATGTCTGCCTTAACATCATCAGGAAGCAGCACCACCAGCACCATAAGAAGCAAAACATTTCAAGGCCTGGGAAACCTAGTTAAACTTCTCCCTAGTGGTACTGTCTTCGTATTCGAGTTCCTGAATCGTGTTATGACCAACAACGGCCAATGTCACACTAGTAACAAGCACCTCACCAGTATCCTCATTGCATTTTGTGGAATCTCTTGTATAGTCTCATCCTTTACAGATAGTTCCACCGATGATGAAACTGTTACTCAAGTTGGGTTCGTATCATGCAAAGGTGTTAAGTCTACTTCATCTAGTTCAACCAGTTCATCAGCTAATAAACTCCAAATGATGGACTTTGTCCATGCTCTTCTATCAGTGATTGTATATGCAGTGATTGCACTACTGGATCCTAATACAGTTGATTGCTTCTATCCATCTTTAGAGAAAACTGAGAAGAATGTTGTCATGATCTTGCCTATTGCTATAGAGGCTGCCCATAGTGTCATATATGTTCTGTTTCCTTCGAAGCGGAATGGTGTAGGCTACTCTACTACTGGTACTACCACAAGCCAGAGCTCATCATAGAAATCATTGTGTGGTAGATGTTAAATATATAAGGACCAATATTATTTGATTAATTGCTTACTGGAGTTGCTCAAATTATGTAAGTAAGTTGAATGATAAGATGTACACTACACCAAAAGGCCTGTTTAGCTATGCGGAGATGGCCACGGTTCTAAACCGTTGGTTTATTTGCCACGGCAAAAAACCGTGGCTATAATGACCAACGACTTAAAACCGTGGCTAAAAAAAATGGCCATGGCCCAAAACCATTGGTTTATTTGCCACGGCAAAAAACCGTGGCTATAATACCAACGGCCTAAAACCGTGGCTAAAAAAAATGGCCACGGCTCAAAACCGTTGGTGTATTTGGCACCGTTCTCTTGAACTGTTCAAAGAATTATCTTCAAATGATTATTGTTATTCTTGTCTATTTTTATCTGTGTGTTTTACTATTTTTGTATGTTCTTTCTCCTGTGTTCAACTATCTGTTCTAGACTGTAAGTTTAGTTTGCTTTTTGAAACCTAGTAGTCCTGGGTGCAAAATTGGTATCAGATGAACTGAAACTAATTGGAAAGATGGAGGTAGTGTCAATAAAAGCATATCTTTATTTCTATTTGTTTTCTCAAAACAATTCTAAGAACAATTCTTGGATGAACACCTCGTTATACTAGCGGTAACCTAGTATCGGCACCGTTCTCTTGAACTGTTCAAAGAATTATCTTCAAATGATTATTGTTACTCTTGTCTATTTTTATCTGTGTGTTTTACTATTTCTGTATGTTATTTCTCCTGTGTTCAACTATCTGTTCTAGACTGTAAGTTTAGTTTGCTTTCTGAAACCTAATAGTCCTAGGTGCAAAATTGGTATCAGATGAACTGAAACTGATTGGAAAGATGGAGGTAGTAGGGTACTCCCATGTATTCCATGTCTATTGAATACTAGTTGATTAAGCAGACACTCTTAGATATTATTCTAGTAAACTAATTTTCTTCTTATTTTGTCTTTGTTTCTTATTTTGACTTTTGAGTTGGGAAAGGGAAGCTTTGTAGCTAAGTATTCAGATTGGCTTTTCCAATGCTTTATAAAAATCTATTTGTGGTGATATGTTGTGGAAGGAAACTATCTATAAATGTAGTGTATATAGTTGTTTCTTATTTCTTTTTGTTTGATAATGGTTAATATCTATAATGTCATTGATAGAAATGGGTAGTACTCGCGGCAATCTCTCCACCAATGATGTCACTACATCTACAAATGATGACAGTGAAGTTAAAAAGACCATACAGTTCAATGTCCATGGTTTAGCAGTTGGACCTGGTGCTAGAAATTTCAATAAACACATTGGAAAGCTTGTTGAAACCCTTGTGCCCATCAAATTCAAGGGTTGGCACCATGTTACTAACAACTACAAAGAGGATGTGTGGAATAACCTCAAGGTGAGATTTTACATCATTGATTTTCATAATGTCTTATTTTATTGTCAACTTATATCTCAATGGCTTATTTGTAGCGTGAATACGACATCCCAAGTTATGTGAAAAGGAGTGTGCATTTGAAAATGCCAGAATATTTCATAAGGTTCAAGGCAGATCTTAGGAAGGACTATTTGGATAAGTATCCTACCATTGAGGAACAAGAGAAGCATGTTCCAAATGGTGTAAGAGAGGAGGATTGGAAGGAGTTTGTTCGCTATGAGAGCACCCCTGAAGCGAAGGCAATTAGAGCCCAAAATGCCAAAAACAAAAAGGGTCCAAAGTATGTGGGGGGGGGGGGGGGGGGGTGGCCAAAAGAGTGCTGTAGAAGTGGAGTATGAAATGGTAATTGAGTTTCTAGCTACTAGTACAATAATAACCATTTAACTATATAGGCTGAGACTAATCTTTCAAGTATATAGGTTGAGAAGAACCCTGATGGGGAACCAGTCACACGCACTGATATATGGATTGCTTGTCACACGGGAAAGGATGGAAAACTCACGCATGGTGCAGAACTATATATGGTATGTGCCCAATGATGTCTTTTATACACAATTCTTAATTTACTTTGTAGTTTGAATATTATTTGTGTCCTGATTTATTTTATTTTTTCATTCTTTTGAAGGAACAAGTTAAAGCAAAAAAGGTCGCCTTGCAAGAATCTTCAACCCAGCGTACCACTGACCTCACTATTGATAATGATCCTCTAAGCCAAGTGTTTGGCGAAGAAGAAAGGGGACGTGTTCGTTGTGTTGGAACCACCGTCTCTAAAAGGAAGTATGATGCTTCACTTCCCGCTCGTTCATTGCTTTTTGATAAAACATTGGAAGTAAAAAAATTTAGCGAAAAATATGATAGATTGGAAGAAAATGTTCAATGGATACGAGAGAGACTTGAAAATGGAACTTATGTGAGACCATCAACAAGTGAGGGAACACAAGGAGGGACACAAAGAACTGAAGATACATAACCTCCATCGACAAGGAAACCAGAAAATCCATTACCTCCATCTCCATTACCACCATCTCCATTACCACCATCTTCTCAAGGTGTTGCGAGGTTTCCTTCTCCAAGCAATCTTGTTCCTTCAGTGTCAATGACTTACAAAGTTTGTGATTGGCATAAGAATGTCATTGCGATAGCAATAGAGGTTGTAGATCCTATCCATCGATTCTCTTGCGATTGCCATGGATCATTGAACCCTGCAACAGAGATCAGACTTTCCTTATGCTTCAAATATATGACTGAGGTGAAACTTTACAAGAGTGATCCAAAAGGAGACATGATGGGGGATTTGGACGTTGGTGATTTCTTCGTATGGTGTAAAAATCATGTGGAACTTGATAGTTACAACTATGTTGGAAGCAATGTAATGGTGGCAACAAAAGAGGAGCTGAGTAAAATACACTACGGGCACGTGATTGTTCATTTTAAGGTAAATTGCCCCCTTCTTTCATGGAGTCTACGCTCTGAATAAAAAAACAAACTTCTTCAGGACGCGCGTATGTGAATACTTTCTTCCTTCCTTCACTTTGGTTTTGGATAGATAAGTTATCATGCATGAATTTGCTACAAATCAATTTGTCTTGTTGGTTTATGGAACTGGTGCTTATAACATTATTCTGCTGCTCTGGTTGCTTACTACTGCTACTTATACTACTACTTTTGGTTTAGTAAATGGATTGACATTTTGATTGAAAGTGTTTCTTCATTCAATTAAAAAAACTAACTTGTTGTATAATGGATTTTGGATCAGATGAGTATTCATACAGCTGAACCATTGCCCTAGTTGCCTTCCATCTTTCTTTAATGATTTATTTTTATGGTTGTTGCAAGTTCACATTGTACAGAGAGGAACTGTTCGCCCTTTAATTGAGATGCTCCAGTCTCCAGACGTGCAACTCAGGGAAATGTCAGCCTTTGCATTGGGGCGGTTGGCACAGGTTAGTTATTTCCTTGACATTTTGTACAATGATCTTTATTTTAGGAGGGTTGATACTATTACAATGATTCTCGCAATGAACCTCTTTTCTTGTAAAGCAGGTTCTAGTTTGCAAAAAAAATAAAAATAACGCTCAGTATGTAATCTCCTGTTTTGAGTTTTATATTAACATTTTGTTAAGGAATTGCTAAGGTGCATGTTTGCTGGGAAAAACAAAAAAAACTCAAGTAGGTAAATGTGTTGTTCTTGGTTTCTGTTATCTAGGATTCACATAACCAAGCTGGCATTGCTCACAATGGTGGTCTAGTGCCATTACTGAAGCTTCTTGACTCAAAGAATGGTTCGCTGCAGCACAATCCTGCCATGCTTTTCCGATGATATAATTGAACATATCTTCAAAGTTTTACCAATAAAGACGACAATCTGTGCTGGAGCCAAGTCCATTAGACTCTCAGCATCATGGAAACAAAACCTTAATTTAGATTTTGGTAAGGCCATGACCAGAAATGTCATACTTCGAACAGATTACATTTCTGCAATTGAAAAGGTCCTAGAAAGTCATTTGGGACCAAAGGTACGTTCTTTTCGCTTGTGCTTTGATCCATATGAAGTGCAATATAAAGTTTATGATTGGATCAAAATTGTTGTATCAAAAGACGTGGAAGAGTTGGATCTGGACTTCTCAGAGTCATATGGATATTTTCAATTCCCATCTGATTATTTGTTGGGTTGTTTATCAATAGTGACGTTGAAATTATCAGGTTCTACGTTAATATTTTCTAGTACTTTCACTGGTCTAGGATCCCTTAAGACTTTTGTTCTTACAAATGCTTTAATCAATGAGAAAACCATCCAAACTGTCCTGGATAATTGTCTATGTCTTGAGGTTTTGGAATTATATAAGTGTCAGAGCCTATTTAATCTGAATGTTTATGCTCAGAGGCTGAAGAGATTTAAGACATTCAAGGTGACAAAATGTGATGATGTTTCCATGGTTCAAATTGCTGCACCTAGTCTGTCATCGATACATTTTAGTAATAATGTTCAGAGTATAGCTTTTCTAGGGTATCCTCCGATTAGGCCTCAAGATATAGTATTTAATTTCAAAGGGGTGAAAGGATTTCCAAATTTTGTCGACCTTTTAATGGGTATCAGTCTTGTGGAGACTCTCACTATAAACAGTATGGTTCTCGTGGTAATCTCTCTTGCCTTGAATCAGTATATACTCTTTCATAATTTTTATTAAAATGGAGTGTATTTGATTATAGATATGGAATGGTGTTGAATCTCCTTGCTGTATGTGCTTGCAGTCATCTATCGTAAGTTTTTTTGACATGATGATGATGCATTGTAAATGGAGGAAGGAGCCCTTGCTCCAGACTTTGCGGAGGGTGTTGTTCCAACATTCACTGGAACCTCTGTACAAACACTGGAACCTACTGGAGTTACAATGAGAGGCATGTAGCCCTTGCTCTAGACTTGTTCAGGTACATCTTTTTCTATTCGAATTGCATGTATACATGTGAAACTGCTCCATTTTTAGAAAATTTTTTTTCTCTTTCTAAACTATTCATTTGATGTTTGCACTTAACTATTGTCTGTCACCATACAGTCTGGTGAAATGGGTGAATGTAATACTGGGTTAGATTCTTGTGAAAATGGTGTAGCACCATCCTTGGAGCAAAATCAGAGAGGCTCACCTTTTGTTGAGCAGCATGCTGTGCCTGCCGAAGATGATGGAATTTCATCAATTCAGGTACAATTTTTGTTTGTTGAGACTCCTATGTGACAAAATGGCCCTTTTAAAGTTTCTCTTTTACAGTCTGATCAGGTGGATGAAAACAATACTAGGGTAGATTGTCTCGAAAATAGGGACTCCTATGTGTGGCTGTTTGCTGTATGAACAAGCTTGAATTAGTCAAGCTTCTCCTCACACTTGTTTGTCCCACCTGAGTCTTGAATGTCTCTACACACAAGTTGTTTGTTACTACTTGCTAAAGGTTCTGATTTGGATGTGTATCAGTTTATGAGCCTGAATGAGTGTTTTTTATGTATACTCCCTTATTCTTCTTATTCTTCCTTCTTTTACTATACTCCCTTATTTTAATCTATGTTTCCCCCAACACTGTTGCCTGCCGTATGACTTTTTATACTCTGGGATGCTTGTCACTCATTGAAAACCATTTGAGAGCTTGCATCTTGCTATTTGGAGCCCGGGTAGTGGTTTATGGATTCTGCAAGGGAATGCTTTTTCTTCATTCATGATATCAAAATTCTTCCATAAGATGTTTTAATCTACAATAAGGGTTAAACTTCAGTCACCATCACTTATGGCATCTGCAGCTCTATGATGAATTGATAGAGACAGTGAAACAAAATACAGATGATGCATATTGTTGTTCCTACTGTTCTTAATTTATTCAAATAATAAATTTTGCTTCACTTTGAAAATAATCTTTTGATGTTATTGGTTTTTGCAGAAAAAATGGCTTCCAACTTTAAGAAATCTTGTTTCTCATATCAATGACACTTTCAGTCACAACTTCCAAGAGATGGCTGTTGCGGGAGAAGTTTCTTTGGGTATCAAATCACATTTCCGTAAATGTTAACAAGTTTTGATTAAGAATAATCCCATTCATTTTTTTTCCTTCCTACTCATGTGTTTCAGATGAGAATGACATGGACTTTGATAAATATGGGATCCTTATCAAAGTCAAATTCAGGTATTATGATGGGAAGATGCAATGTTATGACCATTCTTCAACTTCAATATTATTCTATTACATGGGGCTGAAAATGTCGATGAGCTGATTTTTTTTTTTTTTTGTAAGGATGAAAACTGTTGCACGTAGGCCCTATGACCATTGAGTGTAAAAAATGTCAAAATGACCTGTGCTGCTTCAATATCAGCATCTGGCGTTGCATTTGAACACCAAATGCTTTTCTAAACTGATCTCTTACCACTGATTTGTTTTAGAAGCTAGTTATTTTCATTTGGAAATATAAATGGCTCCACTTGTAAATGATGGCTGGTATTATTACTTTCAGGGAAGCAGGACAGCTTCAAGTTCTAAGTGCTCATCATCAGTCTGGAGGGGTATCACAGTGCACTTGTTAATATTTCTTATAAATTCAACCTGACGTATCTTTCATTTTTCTCACTGCAACTTTAACTTTCCATTTCTAGGAACGTTCAGTTTCAACCATTCTCTATCTAGTCTCTCTGCAAGACCTAACTAACTGCCCATTTAGAGTGGTTGATGAGATAAATCAAGGTTAGTTGCTAGCATTCTATGTTTATCACACATTTTGTTGCAGAAATATATATCACATTTTCAACTTTGTGATAATTCGATATTTCATAACTCAGGAATGGACCCTAAAATGAAAGGAAAATGTTCTAGCAACTAGTGCGTGCTGCTAGCCAGCCCAATACACCACAATGAGTTTCACCTACTTGTCCTGTTGTCCGTTTTAGTTGGATAACTTTTAATTACTGCTCTCAGCTCTCAGCTACAGATGATTCTTAGTCATTTTCATGGTTTGTAGAAAGAACAGTCTTCTACCGAGAGAAAGCTGCATGAACCTATTCCGCATTGCCTTACGCTTTTGCTCAGGTAATTAATAGCTTCCATTATTATTTTGAAAACCTCATGTTAACTTATTTCATTGAAGAAAGTAAATAAATATTTTTTTGTTTGTGCTTGCAGATTATGATTGAGATGCCATATATCTTCGCACAAAGTTTGGTATATGGGGTTATAGTGTACTCCATGATCGGATTCCATTGGTCAGTTGCCAAATTCTTGTGGTACTTGTTCATCATGTACCTCACATTGTTGTACTTCACGTTCTATGGAGATGCTGAAACGGCATTTGCTCGTGTTAGAGATAAGGTACTTCATATGCATATTTAATTGGATTCTGATTGCTAAGACTAAATAGGGATTGAGTTTCATCCACTATGACAAGATCCAGTCACATACCAATGCTAAATCGTTTGTGTTCATATGGGATATAGGTGAAAGTTCCATTATATGGCTATGACTGTTATGCTTATGCTCTTCTAGCCTCTGGTTTTGTGGACCTTGTTGTTGAATCCGGCCTCAAGGTTAGACATTGATTTCTTTCCTTTCTATAATAATGATAGGATTCATATCATAACAATAAGGATTTCCCTATGTAACCTAATACATTGAAGCATCAATGCTTTGCACTATTGATTTCAAAATTCTTGGCAATTGTTCTAAACTTGGGAGTTAATCCTGTTTCCTGCATTTCAGCCATATGATTTCTTGTCATTGGTTCCGGTCATAGAAGGTGTTGGTGGATTAATTACTGATTGGAAGGGGAATCAACTTTACTGGGATGTATCTTCAGAGTCATCAGCACCAAGTATGATTTCTTTCAGTGAACTTTCAGAAGAATTTTTCTAAACTCTATTATGTAAAATCTTCTTTCCTGTCCACTTACTGCGAGAGGACCAAGCACTCAAATCCAAATTAAAAAATTGGGCCCTGACTAATTCGTTTTAAATTTGGAAGCAACTTCAATTTCAAGCTTTCATAATTTTGGGTTCTTAAATGTGATTTTGCAGGTTTTAACGTGTTGGCAGCAGGTGATAAACAACTTCACCAGCAGGCTTTGGATTCATTAGAGTGGAAGTGAAGACAATGGGTAGGATGAGATGAAATAATTGAATGCTTGTTCCGGCCTTGATAGTATTTGACAGGAAAAGTGGAAAGGGTAGATAATAGTTGATGAATTCTGTGTTAATTACTTTCTTTAATATGGTAGCAAGGCATATTTTTGGGCAGCGTGACATTTTCTGAGTAAATTATGAAGGATGATTTTGTGATCATGTTGTTTCTTTAACTACAGATTTTTGTTAAATGAATAGATGGTTTTGTTGCTATCACTGTGTCCAGGATGTGTCGAAATTTTCCAGCAAAACCAAAAAGCAATAATGCGCATCTAGGGAATCGAACCCTGGTCAGTACTATGGGGCTGTGATTTACATTTTTTTTCGATTATATTAATTTGCAACAATTTCAAACCCTTGCAACAAACCAGATTTCTTTTTTTTTTTTGAATTTTGTTTTGACTGGCCACGGCTTAAAACCGTGGCCAGCTTGCAACTGCTTAAAACCGTGGCCATCTTTGCCACGGCTTAAAACCGTGGCCATCATGCTTGCAACGGCTTAAAACCGTGGCCAGCTTGCAACGGCTTAAAACCGTGGCCATCATGTTTGCAACGGCTTAAAACCGTGGCTAAATCATCAAGCGTCCCGAACATAAAACCATTGCTAACATGTGTTGCCACGGTTTATAGTCGTCAATGATGATTTCGCGACGCCTCTACTGCCCATGCCTCTAAGCCGTGGCAATTGGTTACCCCCACGGTCCCAAACCGTTGCTGATGGGTATTTTTGGTGTAGTGGATGTGCACTTAAGATAGGCGTCTCAACATGCCAAACCCAAATCCAAGATTGATTCACCTCTACAAGAAAGGAAAGTTAGAGTATGTACAAGACTAGGAAAGTTAAAATAGGAAAGTCAGAATAGTTAAAGAAGTACAGTCAAAATAGGAAAGTTAGAATAAGACTCTATTTTGTATAACAAGTTTTAAGTTCATGTTTCCACAAAGTTAGGTAGAAGTTAGCTTATATAAACTTGTATTCAGTCAAGGAATAGTATAATAATACAGTTTTCAAAATATTTTCTTTACATGGTATCAGAGCGATGATCTTGAGAGTACAAGTAAGACTCAGGGGACTCAAGCTCTTCCCCGCCTCCGACGACTACATACTTTGACCGTAGACGCCAGAGGCAAGGAAGGGAAGACAAGAACAATAGCTTGCCTCAATCACAATAACAAAGTATTGCTTCATCAACCATTCTCTCCACCTCCATCATCAACAATCAATAAGGGAGGATTCCTCGCACGGGGGCGTCTTTCGCCTACACACACAAACCTGCACCTCATCATAGCACCCATCTCGCCAAATCACTCACGTCACTTCCAACCCGCGACTTTCTTGCCTCCATCTCGACAACAACAATTCAATCGACTCTCAACTCTCTCAAAACATAAACTGATCACCATCTCGCCTGCAATATTTCTCGATCTCAAGAAAGACACGGTCACTACCTTTTTCCTCACATAGACAGAGCCTTTGCTTCCTCATCTCTTTCTACACAACAACCGCACAACCACCGGACATACCATTGTCCGTCTCTCCGATCTGAATCTCCTCCATCTTACCGGTAGCCCATCACTTCATCTCCTCCATTAGCAACATTTCTATTTTTGGTCACCATCTTCGACGCCATGAAATGGTGCTCATCTTAAGTCGTCACCCACAATATTCAACAACAGCTCGTCCACCCTCGTCTCCAAAATCAATAGAGACTATTGTCTCCACCCTCAACAATCCTTCAAAACCCAAGGATTTGGGTCGGAGTCTCAGCTAACAGTGCCTCCTCCTTGCAGCAAACATCGTCCTCACGCAAATGCAGACCCATCTTTGTCTTCCTCTCTTCCCTTTTATTTTCTTTCTCTCGCAGGTACATTTTGATTGCACAAAGAAGCAGCTTGTAGGGACGAATAAGCAGCTTGCAGTGAAGAAGAAGGGAATAAACAGAATTTTGAAAGTTCTTCACTCTATTTGCACCCCACATATTACTCAGTACTACCACAACTATAAAAAATATCAGCACCAATGCTGAGCAATACCAACATTTGTGTTGAGCAATTTTTCAGCCTCCGCGCTGAAAGGGGAGTCATGATGACTCAACGAACCATTAGCAGCTTCACTCGAGAAGTCTACTCTACTCGTTTTCATACTAGAATCATCCAGAATTCGACAGTCATGCTGACTCGGGTTGAGCCATTAGCCGCTTCACTCGACAATCATGATTTCTTCATACCAGAATTATCAGAATTTGCCAGTCATGCTGACTCGAGTCGAACCATTAACCGCTTCACTCGACAGTCATGATTTATACCAGAATAATCAGAATGCGGCAGCCACGTTGACTCAAATCGAACCATTAACAGCTTCACTCGACAGCTATGATTTCGCATTCACTCATCTTCCCTAAATTGGACTTCAAAGTTTCCTCCAAGCTGCACATTTCATCTGTATCTACATGTCCAGCTTGCTGGGGTGTGTTAGAATATGTACGGCTTGCACTCACATAGCCAAGCCCAAGTCCAAGTCAGAATAAGACTCTATTTTGTATAACAAGTTTTAAGTTTCCTGTTTCCACAAGGTTAGTTAGAAGTTAGCTTATATAGGCTTGTATTCAGTCAAGGAACAATACAATAATACAATTCTCAAAATATTTTCTTTACATATGCAATAAGAGTTGTTATTTGTCATGGATATAGGCGAATTTGCCGAACCACATAAATCCGTTGGATCCACTTAGTTGTTTTAGTTTGGTAATTTCGCATTTCGATACTTGCAGCTTCCGTGCACAACAGTGAACCCCACGGATTTGGTATGATTTACAGAACAAAGCAACAAAAAAGAAAAATTGAAATTTTGTTCAAAGACTTCTCTGCCTACATCTCCTGCCATCTGATCCGGGGACTACTACTTGCTATGTGCTGATATGAATTCGGGTACCAATAATAACTCGCTTGCGCGTTACCGAATAAGCTTGTGTAAACCATCTCCCCAAGCATCCCAACCATTGGGTGCAACCCACTTGGTGTTGTGGGCATTGCAGCGCCATAACCATGATAATAATAGCTACGATTTTGAGGCAATTGTAAGTGTTGCGGGGGTTGATTATAACGGTAACGTTGAGATGCTTGTGGCGGAGCTGGTGTAGATGTAGTTGAAGTGGTAATAAGAGCTTGGACTCCATAAGCTTTAGGTCTTCTTGTTATGAAGGATTCTTTTTCTTTGGGTTCGGTTTGACCACGACCATAGAGAGGCACTAGTGTGGTTTTGGAGATTACGGATTTGCAAACTGGACATTGTCGTTGTTGGTCTTCAGGGATAGTAGTTGAGTTGCATTCAGAATTGAACCATTTGTAGATACAAGGTCAACAGTAGAGATGACCGCATAAGGTGACTACTAGATCCTGAGCATTGTTGTAACGACCCGATCCGCACAGTAAGATATTGTCCACTTTGGGCCCAACCAGCCCGCACGACTTTAAAAGGCCTCTTACTATGGGGATCTAACCTCGCACATATATAGCACATCACCATCCCGCACCCAGGCGATGTGGGACTATGTCCCCCTTTGTAGCTCGTCAAACCTCTTTCGGGTCTATTGGGCCTGTTGGGCTCCAACCCTCACCCTCAGGTCCGCCCACTCCAGGGTCTCACAGTCCACCCCCCCTTAAGGTCCAACGTCCTCGTTGGCCACACAGGCACAACGTCCATGTTGCCCGAGGGCCCACCTGCACGTGGCACACTTCCGGCTGGGTCAGACTCTGATACCATTCTGTAACGACCCGATCCGCACAGTAAGATATTGTCCGCTTTGGGCCCAACCTGCCCGCACGGCTTTAAAAGGCCTCTTACTATGGGGATCCAACCTCTCTCGGGCCTATTGGGCCTGTTGGGCTCCAACCCTCACCCTCAGGTCCGCCCACTCCAGGGTCTCACAATTGTCACGACAAATTTTGCAGTCATAACAGTCCTTCAAGATTTCTGGGTCAGTCATAGAAGTCAAGATAGACCTCCAATTCTCTGGGGGCAATCCATCTCCATTTTCTTCTTCGTTGTATCGTTCCGTCAATCTGAGCTCTATTTTCCAATGCCTTCAAATGAGCACTTTGGACATATATACAAAGGAGATATATAAAAAGATTAGAGGTAATGAAACAAAACTTTGTTTGTCCATCAATTGTAAGTCAGTTGGTCAGCCATCCACTTTTCTTGTAAGAGGTTGTGGAGTCGAGACTCATCAATTAGGATTTTTTGAGTTTTCGTCCGATTATTAGGAGCACATTTGCTCCGCCGTTGATAAGCCTTCGAGTATTGAATGCAGCTGCTTAGATGGACTAGACCGGAGCGAAGCGAAAGCGAGTCTTCATACAAGGTGGAGGCGATGGACCGGAGTGAAAGCAAATCTCTATACGAGATGGAGGCGACGAAGATATTAAGTGGCAATAATATTGTAGCATTCGGGCCTGGTTTGGTTAATCCTAGGGTCAGTTATGTAACCTTCAGACATGGATTAATAAATAAATAAAAATGGTCAATAACCTAATTTAAAAAAAAAAACAAAACAAAACTTTGTCCCATCTTTTGAAAAGTCAGCTCTCTAAAGTCTTAGGGAAAATTCTAAATGGCGAGGAAAGATGCGAGGAAACGGGCGAGGGGGTGGGTGTGACCGCTCATCCCCCTCGAGATACGCGCCTGCACCCTTGAGATGGGCAGTTTCACGAATCTCGAGGGGATGAGTGGTAACACCCACCCCCTCGCCCCTTTCCTCGCCATTTAGAAGAACTGAAGTCTTAGTTATGGAGTTCCATTTCCAGACCTCAGACTGGTTTTCAAATAATTGAGAGTCGAAAATTCAAATTATCACTAAACAAATCAAATTGTCTTAAAATACTTCATCTCTGAACCCCAAACAAAAACAAAGCATTGACTAGGGAAGAAGTTAAGCCACTTGGGTGTATCAAAACAATTTCATCTGCTAGAAAAGATACACACTGGCGTAAGAATGCATTGAAAATATAACATGGAAAATGACACAATACATATAAAATCTTGAACTAACTACGAACAGTTCTGTAAGTAATCATGTGTGTTTTTTTTACTCAAATATGAACAAAGCGAAATTAAAAAAGAAAGCCAATTTGCAATTTTGAATTGTTCAACCAATAATAAGATCAGATCTTAAAAAGGAAAATGGTTCCATCTAACAGGTAAACTCATCAGATTAGACCAATATACCACATAATAATTATGTTTTAATATTATAATTTTGAAAATTTTCAATTAAGTTGTATTTTAATGATATACAAATCTTAAGATGGGATAAGGACATTATAAATCATACTTTATTTAGATAAATCAAGCACATGTATTTGTATGTCATATTCATGTTTTCATTAAGGGTATTGATTCATACGGTCCTCTAGCTACTGGACCATAGTCATCCCTTGGCATTGAAAATAAGGAAGAATCTGCAGTTATATAGTTTAATGTAATACTTGAATTATCAGCAACATTTATAGTATATATTTCTTTATAAAAGAAAAATCTCCAAGTACCAAGAAGTGACATTTGTACATTTATCCAAAAACACAAAGTTGAGATAGCATGGGAACTCAGAAGGCAAACAAAGTGAAAAACATGCATGATATGTGTCTCTGGTTTGGTTCAATGTAAAAACACACAAGGAAGAAAAAGGTAAGAGTATTGTACGCATCAACACAATAAGAAAACAACAGAAATAGATAGTCTGTTGCGTTATGAGTTAAAATTACATGTCAGAATTAAATAGATAATTTCTTGATGGATATATAAATTTACATATCAGCTAGCTGCAACATCAAGAAGTGATTGCTTTGTATGACCAATTTATTGACGTATCTATTATGCTCTCTATGCGAAGATTTGGAGTTTCTGAATTCGTAATCTTTATTGATATTTTTTTGATTTTGTCATCAGCCTTGGTTGTCGTGATGTTCATGCTGGTTTGGAGTGTGATTTGTTTTGTCTTTCTTTGCTTGTTGTTGGCCTTTGTATTGGGAGCTAGTGTTTTTGTCACTTTGTTTTTCTTTGCTTCGTCCTCGTATGTTGTTAGTGATTCGGGCTGAGCTTGAAGCTGCTGATGGGGCCCTTTGACTTGTACGAATTGGCTGATGCAAACTTCTTCGTGTTTTGTGTATTCATGAAGCGTTTCGTCAGTACTCTTGTTCCGATATATATCGGTTCGAGTGAGTTTAGTTGCTTCGCGTGGTCTACTTCTTCCAACTATGCAGTGTGTGGTATATATCAACTCTCTGGACTGTTCTTTTGATCCTGCAGTATTATCTGTTTTCTCTTTCCACTCTATCTGTTTGTCCGATGAACTCATTGATTAGTCCTTTCTGAGCCCAGTGCTCGATTTCGTCTTTTGAGTTGTAGCATTCTTCAGTATCGTGCCCATGATCATTGTGGAATGAACAATATTTGCTTTTGTCTCTTCTTTTTGGATTCTCTCTCATCCGAAGCGGCCAGTTGACGTTGTCCCTTCGCTATGTGTTTTAGTACATTCGCTCGACTCGTCTTCAAGGTTGTGTATGGCATGTATGTGGTCTTCATTACGCTCATTACCCGTTCGTGTCGAGTTCGCGTTGGTTGTGACCCCCGGATTATTGTCGTCACGATTCACTCCTTCCGCCACTCCGGTGCTTTTTTGACAGGTTGTCGCCTTCCCGTTGTCCATCTTCCTGCCTTCTCTCTTCATTTCTTTCCCGTTTTCTTAAAAAAAATTCTCTTTCTTGGTCATTTTTCCTCTTGGTTGCATTCCTTTCCTCCAGGGAGATGTGCTTTTGTGCTATTTTTAGTAGGATTGTCATGCCCCTTGGGGGCTCTAGGTTAAGAGCGTCAAAGAATGGGCCTCTTTTTAATGCAGCCATGAAGGTTGTAGCGGACTGTGTCATCGCTACATCCGTCAATTGTCAATTCATTGGTAAAGCGGGTGACGTATTCCCGTATTGTTTTGTCAGATTTATGTCTGATGTGCAGAAGGTAGTGTGGCCCTTTCCTCATTCGCTGGCTTCCGATAAATCTTGTGATGAAAGTAGTGGTAAGAGCTTGAAAGGAATCTATCGACCTCGGTGGTAGGCTATTGAACCAGTTCATCGCAGTAGAAGTGATGCTAATTGGGAATGTTTTGCATAAGATTGAATTTGTGGTCTTCTTCAAGGCCATAATGTGGTGGGAGTGTCTCAAATCTTGTGATGAAAGTAGTGGCCAGAGTTTGAAAGGAATATATTGCCCTCGGTGGTAGGCTATTGAACCAATTCATCGCAGTAGAAGTGATGCTAATTGGGAATGTTTTGCATAAGATTGAATTTGTGGTCTCCTTCAAGGCCATAATGTGGTGGGAGTGTCTCAAATGATCGGTTGGGTCGGAAGTGCCATCATATACCTCGAATTTTGGCGGAGTAAACTTTTTCGACATTGTTGTTTTCATGAGGGCGTCAGAGAACGACGATTTTGCCAACTCGTATAGTATGCTAGGATCCGTGATCCCTATTCTGAACAGGATTTCGGTAAGCGTCCCTTCATACAGTGGATTCTTACGTCGAGGGAGTTTGATGCTTTCAAAGTTTCCTTGTTGGGGTTCTGCTAGGATTTCATCACTCCCTTGAGCTCGATTGGCTGAGTTTTGTTGTGGTTGTGCCTGAGCAAGATTAGCCAGTTAGGTGTTCTCCTGTGTAATCTTTTCCAGCATTTTTGTTACGTGTTCCATCTAGATTATGAGCAAATCCACCCGAGGCTCCATGGCATCGTCGTCGGATATTTGGATTGTCCGGACTACTATGTGTTGTAGATTCGAATTCTCGGGGGCTATTGATTCGGTGATCCGGGCTATATCTTCTCCTCCAGTTGTTAGGGGTGCATCAAAGGGAGAGTTGTCGTGATCTGCAGTCTGCATTATTTTATCTGATGGCTTGTCAAACTTTTGTTAGGTTGTGGTGAGTCTTGTCATTGTGTGTTTTGTTTTAGAAAAGGAAACTCGTCATTTCCCACAGACTGCGCCAAACTGATGCGTCCAAAAATCATCCTCGTGTGAGTTTGACCTGCAAAACAACTGTTAGACTGCCAATGACCACTTTTTGTGGTCGAATGCACTCCGATGCTTAAGTCAGTAACTTTGTTGGAAGAAGGATGTAAAACTGGACAAAACTCAGTTAAAGTTGCATACCTTTGTCGAATGTTCCCTTTACCTTTTATAATGGTCGTGGTTAACTCTCTGCGCGACTTAAGCATATGAGACGCAACGAAAGGAAATGTTTTGTAACAGTTTCCTCCTTAATGGAGAAGCATTTGTGGAAACGTAAGTCCCTTCACGACTCTTTCTTGGTGCAACGTTTTTCTTCTTTATGAGAAAACACGTATCGGGCCTGGACTTGGGCTTCAATTTGTTTGGGCCTGGATTCTGATCTTGTTTACGTCTTCTAAGTGGTGGGCCTAGTTCAGGCCTCTATAATTGGCCTCGTTCTTCCTGGGCTGACCCAATAGGTCGAGCATTGTATTTCCGTGATGGGTCTTCATGTCACGTGTACGGTCGTGATAATCAGTCTATTTTGATGTATCATCAATGATAATTGTCAATTCAATTATATCTATATGTCTTTGTTGATGTAGTCATTTGAAGTTTAACAGTTTTAGTAAACAACCCAAATTCAATACTCTTGGAGTTTGCCTAAATTTCTTTATTTTGACTGCAGTTTTATTAGTAATCGCGGTCCTCTTGGAGCATATAATTTCTTTATGGCGATTGACAATTATTATCTGTCATTGTGACATGCTCCCTATTTTTTTTTTCGATGCAATTTTATATGTAATTGCAAACATTAAAAAAATATTTGAAATTAATATTTAAAATGATAACTATATAATTTAATGAAAATATATACCATGAGCTAACTCGTACAAAACTTGAGGCTCATATAACCATTTTTTCTATGAAATTGTAGTAGGATCATATTATGTTCGCAAATTTCAGATTTTTTATACTTCAACTAGATACTTATTCTAATTATTTTGTGATTTTAGTTATATATTCTAGTTCTTACGCTCATTTACTCTTACTAAGGTTATCGATATTGTGACCTTATTTTGGCTTAAAATTGGACTACACTAGATTCAATTTGGTATATCTAATGTATTTTTGATACTTGTATCTTCTATATTAGTTCCTAGCTAGGGTAGGATTTTTTTTTTTTTGTTCCGCTCTTGATGACTACTATTATCAACTAATAATTATTTGTCATTTCGCCTCCTAACTAAAATCCCGAGTCCACCACTGTCCGTGCCCTTCAGTGAACCCCAAGGATTGGTATGATTTACAGAGTTTGAGAAAGATTGGGTCATGGGGAAGCTTTTCCTCTGATGGAAAGGGCAAGCTCTGGTTTCAATCATATGGAACAACTTAATTCTAATGACAGTTACTGATTACGACGCACAATTTATTAAGAAAAGAGCATCGTTTTGGATTGATTGGATGCTGAAGAATGCCCTGTGAGAAAACCCAAAATACACATCTCGACATGTGCTTACGCTGCCCTCACCTCCATTGGTATGGTTATTCAGAAGCCTTATGAATTAAGCTAACAAAAACGGATTTAGTAACCATCTCATTTAACTTTATATTTCTCCATATTTTCACAATATTACTCAGATTATAGAGACAATACATGATGTACTTAGATAGTCAGAACAACAAAAGGCACATAACAAAGCAACAAAACAGAAAAATTGAAATTCTGTTCAAAGACTTCTCTGCCTGCATCTCCTGCCTTCTGATCCGGGGACTACTACTTGTTATGTGCTGATACGAATCCGGGTACCAATAATAACTCGCTTGCGTGTTACCAAATACGCTTTTGTAAACCATCTCCCCAAGCATCCCAACCAAAGGGTGCAACCCACTTGGTCTTGTGGGCATTGCAGCGCCATAACCATGATAATAATAGCTACGATTTTGAGGCAATTGTAAGTGTTGTGGGGGTTGATTATAACGGTAACGATGAGATGCTTGTGGTGGAGCTGGTGTAGATGAAGTGGTAATAAGAGCTTGGACTCCAGAAGCTTTAGGTCTTCTTGGTATGAAGGATTCTTTTTCTTTGGGTTTGGTTTGGCCACGACCATACAGAGGCACTAGCGAGGTTTTTGAGATTACGGACTTGCAAACTGGACATTGTTGTTGTTGGTCTTCAGGAGTAGTAATTGAGTTGCATTCAGAATTGAGCCATTTGTAGATACATGGCCAGCAGTAGAGATGACCACATAAGGTGACTACTGGATCCTGAGCATTGTCCAGACAAATGTTGCAGTCATAACAATCGTTCAAGATTTCTGGTGCAGTCGTAGAAGTCAAGATAGACCTCCAATTATGTGGGGGCAATCCATCTCCATTTTCTTCTTCGTTGTACCGTTCCATCAATCTGAGCACTGTTTCCTAATGCCTTCAAATGAGTTGTTTCGTGCACTCTGGACATACAAACGAGATATATACCAAGATTAGAGGTAATGAAACAAAACTTTGTCCATCTTTTAAAATGTCAGCTTTCTAAAGTCTTAGTTAGAGGTCCCACTACACTAAATTGGCATTTTTATAACAACCCCTAAAACAATATCATTTTTAAAGTGTAACAATTCACCTAACAATTTTACACATTTTCACAAACAAAATGATACAATAGTTGTATCACCATGAAGAGTATGATTATAAAAGTGATACTATTCATGGTGATCCAACTTATTGTATCATTTTTTTTGATACTGTTTTTCATTTTTTTGACTAAATTTAGTTTTGACTTGAAATTGTTTGGTGGATTGTAACATCTCAATAGTGATACTATTTTAAGAATTGTTACAAAAGTGTCAATTTGGTGTAGTGTCCATTTCCCAACCTCAGATTGGTTTTCAAATAATTGAGAGTTGAAAGATCAAATTATCACTAAACAAACCAAATTGTCTAAAGTACTTCATTTCCAAACCCCAAACAAACACAAAATATTGATTAGGGAAGAAGTTAAGCCACTTGGGTGTATCAAAACAACTTCATCTGCTAGAAAAGATACACTAGCCTAAGAAGGCATAGAAAATATAACATGGAAGACACAATACATATACCTTCTCATATTTTATCACCTTGACATAAAATAAGAGTTAAGTTGTCATACGATGAAACACTTGAACTAACTACGAACAGTTCTGTAAGTAATCATGTGTGTTTTTTTACTCAAATATGAACAAAACGAAATTATAAAAGAAAACCAATTTGCAATTTTGAATTGTTCAACCAATAAGATCAAGTATTTAAAAAAAAAAAAATGGTGCCATACGAATCTAACAGGTAAAGTCATCAGATTAGACCAATATATCACATAATAATTATGTTTTAATATTATAATTTTGAAAAAATTTCAATTAAGTTGTATTTTAATGATTTATAATGATATAAAAAGTCTGAAGATGGGATAAGGACATTATAGACCATACTTTATTTAGATAATTCACGCACATGTATTTGAATTTCTTATTCATGTTTTCATTATGCAATATTGTCAACTTGTTCAAATAATCAGATTAATGGGACATTAATAGTTCAACGCTACCATAAGGAGTATGTACAACAATATGCATGATAACCATGATGGAGGCAATCGTCACGATTAGTCTTTAATCTTATCCAAGTAATAAGAATTGAGTCATGCAAGTTGGAAAGGCATTGTAATTAGCTTCTTTAATTAGTTAACAAAAAATAAACACATCATGATGAACACTTCACACACAAATCATGAAAACATCAAAATATCAGATGGAAGTGACCCAAGTCCTTACATGACAGTGTCTGCAAGCAATCATTTTTACACAGAATTTTGTATAATAATTGGATGAGATTGATCCAAGAAAAGGAAAAAGGAAAACAAGGCAGATTGGATATGGATATAAGGTGATTGACCCATTCCCTACCCATCCCGCCCCATCTCACTTGATAAGACTCCTTTACATTTAGTATTGTAGGGACCAAGATTGATAAGGCAAGGTCAACGTACTAAAGGATATAAAGGGATGTCTTACCCACCCCACCATCCCCACTAAAGGCTTCCTTTTGGGGAGTTTTCTGACAACAGTATTCTCCAAAAGGCTTTGGTGGTGTGGAGTTTTCTCCAAAAGGCATTATTACTATCGAGGAGTGAACCACTACATTCTATCGTAACAACTCCATCTTTTGTGATGCGAGACTATTCAAGCCAATACCAATAACCCAACATTTAATACGTGACGTGACATAAGATAGAGAAAATTCCACAAACGAAAAAGGAATTTGAAGCATAAGGGGTCATCAGTTTGATTAACAATTGACTGCCAATTAGTTCAAACAAACATGACCCGACTTTTTTGAACAAACTAGTGAGCACCGGCCATGTCTTTTTACTGGCAATAGCATTATACTAGAATTGACCTTCCCACAACCATATCAATAACTCTCATCTCAAGGCTGGAGCTAAATTGACAAATCGAATTCCCACAACCACAACACAAGTTAATCAACTTTCAGTCCAGCCAACTCCAACAGGAAAATATCCAAGGTCCCAAAAATAATGCGCCTATCTAACAGTCAATGATGACATCTAATTATGGGATGGCTAGGATAATAAATATCAGTAAGACACAGCAGGTAGAGGAACAAACTTAAGTACATCATTTATATTCCAGGTAGAGGTATGAACATAAGCCATTATTATATATTGCTTTTCTAATTCGCAATTAGTTGAGAAAAAAAAGAGAAAAACTAGTTTTCTAAATTTTTTTTTTGCAGATTATATACACCTATTAGATAAAGGTACGAAACCCAGCTTGTGCGAGTAATAGTAAGACTGAGTCCATAACATTATTTTTGTGGACTAGCAAATTAGGGAAGAATTTAGAGGAAACGTTTAGAGATATATAGTCTAATAATAGAGTATATCCTAGCATAAATGAAAAATCTGGAAAATTGAAGAAATATTATAGATGCATGGTGGTTTTATGGTCAAAACAAATTCATGATCTGCAGGTAAGAAAGACCATATACAGAATCAACATAGAAAAAAGGGAGAAAGCGGCGCGGCGCGGCATGAAATGCTCAGTTTATCTGAAATCACCCGAATTACATTAAGTTTTAGTTTTATTTTTTTCTTTTTCCAATCAAAATCTTGATGAGCGGAGGAAATAAATACAAACAAATTTTGATGACTATTGATTTGTGTGGAAGAATCAGTTTTATGTATTCAACACCTAAGACCTTGAGATGTGGTCAATAAACCTTTCAAAACTCTTGGAAAGAAAGGAGAAAGGAAGAGCTGTCTTTGAAAGAAAGAAGTAGAAGAGACCAAATAAATGCATACATCATTAACCCATCGATGATATTCCTTCTTAAACAACAAATATCATGTAGAAGAAATTGCATATTCACAAGATATCAAACATACTTGCTCGCAAAATATGAAATGAGTAAAAAGAGAAAGTTATGGGAAAGGAAAAAAAGAAATAAGTTTGTATTGATTGAAAGTTGTTCTCACCGTTTTCTTGGAGAATAGTTTTGAGATGATTGTGGTTTTGTAGCAGGGTTTTAATGGAGGAGAATTTTGATCACCAACTGAAAGAAAGACATGAGACAAGTTTTCTGCATAGGATGAATTTATAGAGAGAGCCGCAAAGAAAAGAACAAGATAAATAAATAGATAGACAAAAAGCTTCTCTCAATTTCCGCACTGATTGATTTATGGGAGTTAGAAAAAAACAATAATGAGACACTCGACCTGGTTGGTTGGTTCATTGAGTTGAGATTCTAAACTATGCTTCTAAGGGTGTGTTTGGTTGTATGGAATCTTATGTCAGAAAAATTCATGAGAAGAATTTTATAATTTAGGTTAATTTGAGGTATCACTCCACATCCATCATTTAATTTTGTGATCAATGGTGGGAATGGAAGTCACATGAATATGAGAATCACATACCTTGGGGGAATAAGGAGTGAGATTCTCATGTTCATAGGACTTTCATTCCCACCATTGATCACAAAATCCAATGGTGAATGTGGAGTGATACATCAATTTAGCCTAAAATATAGGGATCCCTCATGGATTCCCATGACATAGGATTCCGTGCAACCAAACACACCCTAAAATCTAAAGTGTTCGTTCATAGGCCATACCTTGGTGCTCTACCTAAACATTTGGAGTGAGTCTAGTCAGCTATGTTTACTAATCTTTTTTTTGTGTTTTTACACTTTTTATCCATTCTCTTTAAAACACAACCACAAACACTAACTATAGAAGGGGTATAAGTGTAAAAAAATCCAAAAAATGCTAGCAAACAAGGCGGCTAGAATTGTTGAAACATTTAATTACAAATGTTTAGATTAGGACTGGGTGGACCTATCATGGCAGGGTCGGCTCTGAGATTTGGAGTATACTAAGCCAAAGTTTTCATATATGATGCCCCCTTATGTTAAATTTTAAAAAAAAAAATTCCTTTTAAAAAATCACATAATTAAATGACAAATTCATGGTTAGGAAGTCACGTTTCAAACTACATGGGTCTGATCATCAGACCTATCAAGCAAAATATGTAAATATAATTGACCAATGCACCAAAACTCTATTAAAGATAATATTGAAACACAAAATATAAAAGAAATGTATTTTCAAAAAAAATTGGTGCTCCTAAAAGTTGATGTTTTGTTGGAGCTCAAGGCGCGTGCCTCTTGGGCCTATGCTCGGGGCTGGCCCTGTATCATGGATTCATAGTTCTAATGAATTCCATTGTCTCGATTTGTGTAGAGCTACATGTGCGCCCGTTATGCATGTTAAACGCAATTCATAAGATGAGCAATGTTAATAATTTTACTAGGATGTCCACGCGCTCTAAGTGCATGGATATTCAGTATTTTTTTTATTTAATTATAAAAATTATTATTTAATTTCTAAACAAAACAATTATATATAATTTTAATGACATATGTATTGTTTATAAATAAATAAGGAACTTCAAATAATTTATGTTAGAAACATAGATATAAGTAATCAGTGTTTGAGATGGTTGGTTTTTATTGTAAAAATGTGAAATGCGGAGGACAAAATGAAAAAATTCAAAAGCTAAATCTAAAGGCCTTTTTGTAATTTATAGATAACTGGAGGGTTTCAAATAAATCATTTTAGAGACTTAGGTATAATTAATGAATGTTTACATGGGCTAATTTTGATTGTATATAGTTTAAATATGGGAGGGTAAACTGGTAAAAAAAATTAATAGTATTTTTCATATTTTACCCACTTTTTTTTTCTTGTAAATACCCTAGAATTGGAAGGGCAAACTTGGAAAGAAAAATTAGGTTTAAGACAATTTCACTGTTCCTCCACTGTTCATTTGGGGAACTTAAAATAAGTCACATTAGGGCTTAGGTATATACAATTATATAATGTTTGGGAGAGATTGGTTTTAAATATAAATAGCTTTAAGTTGGAAGGGCAAATGGGGAAGGAAAATCAAGTTGAAGACAACCTGCATTATTCATTTGAAGGAAGAATGTTATACTATCCAAATTAGACTCAGGTATAATTATATAATGTTTGGGAGATGTTGATTTTAAATGTAAATAGATTTAAGTTGGGAGAGCAAAATGGAAAAGAAAAATCATTTGAAGGAAGAATAGTTATACTATTGAGATTAGATAATTTCATATAATGTATTATTATGTCACAAGTTATTCAGTAATTCAAGCCTGATCAGTTTTTATTTAGTGAGATTGAGATAGAGTAACTAGTTTCATTTGGAGTGTCTAATTGGAGTTTAGATTCCACTCTATTCCGATCAAGTGTCACCCTTTTGCGAAAACCGGCCTAAGCCTAACAAATGTTCAAATAGCTCATGCGTACAATTATGTTCTCTATTTGCTTTAACCATCCAGGGTTTATTTGATAGTTTGAAAATTTTGGCTAGAAAATCATTTTTCAGTGTTTGGTTAGCTATATAAATAGGAAAACAATATTTCGAATCCATTTGATTTTTTTGATTTTTTTTTCAGACCTTCTCCCCTGAGAATATTGTTTTCTGGGTAAGTGTGGAAAATATTGTTAGAAAAAACTTTCCAACTTATACAACAAAACCTGATTTAAGACTAAATTTATACCAATGATACTGAGTATAATATTTTGAGTACAATCAAACACTAAAAATCATTTTCCTATAAAGTAATTTTCCTAGGAAAGTCATTTTTTGGGTCTGTTTGGTTGCATGGAAATTGAAATCGTTTCCATAAATCCGATTCCGATGTCTCCCTCTCGGACTTGGATTTCCATGAGTAGTAAGAAAATAGTCTTATGAAGATCGATTTTCTGCTAATAAATAGACAACCAAACAGCAAAAACTTGCATAACAAGGGAAATAGATTTCATTTCCCAAAAAAAATGGCTAACCAAACATACCCTAAATAAAATTCGATTTTTCAGGCTATCAAACACACCCCAATGTTTCCAATTTTATCTATTGTTTCTTCGATTTTATTTGTTCTTCTATTTTCGGCTAGAACCAAATTTGGTCAGTTTTTTCAGGCTATCAAGGATAAGATGTCATCCATTTTGGTCAGTTTTTTCTCCAATTATCCAAATTTGTATTCTAGTTTTACTTAAACAAAAATAAAAACGTTCAAGTCGTATCCAGTATTCAACTCATTTTACTAAATCTGGTCATTTTGTTGAAAATGTAAGTTGACCTTTGTCATGTTTAATCTAAAAAACAAACGGCTGGTTAATACGCAATTTTGAACTACCTCCCGCGCCTTCTTCATCACAAATGTTTTGATTACTCGACCTGTCACACTTACATCCATGCATGGCTTTACGCGGTCTATTAATTTCTAATTTTTCATACTCATTTATTAGTTTGCATGATTGACTGTAAACACTATTTTGTAATAAATGGGGAACATTACAACTTTTCATGCAGAGAAAATAGTGGGTAGTTGGTCGACAAAGAAAATTAGCTTAGTCCTTCATATTTCATGCACTTAAAAATGGAAAAATTATCTCTTGATCATCCTCAACCATCCTTGCCAACCTTTCCCTTCAAAATTGCTTGAAGGGTGAGCACTTTTTTTTGGTTAAAACATATAGCATAATATATTAAATCTAAAAGTAAAACATACGTCCAACGAAAGTAGCTAACTCGTGAGCTTCAGTATTAAGCTCGCGATGAATAAAGTTACAGTACCAGTCACAATTAATAATAATTAAGTTTTTAATACTACAAATTAGAGGGCGCCACATCCAGCATACGTTTGTCTGGTCTTCCTAGCTCTTTTCATTCAGGATAGTGATAAGAGAGCCTGAATCCCCCAACAAGAAACCTGTTCGCTATTGACGTGATTGAATAAGCAAAAATGTCGTCTCTGCTGCGAAGCACATAGCCATGGTGCTATCAAAAACTTTTCCTGAGATTGTTGTGGCGACCTTAACAATAACTCTGCCACAGTCGTCCATAGCCAAAATATCAATTGTTTCTTGCTGAGAAGAAGTAAAAAAAAAAAACTATCATCGTAAGTGACGACAACCATATCAGGGTTAAGAACAGTGGAAATTGGAGGAAAATGACAAATGGAGGTTCCAGTTCGGGGTCTGCTTTGAATGTAGAAAGCAGAGGCATGAACAAAAATAAAGACCATGATCAGTATAGGTATAAGTCCAAAAACTACAAATCGAAGTCTCGAAAACCGAATGGTTTTTTTTATCACATTAAGTGTTGGAACTGTGGCAAAAATGGCCACTTTAGAAACCAGTGTGAAGCCCCAAATAAAGATACAGAAAAGAAGTCAGATCTGGCAAATCTTGTGACGGAAGATTCGGATGATGCATTGATATATTCTATGGAAAGCAAACATGAGTGTTGGGTAATAGATTCAGGTGCATCATTTCATGCTACCTCAAGCAAAAGGTTCTTAGAGAACTATGAACCTGGTGACCTAGGTAAGGTGTACCTTGGAAGTTAAAGGATGTGAGACACATTCCTGACTTGAGGCGAAATCTGATTTCAGTGGGGCAGTTGGCGAAAGAAGGTTATTTGATAACCTTCAATAGTGATAGAAAAGTGCAATGACTATTGCACATGGTAAGAAAGATGGTACTCTCTACATGACATCACAAGCAAGTGGGTCAATAATTATTGCTTAAATAAAAGAGGATCCTGACTTGTGGCACCAGGGGCTTGGCCACATGAGTGAAAAAAGACTAAAGGTTATGTAGTCAAATGGGAAACTACCTGGACTGAAATCAATTGATATTGATTTGTGTGAGAGTTGCATCCTTGGGAAGTAGAAAGGGTTAGTTTCAAGAAGTGTGGAAAAACTCCAGAAAATGAAAAGCTTGAGTTAGTTCACACAGATGTATGAGGGCCAACCAAAGTCTCATCCATTGGTGGGAAGTTATATTTTGTAACTTTCATTGATGATCATAGCAGAAAAGCGTGGGTCTACTTCTTGAAACATAAATCAGAAGTGTTTGATGTGTTTAAGAAGTAGAAGGCACTAGTGAGGAGACATGTTTGAAGGTGAAGAAGTTGAGATCCGACAATGGTGGAGAGTGCATTGATGATGGTTTCAAAAGGTATTGTGCTGAGAATGGAATAAGAATGGAAAAGACTTTGCCAGAAACATCACAGTATAATGGTGTGGCAGAGGGGATGAATAGAATATTGACTAAGAGAGCCAAATGTATGCGTTTGCAGGTAGGTTTTTCAAAACAGTTTTGGGCAGAAGCAGTCAGTACAGTTTGTTACTTGATCAACATGGGATCATCATCTCCTTTGGAACAGAGTATACCAGAAGAGGTATGGAGTGGTAAGACTGTAAACCTTTCCCACTTAAAAGTTTTTTATTGTGTTTTTTATGTGCATGTAAGTGATAATTCTAGGAGCAAGCTTGACTCCAAGTCACGTAAATGTTTTTTCGTTGGATATGGTGGTGATGACTTTGGTTATAGATTTTGGGATGGTTAGAACAAAAAATTCATTAGAAGCAGTGATGTAATATTCAATGAAAAATTAATGTACAATGATTGAGATAAAGCACAACTTGTTAGACAGGTGTAGAGTGATCCTGAGTATGTTGAGTTGGATGATATGCCAGATAATGATGTGGTACAGCAAACAGGTGAGATTTTGCAATCACAGAGTACTACATTAGACAACATGACACATCAAAATGATACTCCACGGATTACAGCTCTAGCCCCTATACTCGGGAGATCTTCCCGAACTCCTGCACCGAACAGAAAGTATGTATCCTCTGATTATGTAAATTATTTGTAGCTCACTGGCGAAAATTGTTTGAACTACATGTTACTCACAGATGTTGGAGATCCAAAATGCTATGATGAAGCATGTGAGTTAACAGATTCGAAACAGTGGGGGAATGCAATGAAAGATGAGATTAAATCACTCATCTCAACTGAGACATGAGAGTTAGTTGAACTACCCAAAGGGAAGAAAGTTTTGCATAATAAGTGGGTGTATCGAGTTAAACAAAAACATGATAATTCCAAGATATATAAAACAAGGCTGGTAGTCAAGGGGTTCCAGCTGAAAGAAGGAATTGACTACACAAAAAGATTTTCTCCAGTTATGAAACAGAATACGATTAGAACTGTATTGAGTATTGTTGCAGCAAAAGATTTGCACCTTGAGCAGTTAGATGTGAAAACTGCACTCCTTAATGGCGACTTAGAGGAAGATATATACATGCAACAACCTCAAGGTTTCATATTGAATGGTAAGGAGAGTCTGGTATGCAAATTGAAAAAAAGTTTGTATGGTCTGAAACATGCTCCTAGACAGTGGTACAGGAAGTTTGATGGTTTTATGCAGAAGAATGGTTTTCGCAAGTGCAATGCTGACCATTGTTGCTACTTCAAGAGTTTTGCATCCAGTTTTATTATTTTGTCATTGTATGTTGATGACATGTTGGTTGCAGGCTCAGATATGAGTAAAATTAAAATATTGAAGAAGCAGCTGGCAAATGAATTTGCCATGAAAGATTTGGAGGCAACAAAGCATATTCTTGGGATAAAGATTAGTAGGGATAGACAAAATTTTGTTTTGAAGTTGTCTCAGGTTGAATATGTTGAATGGGTTCTAAAACGGTTCAATATGAGTGGTACTAAAGCTGTTAGCACATCTTTAGCAAATCATTTCAGGTTGTCAGGAGAGCAGTCTCCCAAGACAAAAGAATAGACATAGCACATGGCTATTGTATTGTATGCCTCAGCCATTGGAAGTTTGATGTATGCCATGATTTGCACGAGACCAGACATTGCTCATGTAATGGGAGTTGTGAGCAGATTTATGTGTGATCCTGGAAAACAACACTGGGAGGAAGTTAAGTGATATTGCGATATCTAAGAGGCACCACTCACAGGTGTTTGTGTTTTGGTAAAAGCGATCTCAGATTGCAGGGATTTGTAGATGCAGACCATGCAGGTGATGTGGACAACAAGAGGAGTACCGCTGGTTATGTCTTTACAGTTGGTAATACAACAGTTAGTTGGGCTTCTCAGTTGCAGAAGTTGGTGGCTTTATCTACTACAGAGTCTGAATATGTTTCCATTACAGGGTTTGTTAGAAGATTTGGGTTTAAAACAGGAGAAGAATATTTTGTACAGTGATAGTCAGAGTGCAATTTTTCTTGCCAAGAACGCTATATTTCATCAGAGAACTAAGCACATAGGTACTCGTTACCATTTCATCAGATATGTTGTAAAAGATGGGATCTTGAAACTTGAGAAGATCCAGGGTAGTAGAAATCCAGCAAATATGTTGACAAAGACAGTGACGGCTGAAAAACTGAGGTTGTGTTCAACCTCAGTTGGTCTTTCAGCTTGAGAAGACTAGGATGAGCGTTACACTATGATGTAGATTGGTTTACTGTTTTGATTCAGTCTCCAAGTGGGAGATTGTTGAGATTTGTGGAGTCTGAATATATTTTAGTTTCCTTGTATGAGAGAATAAGAAGTTTCCTTGTATGAGAGAATCGAAAGTTTCCCTGTAGAATACAATAGAAAGTTTTCATGTATGATGCAATAGGAAGTTTCCTTTTAGGAGACAATATGAAGTTTCCTTGTAGGAGATAATAGAAAGTTTCCTAATGGGAGAGCACATATCTTCCTTGCATGAATCTATATATAGATTTCTTGTGGGAGGTTTGTGTAGACCTAGACCTAGAGATTGATAGAGACTTCATTGGTGATTGTAAACATTGATTTTTAGATTCATAGTAGATTATGGTGCGCTCTGTGGACGTAGGCAGATTTGGCCAAACCACGTAAATTCTTGTGTTTTTTTTTTTCTGGAGTAGGCGAATGGTAGCGAGCGAGCTCCAAGTGGAGCATCGCAGGTGCGCGGTGGAAAAAACTTGGCGAGGTGGAGGTGCACACGCAAGTACACGTGCGCGACAACCTAACAATTGGTATCAGAGCCTATGGTTCGACTGGGACTGGGACTCGGTCGGCGAGGTGGAGGTGCAAGTAACACATTGTTCAGGGGATAGACATAGGCGCAAGGTAGTGAGCCAGGTGGAGCATCGCAGGTGCGCGATCCGCCAGATGAATGATCCAGATTAGGCTCTAGATCCTTGCTGAGGTGGTGTCCGGGAGTATCTTACAAGTTCGGACGAGGTGGAGTTAGTGCGGTGATTGCGACTAGGTGGAGCCAACAATGCCGAAAATAGTCGAACCCGTACACCGAGTGCTACCCACAGGATCGTGATTGCGAATGAGACTCGAAGAAGAGGTTGTACTTCGATATGTTGCAGATCGATGGATGGATTGTAGGATGTGTGACGATTCTCGCCAAGGTGGAGATTGTTGGGAAAGTGTTGGCTTGAATAGTCCCACATCAAATAAGGAAGAATTGTCACAAAGGTTTATAAGGAAGTGGTACACTCCTTAATAGCAACGAGACCTTTTAAGATTTTTTTTTTTAAAAAAAAAAATCGCACACCCGAGGCCTGAATGGAAGGCCCAAGTTGCGGGTGTTGAAGTTGGGGACAATATCGTTGCTATGTATAGTGGACCAAGGTGCTCGTTCGGCGTGCCAACAAGTGGTATCAGAACCAATAGTTCGACGGGGACTTGACGATGTGGAGGTGCCGACGACACATTGTTCAGGGGATCAGCCGCAAGGTAGCGAGTCAAGTAGATCATCGCAGGTGCGCGGTCCAATGATCCGGATTAGGTCCCAGATCTTTGCCAAGAGAATGTATCTTACAATCTACCGCCAAGCGTTTTTTAGAACACTGGTGATGATTCGCGCCAATGTAGAAATTGTTGAAAAAATGTTGGCTTGAATAGTCCCACATATAAGGAAGAGTTGTCACAAAGGTTTATAAGGAAGTGGTTTACTTCCTAATAACAACAAGGTCTTTTAAAATTAAATCCCACACCATAAGCCTAGGAAATGGGTGATGTTTAAGTTGGGGACAATATTGTTGCTATATATAGTGGACCAATGTGCGCGCAACAACCAAGTTAACAAGGGCTCAGAAAAGTTTTTTTTTTTTTTTTTTTAAGTTTAGTCTAGAGAGCCAGACCAAGCCCAATACCCTCCATCATCCTAGAAATGTTCATAATGCCCCAATCGAACACAATCACACGCACAGAGATCCCCTTGGCGCTAGGGGCCTGGCTCTCTAGATTTTTTTGTTTTTTTGGTAGCAAGAGGATCGTTTCGAATATCGACTTCTTTGGGTTTCAGTACACTGCCTCCTTGTAGAAGGTATGGTTTTGGCTTTTGGTGCATACCTAGACCATTGATTTTTTTACTTTTGTCACCATTGGATGGTAAATGAGGTGAAGAATCCGAGGAAAACACACTTCATGGTACAATCATTATTGCACTTCATGAAGAAATTCAGTGAAAAATGCTCCTGAATCACTCCAAAAGTGGGATGGGCTGCATGAAAATCGTCATCATTGAAGAAATGGCATCAAGGAAGAAAAGTGTGTATGGGATAAGTTCAGGACTACATCAGAAGGGACAGAATTTGGATTTCTAATGGGCTAAGAGAGGGTGTAGGTGAAATCACAATGCTGGTATTGGATTAAATGTGCAGCAGAATTTATACACAGAAGCCATATACATAGGAGTCGTGTGTGGTATTCAATCATCTCCTTCAGTTCTAGCATGAGCAAAGGGAGCCTTCCCTTTCCAATTTGAGCCATACTGGACCAATTGTTGTGAGGTGAAGCATGGATGATATAACGGAGGCCTTAAGAAAACCCCGCCATAAGAAGAATTCACTGAAGCTATATGAAACCTTCTCTGTGCTAGCAAAATACCGAAAGTCTTTTTTCCCATTCTGAGGAGGTTCTTGGTGGTCGCCCTTGTGTACTACTTAATGACTATCATATATGTTCATCTCCTCTAGATTCATGCCTTCCATCCATACTATCAACTTCTTGAGTTTTGGATACTTATCAACAAAATGCCTAATAATCCAAATCCTCAAACCTGATAAGGCATAATTTGTTCTCCTTGTTCAGGGAAGTAGTCGAGAATTGCAGCTTTGATGTGTGAGAATTAATGTCCATAACATGAGCACGTAAAGATCCAGTGGAGTAGTTCATTCAAGGAGTGAGTTCCACAACCAAAATATGTACTCCCAACAGTTTGGTCAATGACTTGTATCCAACAAGGGATTCTGCAAAGTTGATGTACTTAGGATCCACAATCTGGTCCCAAACTAAACACTAAGCAAGAACATTTCAACCACCCATGGCACTTCATCAAGCACCCAATTCTAATACATGCTCGAGCAAAACTTAAATAAGATATGAAGGTACAACTTCAAACTCCATTTCGTAAGACAACATCCATTGTTCAAGCAGCTCTCGCAAATTTCACCATTCGTTCCCACTGCAACTGTTGGTGAGACCAGTTGTCTTTTCCAATAAACAAATAATCCTGAATAGAGTCGGCCACAAGCAAGAAAGTAAGACCGCTATCCTCAAAGCATTTCCAGTATTGAGAGTCACATGTATGTGTATGCAAATTGAAACTTCGGTCCAAAGCTCTTCGAGTCCCGGAACTAGAAACTGGTCTGTATCGGTACATTCTATAGTCCCTTTGTCCATACTGGCACGGAGTGTAATAATGTGCCCAAGATGAAGGATGGAAATATTGTTAAGGCCGTATACTTGTATGCTCTTCGTGGATCTTTGCTTTTTTGCATAGCATGAAACTCGGCAATGAAAGATGAAACAGTACTTAAACATCCTAAGAAGCCGAATTGAATACCAGTGACAATGATGTCACACTTCGTGGTGTTCACCTGCAACAACCAGAGCATACCTTCTAAGACATTAAATTAAATACTCTGTTACTTCTTTGGTGAAACATAAGGAAACATTAAGGTGAGTGGGTTTGTGCTAATGCAGAAGCATTATAGTTGAGTTTCACAAGTCCCCAAGGGTTGGAACATACCTCTTTCTTCACTGTCGAGAGAGCTGCCATCATGCAGGCAGCTGAAATATTGGCAATTAAAGTCCCGAAGGGTACCCACTTATATAAACCTCTACTTCCTAACCCCCGTCCGTTGAGCTTAGCTAATAGCCATCTAGCCCACACGCCTAGAGGTCCAACAATGTTAGCTAGCCACAATTGAGTATTGGTGTTGTTTCCGTCTATCTGTCTCCTGAGTAAAACCATACTAACACACCATAATAAGCTTAATATAAGTAGCAAGATGAGTGTAACTGCCAAATGCTTCTTCATGCTATCTATCCTACAGTTGGTTCTTGAATCAATTGTTGGACTCCCAAAAAGTTTCTTGAAAACCCCTCTGAAACATTCAGCTGATTTAACTCCTAACTGGATGGACACGACAACAAGTACCATCCCTGTGGAGAACGGCAAAGTGAATAATTAATTCCGTATACGAGGTATTTATTTTCTCATTGAAAAATGAAATGCTATTATTGACAGAAACTACTTCTATTATAACACTATCATAGCGAATGTAACTATACCTATGGAATAGCCAGCTGCAGCGACTACCCATCGGCCTTCAGCACAGAGATCAAGCATTTTCTGATTCCAACCACTGAAAGTTGTAAGACTTCCTAAGTACCCAGTAGTCAGACCAAGGCCAAGATGATCAGATACGTAACATATGTCTCCTTTGAACACAACACCAAACCAGCCCATCAGGAAAGAACCTAACTGGAAAAGAAAGAAATGCAAATTTCATTATTTGAGAGAAGTGAGCCTTGACAATACATGCATTGTTTTTCAACTATTTTACCTAAATTGACAGTAGCAAGTGATATGGTCCCTAGAAGCACTTGCTCTTTTCCATCTTTTCCAATTCAACTTGGATACTTAGCTCACTTTTTCAGTTTATCAATGTAATTATCTGTGTTTTTGTGTGTGTTGTGTAAGAGAAAGATAGATACCACATTCGATGGAAGATCAAGATAGAGAGCAGTTTCGTTGCTTGTGACATGAGCAATGTTAGGTCCAAATAGCTTCTGCAATAAATACCTTGAAAATACCTGGTGCATATTAAAAGCAAGAGGTAAGGTTTCATTCCACAAGAATAATTGAATTGTTCAAACAAATATTAGATAGACACATGAAGGAAACTGTTGCGACGATATGACTTTTGTAACTTTTCAGCGCATAGTTACGAACAGACTTTTGTCCATGGTTTTGAATCTTCTGATGTGTCATAGATTCATAGAGAATTTCTACATATAACAAATGTGCTATTGAAATACATATTTGTCCATTTTAACTTTTAAGAATAGAATACAGTGTATCTGTTACATCTTACATGCACTGGAGTTGAAGCATCAGTGCGCAGATGTCAGCTGATGAAGAAGATCAACAAAAACCGAGTTATAGGTCTCTCTCTAGGAGGGAAATCTCAAAGCAAATTTGCCTGGGATGAATACTCGAGAAGTTGGACATAATACTCACAGCATGGAAATGTTTTTAAAAAAAATGGAATGCTGAACACAATAGACAAAATTCAATAATTTAAGAATAATAACTCTAGGCGTGCATGAGCTAGTTTATGTATCATCTCAGTAGATTAAACAGAGTCTTCGCATATTACCCCAAGTATTCCAAAAACGGATAGATGAACAAAGCATGACATATACTCCAACCAAAGTGGCAATTCATTCTGGCTTTCCTGTAAACAAGTATGCACACCTATGTTAACTATAATCATCATCATTAACAAAGCTACAATCATCACACCATACATAATATCTTTTGTAAACAAAACTATGCAACTAAGGCACATTTTTCTAATCTGAAGCTATGATGGGGGAAAATTTTTTTTTTTAAAAATTTGACTGAAGTTGTATTGCTTAGTACAAGATGCTGATAGAATGTTCTGTTGTAGTGCTATGGCCTTATCGCAGCAAAACATTATATTTCGTTTGTGTAGTATCAAACAATCAAGAAGCTCGAATAAAGCAGTTGTTGGGTCAACCAACATTCTATTTCTGAAAATCTTTCTTCTACTTGCACTACTAATCAAAACATGATCAAATAAACGAGCCAAAATTTTTATCAAAAGCAATCTCAACTTTTCATTACTCCTTTATACCTTACCAAGTGTTCTGCTCAATTAGAAGACTGTAAATAAGAACTGAAGCATCGACAGAGATAAATTAATGCTACCATTAGCATTAAGTAATTCAATTTGATCACTGTAAAACACAACATCATAACAAAAAAAAAATGAGAGAATTGAGTAAGCTAATTAAGAACAGTACCTTGACATATTGGTTTGCTGAGTGTGCAAGTTCACTGGGATTTTTGTCTTTTGAGTCCAATATTGCATCTGCAGAAAGAGGAGAGACAAAGTCTGATTGCAATGGAGGTAAGGTAGTTTTCGTGCTCAACACTGTACTGTCATCTGTCCTAATACATGTTGGCGAATCTGGTTCATCATTTATAGGCACAACTCCGCTTTCAACACAAGACAGTCTCCTACTACTCCCATCACGTCTACTGCTACTCAATTGCCTAAACCCTATATCTCCAGCTTGAGCAAGTTCGATGTCTTCGTCAATTACATTGCTCAGAATGTCAAAAGACCCATGTTTATGTCCATTTCCATTCCTTCCATCATTGTGATCTTGAGTTGTATCTTCACGTATAAGTCCTTGAGATTTGTCAACAGCAGCATTACTTGTAAAACGGGATTCCATTATACTTGAAGGGATTCTGAAAGGAGAATGATGAATAAATTATGCATATTAAGACAATGGGGATGAAAGCGACTAAAATACATGGAAGTTGTTGAAGTAAGACTCGACGTAAACTAAATTTTAAAGAACTAACAAAGAAGAGTGTGTCATGTTATTCCAATCACCCTACATGATTCAAAGACCCAAGAGAAAGTGAATTTTAAAAACCAATTCAAGATAAGATGGAGACCGAAGTTGGTTAAATTTATAAATTGTCTACTGAAGTATTACTATGGGCCGTCTCTTTAATGTCGAACCTTCCAGGGATCCACCAGATCAGAGATTAGTGAAGCATAAAATATGATAATGATGCCTTGCAACAACCATGATTCTTAATTTCTGTTTACTGAAGACTGATTCGTTTATATGAATTAAGAATTTGGTTTGTCATACTAAAACTAAATAGTAGTAATAGTAGAGCAGAACAAAAAATTTTGAGTCAAGAACACCTTTCATATAATGAATGCAAAAACAAGAAGTGAAAGTTTATAATACATATAACAAACTGAAGGGAGAATCTAAGCCAACAAATAATGTCCCCACTATCATCATCCTATAACAGAACCCCACAATTTGATTTTAAGTTTCTTTTCAGCTTTCCATAATAATAAACTACAGAAAATAAGAGATGTTTATTTACTTACTAGATTGGTAATGCTCAAGTTCATCACTATATAATTACTAATACACAAAAAGAAAGAAGAACTCACAAGAGAGATGGAGAGATTTGCTCTTTGACAAGAGAAGACACTCACAAGTAGACTTCTTCTTAAGACAGTTATATCATTTTTTTTTGGAAACCTTAAACTCCAGCACCACTTCTCCTGTAGCATCCACCACAGGCACAACCACTCAATTCACCACCACCAACCCGCCACTGCAACCACCAGTGGTTACTTGATGAATTTGGGATGGGTATATATAGTGGACAGCACATTGTACCATTGTGTGTTGCACTATTTGGGAGTCTAAAGAGTGTCTGAAGTTTAAAGTTTCGAAATGATCTCTCAACCATTCTTTGAATTGATTCTGTTCTAGCTCACATGTTAAGTACATTTATGATGTTACCCATTGGAAGCCATGAGCCATCCATGCAACCACATGCACGCTTTGCACTTTATTACCTTATTGAAAACTACCTTCCTACAAGATAAGCCTGGAATAATTTTGCATTCCATGAAAATCAGATCATACGATGCCTCAAGCTATTTTTCAAATGGAATAGTCAAGCATTTTTTCTGTACTATGGGGTCTCCCTCCATTAAGAATGAAAAAAAATAAAAAAATCTGAAGACACCGAACGTTAACTGAAACAAGAGTTGAAAAGCAAACTTGGACAACACAATATTACCCTACCTTGGCCCGGGATAAGCTCCACCTCAAAGATATTATCCCCAACTTAAACACCATGATTCTGGGTTCCCATCCTAGGCCTTTGTGGTCAGTAGCGGGACCCTTTTGGTCAAGGGGGACAAAATGGCAATGCCAATAAATTTTCCTACCCAGCTGATAATTCAATGACAAGTTTCTACTAACATCAAGTAGACACTCGACTCGAGCCAACATCTCCAACAATAGCTACACCAAACAATGTGTGAAATCATAACAGGTCTTGCCCTCCACATCAAGAATTCAGGTGCTTGTGCAGAACTCCCAACCTAAACTATACTTTAAAACCAAATCACGTTGCACTACTAATTAAATGGTCTTTCAAAAACTCGAATCACAAGCTAAGATTTAGAGAAAAACTAGTTACAATGGGATTGACAACCACAAACAACAAGCATGAGCACAAAAAGAAGAAACAAACCCAATCACATATAATTCTTACTGCTCCTCTGATACCCTTTAGCACTGATAAGAGGTTGTTTCCTCTCCTCTACCCCCATTAGAGACCATCTTCTCGATAACCACCTCATCAGATTTCTCTCCTTTTACCGTAAAGTAGCTTCTACAATCATCTCTCAATGATTCGCTATCATCTTCTGCCTTAGTTCTTAGACCATCTTCTTGATGACCTCCTCATTGGGTTTCTCTCCTTTTACTGTAAAGTAGCATCTACCAATCATCTCTCAATGATCCACCATCATCTTCGGCCTTAGTACTTGGCAACAGACCTTGTAAGAAAAATAAACAAAACTGGTTGAACTAATGCATCGTGTACTGTCCACCGTTAGTGCCTCAACATTGTCCCTTTGGCGAAGCATAATGAAACAATGTGTGTTTGACCACTCTCCAGAAAGGTGTGATTCTTAAAATTCTTCCAGTATAGAAATTAGAAAACCCGAAGTTCAAAATTTCCAATGCTTCTGCAGTAAATAATATTAAATATAAGCATGAAAATGCGTTCCAATGGTCTAAAAGTTCCAACAGGCAACAGTGCATGGTTCTAATAATTAATAAGTTCATAGCTATCAACATATAAGAAAAATACATTCCACACAGAGGTGTTATAAAACTGTTCAAGCATCAGTGCCTAATATCAGCTGGTAAGGACAAATTGAATTATATTCTTGTAATCAGATTAACAAACAATCGGTACTTTCATTCCAAAAAAACATAGATGAACAATAAAACTATGCCAATTTCCACGTCTACAAGATGACAAGCCTCTTCAAGGAATTTAGTCTATTATTTCTTTCAATTTTAATAATACCATCACCAAGAAAAATTAAACATTCACATGACCCATAAGAATTACAAAAGCACTATTTAAACCACTGCCTTATCACTGTTAAAATCTTGTTAGCTAACTATGTATCCTTACTTACTTCATCTAATTACTTGTGACCAACGACAAGTTAATTGCCTCGTTAGTAGGATAAGAGCAAGAAGCAACCTATAGTTGCAAAAACCTTGTTACCATGACCAGAAGCAACCCCTCTGGCTCATGAATTAGATTTGTGTTTTAGTTAACCAGGTCCCCAAAAGGGTTATGCAGAAACTAAATCTGGATTTAAACTGACAAAAATTGTTCTATAATTGCACTCTTGACAGAAGATTATCTTCGACGAATGATGTGCATGCTCTAATTCGAAGAAAAAAAATATCACAGTTTGGATAAATACTAAATTATCAAAGGTAAATAACATCTATTCAATCAACAGTTCAAGAGAATACTGACATAAACACAAATTAAATTTCACAATCTAAAATTGATTTACTCCCAAGGGTTGACATAGTCCATCTTGGTTTCCTATAAACAAACAAGTATAGTAACATTAACCAATATCCTCAACATAAACAAAGATACAATTATACCATAAAACAAAGCATTGAGAGAAGACCATCTAATAACCCATCAAAACGGTGACTATGAGAAATACCAGACACATCAAATCCCTGGCATTATAGAAGAAAAAGAACCCACAAGAACAAGGTAACAGAAAATAAGCGATCTACAAATTGAATAAAGACTGTGGTGAATGCGAGCATGCGTGCAAAAACAAAATTCAAACGCGCATCCCGGGGGGAATGGACGGCTCCCCCTCCCCCCTGTGGGGTCCCTCGCTGCTTCCCTCGACAATTAGAATTTTACATTTAATAGCATATGAACTCAGAAGTAAAGTTTCAAATTTCCTCACCAAATTGCTCAGAAGAGGACATTCTTTTTGGTAGAATCATCCAGCAAAGAAGAAGAGTGGATGTGGCTTCAAGCTCTTTCAATAAAACATGAAACAAACCCCAGGTAACTAGCACACTGAAAATTTTCAAGCATGCCATGTTACCAACTACCAACAAACCAGTGATCATCTAGAGCGATTTGGGATAAGGCAGACTCTGCTATAAACTCAACAGCACCCCTTTGTTTATGAGATTTATTATTCAGAGAAAGTGTTTGTAGGAATACCATGTAAAAGTACCCATATCCAATAAGTGGTGAATATCTAGAGAGGTGTGAGGCATCCCTTTCATGAGATTAAGCGGCTTCTTAACAACAAATTTGCCAGCATTTTCTGAAGCTGATTCCTTGCCAAAGTTCTCTAGAAGAGTTTCTCTTGAGTAGGAATCTGAATAAGATCAGCCAACTTATGCACTGCCACTCGATTGTCAGATAACTGTGGTTCAATGCACCCAGAGGGTTCATAATGAGGAAATTTTGTAACAACAGGATCCTCTCCAATATCAACTCCTTATTGATTTTGGGATATTGCTTCCTGGTAAAAGGTCACAACGGTTTTGGTTTTTGACATGTAAATCATTGGTATTTAACCTTTGTCAACTTTGGATGGTAAATGAGATGAAGATTCTGAGGAATGCACAGGGTTGTCAGTGTTTTCTTAACCAGGAAAGGGGTGGTGTTGAAGATTCCATCTTGCTTTCCTGTAAACAAATGGTGACTATGAGAAATACCAAGACACAAGAACCTCGTGCCACCGTAGAAGAAAAAAGAACCTCGTGCCACCGTAGAAGAAAAAAGAACCCAAAAATAAGTGATAGAAAGTACCCAACCCAAAAATTAAGCATGTGGTGAATATGAGGATATTTATGGGAACACAATAATTTTGCCAGAAGAAGTACAAGTAATTGTTCATGCATGAATTTACAAACATCAATAGACATACATAATAGCAGATGTGAGCTCAGAAGTGAAGTTTCACATATCCTCACCAAATAACCCAGTAGGACAAATCTTCTTCTTCTTCTTTTTTAGTAGATTACACCAAGAAAATGTGCAGAATGATATGGCATTCAGGCTCGTTATCAATAGCTCAAGGAAAAAAAAAAAAAAAAAGGGGGGAAACAAGCCAAGTAATTCGCACAGAGATAAATTCTAGCAGGGGTACCAATGACCCAGTGATCTTGAGCAATTTGGGAGTAGGCAGACTCAGCTATAAACCAAACAACACCCCTCGTTTTCAGAGAGACGTTAGTGTTCTTAGGCATATCAAGAGAAATATGCATATCCAATAATGGGTGAACATCAAGAGAGGTAAGAGGCTTCCCACGTGCAATGAAGGTGTAACAACCATTTGAGACCATAATGATTATACATTAGCTTTAGGAGCAAACTTTTGAGGCAGCTTTTGTCGTTCGTTCCCTCGGCAAATGTTGATCAAACCAATTCTCAATTCCAATAAGCCTGAAAGGAGTCAGCTAAAAGCAGAAAAGTCAGATTGGTATCCTGGCATCATTTCGATGGTTGAGAGTTGAGACATTCATAGATGCAAATTCGAACTTCAATGCAAAGATCTTCTCAACCGGAACTACAAGTTCGTTTGTGTTGGTATATTCTACAATCCCTTTGCCCACACTGGCACAGAGTATAATAATGTGCCCAATATGAAAGATGGAAGTATTGTTAAATTAGCATATACATATGCTCTCCAAGGATGTTTGCTTTGTCTCATAGCATGATATTCCGCAATAAAAGTTGATACGGTACTTAAGCATCCTAAGAACCCGAATTGAATACCAGTGACAATGATGTCACACTTCTTGGTGTTCACCTGCACCAAACCGAGCAAACCTTATAAGACATTGAACTATTCACCATTACTGCACTCCGATTGCCTTTTTTTTAGTGTAACATAACATAACATTAAGCTGAGTGTGGTTACCATTGTACTCATGCAGAAATACAAGTTGAGCTTCACAAGCCCCCAAGAAATTGCAGTTCTTACATCTTTTTGAAAGTGGCAACTTCAAGGAAAGTAGAAGTTGGAATTCATAGGAAATGCAAAAGTTGGAACTTACCTCTTTCTTCACTGTCGAGAGAGCTGCCATCATACAGGCAGCTGAAATATTGGCAATTAGAGTCCCAAAAGGTATCCACTTGTACAAACCTCTACTTCCTAACCCCTGTCCATTGAGCCTAGCCAATAGCCATCTAGCCCACACACCTACAGGTCCAACAATGCAAGCTAGCCATAATTGGGCATTGGTGTTGTTTCCGTCTATCCGTCTCCCAAGTAAAACCCCACTAACACACCATAATAAGGTTAATATAAGTAGCAACACGAGCATAACTGCCAAATTCTTTTTCACGCTGTCTATCCTATAGTTGTCTCTTGAATCAACATTTGAACTTCCTTTAAGTTTCTTGAGAACCCATCTGAAACCTTTAGCTGAGTCAACTCCAAATCGGATGGATTCGGCCACAATCATCATCCCTGTCGAGAATTGTGAATTCGAAAATGAGTTCCATATTAAGAAATGTTTTCTCAATGGAAAAAAAAAAAAAAAAGTACGACTTCTATTATAACCAAGATACCAAATGCAACTGTACCTAAGAAACTACCAACTGCAGCATCTACCCATTGGCCTTCAGCACTAAGTTCAAGCATTTTCTGATTCCAACCACTGAAAGTTGTAAGGCTTCCTAAGTACCCAGTAGTCAGACCAATGGCTAGAGAATCAGATACATGACATATGTCTCCTTTGAAAACAACACCAAACCAGCCCATCAAGAAAGAGCCTAACTGGAGGAAGAAAAAAAATGTTAAAGTTCATTATTTGAAACAAGTGTGCTAGCATAATATATCCTAATGTGCATCTCCTTCAACTATTCGGCTTAGTTTGACAGTGGCAAGAGATGACATCCCTTGAAGAACTAATGTTTGTTTTTCTTCTTTTTTTCCATCATTCCTAGTTCAATTGGGATACTTGCTTCTTCTAAGTTCCAATGTCGTCTATCTGTGTGTCTGTGTGTATTTGTCAGTGAGAAACATACCACATTAGATGGAAGATCCACGTAGAGAGCACTTTGGTTGCTTGTGACACGAGCTACACTGGGTCCAAATAGCTTTTGCAATAGATACCTTGAGAATACCTGGTGCATATTACAAGCAAGAGATAAGGTTTCATTACACATAAAAATATGAATAACTGAAAGTTCAAAGGAATATTAGAAATGCATGTTACGGAAACTGTTGCGACAAACAGTCTTGACTTATGTCACTTTCCCATAGTTATGAACAGTCTTTAAGTTTTAGAGTATCTACGGTTTTGAATCTTCTAATATGTCACAAATTCATAGAGACTGTTCATAGATTCATAGACTGTTCACAATTTCCTAGACGTCTCTAAAAAAAAGCTACGCTTGCTTTGCCTATGCTATCATCGATAGGCTGTTGGCATTTGATCAATAAAAGTTAAACACATGCCAGGCACACGCTTTTTTTTTTTTTTTTTTAACTTTTTCTTTTTCTGTTTTCTTTTCTTACATGACTAAAGGGTCAAAACCCTGGACAACATTCAGGAATCTAATAATTGATAAACAAAGTCTAGCATATTACCCCAAGTATTCCAAACACGGATAGATGAACAAGGCATGATATATACTCCAGCCAAAGAGGCAATTCCTTCTTGCTTTCCTGTAAACAAGTATGCACATCTACGTTAACTATAATCCCCATCCTTAACAAATCTACAATCATGCAACTAAAGCACATTTCAGTGATGGAAAAAATGATGGTCTTAAACTGTGAAGTTGATAATGCTTAGCACAAGATACTGATAGAATGTTCTGTTGTAGAGGCATGCCCTTATCGCAACAAAACATAATATTGTGTAGTATCAAAAGCTAAAATATAGTAACTGTTGGGTCAACCAACATTCTATTTATGACAAGCTTACTTCTATGACCATAGCACTACTAATCAAAATACAATCAAACAGCCAGCCATGAGGTATATAGTAATCTCAACTTGTCCCTGCTCCTTTAGCTCTTAACAGATGTTCTACTTAATTAGAAGAATATCAATCAAAACTGGTCAATTGACATCACTAAAGTAGTGCCATTCTCAAGTAATTTAATTTGATGATTTAATCACTGTGAAACACAACAACCTAACAATAGAAATGAAATTATTGAGTAAACTAATTCAATACCTTGTCATACTGGCTTGATGGGTGTGCTAATTCAGTTGGATTTTTTTCTCTTAAGTCCAAGATTGCATCTGCAGAAAGAGGAGAAACAAACTCTGATGGCAATGGAGGAAAGGTAGTTGTGCTCGGCACTTTACTGATATCAGACAGAACATGTGTTGGCAAATCTGGTTCATCATTTATAGGAACAACCCCACTTTCAACAAAAGACAATCTCTTACTACTCCCACTACGTCTACTGCTACTCAATTGTCTATCCCCTATATCTCCAGCTTGGGAAACCACTTCACTTTCGATGTCTTCGTCATGTATTTGTGGTGCAATGCGACTCGAAAAACTAAGTGAATGTCTTCTCCAAGAAGAATTACTCCCATTACTCACAATGTCAAACGAGCGACGTTGATGTTCAGTTATGTTCCTTCCATTATTGTGATTTTGAGTAGTACTAGTATCTTCATGAATAAGTCTTCGAGAGTTCTCAAAGGCATCATTACTTGTAAAACGGGATCCCATTATACTTGGAAGGGATTCTGAAAGGTGTACGATGAATGATGGTTACAATAATGTTGAAGATGCATATAAAACAATGATGACGAAGATGATTATAAAAACATGTAAGTAATTGACATAAGATTTCATATAAACTAATTAGAAAATAAACAAAGATGAATATATCATGTTATTCCAACCCACCCTACATGATTCCAAGTACTAAGAGTTGTTATTCCAACCTACCCTACATGACTCCAAATACAAAGAGTTGTTGTTCCAACCTACCCTACATGATTCCAAGTACAAAGAACACTGAGTTTGAGAAAAAAACACATGAAGGATGGAGAGTTGTTTATGGGGTGAATCAGTGTAGGCCATCTTCATGTCCAAAATCAGCACTTCACCATACTTTACTGATTCAGAGAATACATTGTATCTTTACGTGCCAATATATAGTATTTTCTTTTTCTTTTTCTCTTTCTTCTATGATAGAATTTGATAGATATTCTAGAGTGTTCCATACATTAGATATTAGAGACGCAAAGAAATATGATAAGGATGCCTTGATGTTACCTAGTAACAACATACCATTTTAAACACTGCCTCACAAAGTCTCCACCAACTGAGGTTCCCTTAGATTTATTTGATATAATTTAGGCTGTGTTCCGTTGCCAAGACACTTCTAGGGAAGTCACCCATCTCAAGCACTTTTGCAAGAATAAGATCATGATCAAATAAATAGGAATCAAAACTTCTCATAAAATATGGTAATTGAATTAACGCGTGTGGATGGGGGGATGGGATGGGATGTGGTGAGGAGTATGTTTCCTATGACATTCCACTGTTTGGTTGCAAAATTGTTTTCCCTTTTTTTGTTGTGGGGTGGGGGGCATCGACATGGTTTATCCCATTCACAAGTGATTTGACGTTATATTCATTTCTAGTGGTAGTAATTGAACTATCTGCATAACCATTACAATTGAACCTTTAAAGAAAAATACCAATTTATGTACAAACTATCTACAGATCACCCATTTTCCCAAGATATGTTCAATTGACTCTCTACAATTATTTCTTTTCGACTGAGATAGATAAAAGAATAATTTGCTCAAATAGATACTTTTATTCTATTTAACGAAGACATCAGGTATTGAATTAGACTCAAATTAGAGAATAGTTTAGTGTGGGTTAGGTTTAATTGACTTCTTTCAGATTTAGGCCAGATATAACCCACCCAACCACCCATGTTTCATCCCTCCACATAATCCCAGCTTCAAGATTACATCTTTCAAGTTTTTTTAAGTTCACAAAGGCAAAAGGATGATTTTTTTGTTTTTTTGTTTTAGTTCACAAAGGCAAAAGGGTGATATATAACAATAAACTAAAATGATAATCTAAAACATCAAATCAAAACACCCTTTTTCAGAAATGTCCCCCACTATAAGAATACCCCCATCCTAAAATCTGATTTGAGTGCTTTCAATTTTCTACCATAACCATAATAAACTAAAAAGAAAAGAAGAGATGCTATTGGTAGAAGAAAAAAAAGGTGATAGTGCTAAAGATCATCATGAACATATAATAATACTACAAACTACAAACCAGAAATTCCAGAAAGCTGACAAGAAAGGGATCTCTAAAATGGATTAAAAAAAAGAGAGACGGAAGCAAAAGAAACAAGAGAGATTACTGACAAGAAATCCCAGAAAGCTGATGATCCAAGATAGACAGGGAGAGAGAGATGAGAGGTTGTTCTGTGAGCCTGTAAGGAGAGAGGACAAGTTCACGCGTGTGTGGTTCTTTGTTCCTTAAATCAACTTCAACTTCAATTTTCTCAGTCCAAAAGCTCCGTGTTGACTTTTTGTTTTTTTCGATCACGTAAGCAATTTGAAGTAGACAACCAAAAATTGGATTGGGCTAAATTGGAATGGATTGTAATAAAAAGGGATCAGATATCCCCAGCATCCCAATTTATCTTGGTTACTATCTAATTCTATCTTATATGAAAATTTCTAAAGAGTCAGGCCTGGCCCAATACCGTCCATCATCCTCGAAAAAGTTGATCTTATATAATCATTGTCAAATAAACATTAAGATTGTGTTGGGTTGAACAAATAACCAATCACATCGATCGAACCGAATCAAACCGACAAATTTAGTTTTTATTTTTTTGTTTCAGTTTGGTTATGAAAGAAATAAAATCACAAAAATCGACGAGCGAATTACCATATGCATGTTTGAAAATTTGGTTAAAATGTTATGTACTTTGACATTGAAAAGGTGTTGTTGCTTTAAAATGGTGATTCAATGAGGTTAACTTCACGCGCACTCAATGAAGGCCCACTTCTCAACTATTGGATTAAATGGATTTAGATGAAGTTGTTAAACCAAAAAATGGAAAGATTTATTAGTTTCCTAAACTTACACAACTCTTTATTTTATGCTTTAGCAACTTCAGTCCCCTTTTCTTCTTCCCATCTTCTCTACTATTTATTTCTTTGTTTTGATCTTCTTCAAAATAAATCTAATTCCTAAACCATTTAGTTTTATCTTTATGATGAAAAGTTTCCTAGACTTCTCCATAAGTGATTTTTTCTATAATTAAACAAGATTTTAACGAACTACAGAAAAAATATGATTATTGAATTTCACGTCAAGATATATCGGTTTTGGATATGATTGAAGAAAATTGAAGATTTTTTTTTAATTTAAACTCGTTGAGGAGGTCCAAGAGGGCATGAGCATGGATTATTATTTAGAGTTTTCATACTATTGCACCCTTGTTCTCAAATAAGATGATGGATGTCATTGATTATGAACAATAAACTACAATATATATATATATATTTCATTGATTCTGTAGAAGAATTTGCGTGATCAAATGATGAAGAAGAAGAGGGAGAATGAAGTTTCTAAAACTATGGAGTTGTGGGGTTTACGGAACCAATAAATCTTTTCATTTTTTTGATTAACATCTTTATCTAGATTTATCTAATCCAACAGTTAAGAGGTGCACCCTCACTGAATAAGCATGATGTTGACCTCATTGAATCACCACTCAGCTAATTTATTGTGCACATTACCACATAAAAAATAAATAATTTCTATGCACATTACCACGTTAGAACAAAACACTTCGTTAAAAAAAAAAAAAAAAAACACATGAATGCATGTGGGAATGTGGGACCTTTAATTAAACTTTTCCAATAACCAACATCCCTTCCAAATAGTTTATGCACATTCTTTTTAAGGTTAATTGCACTTTTCCTCCTAAAATATATAGTCAACTCAGTTCTGCCCCTAATTAACATTCATATTGCACTTTACTTCTTAGACTAACAATCAACGTACCTTGACAGTTAAGGCACGTGCTAGATTAAAAAAGTCATATTTTATTGCCGAAATACCCTTTATGATCTGAAGGCTGAGATTTAAAGTTGATGCAATTAAAATCGAAAGCTGAGATTCAAACTTCTACTAAAACGTTGGGATAATCCGCCAAGTCCCCCTTCACCACCACTGTTTCCACTACACCACCACCGTTTCCACTACACCACCAATAACTCATCCCTCTACTTCTATTACTACATTTACATATTATTTCACTTTAGATTAAATATTCAAGCATCAATAAATGGAAAAGCTTACCAAGTTTTGATGGCAAGCTTGAGTTGCAGCTCATCTTCATCATCTGTTAAGTCAGTTCTGTTGCAGGGGGGCAAAGTTACATTCAAATTTATTTTAAGGGGTTAAGTTCATGCAAGTAATTTATTTTAAAGGGTTAAGTTACTGCTAATTAACAATTTTTAATTGGTTTTCTTGCAGATCCCATGGTGTCATAAGCACAATCAAACAAGTGAATAGGAGGTTTGAAGTAGACAAGTTTTTGAAGGAGTAAATGTACATTAGATGTTAGAACACAATGTAAATTCATTTGATGTTCATTGGATGTCCTTGCAACAAAATTTGATGTTCTTGCAACAATGTAAATTCATTTGATGTACATTAAATGTTAATAGCACATTGTAATCAAATGTAAACACTCCCTTATTGCATCTAGCACATTGTAATCCAATGTAAGCTAGATGTAATTTTCTTGGCTAATTGCATCTAGTTTTTTCATCAGACACCCCCTTATTGAAAACCTTGAATTGAAAAGCCAAAATTGGCAGACTCGTAAAACTAAATTGTATACAAAATTTGACAATCTCTATTATCAAATCTCTTTTAAGTTGACAAAATTAATCAGACCTTGACGATACAGGCTTTTGCAAAATTGTAAGCTCAAAGAATTTACAAAGATCATGCCATTTTGGTTGCAATTGAACTGATCACAGTTGCAGTTATGGCTTACTAACCAAAGATTAACCTTTAACACTGGAATTTGAATTGATCTGTATGTTTAAGATGGAATTGACGCACAAGCAGAATATCTATAATGTTTTCATTACAAGTACATTGTTACAGATCCACCTTGCGTGGAATCTAGTTCTCGTTATCTTTCTTCTCTTTAGTATTTCGCGTCCCCTCCATTTAACACTGGTGATGTGTTCTATGAACTGACTTGCATTGTCTCTCTGCCCCGTTCAGATTGGATTAAAACACTTTCCATCTCCGAATGCTGAGAATTCAGGCCATTGATAGTCAGAAGCTTGCTGAGCACCCCTTCCTGATTCAGCCAGCACTCTAAAATATGCATGGGGTCCCCAACCTGCATGAACAACAAGAACTGGGAAACAAGATTTAGAAGCTCTTCAGTCTGGAGCTACAAAACAATGAAACAGACACCTAATGAAATTAGATCACTGACTTCAATTTGTCAGTATAGTAAATTGATTTCCTCTAATTGCATCACCATATAAATCTAGAATATCAATCTTAGTATAAATCTGTGATACTTATGAAAATCCTAAATCGGTGGAGTTCGACTTTGCAACCACTTGAGCTACACTGTTAGCTTGGTGCTTGATTCAAGATTGAGAATATCTTCGACGTGATCAATGTCTTTGACACTTCAGAAAAATCACACGCATTGTTAGGCACAGTCACCGCACCAAGTTTCAGAGTCCCCAGCTTCCTCCTTTCAACAGAATGAGAGCGTTTCAAGAATGGAAACGGCGTTGACGGCATAGAAGTTCTTGAAACAAGAGGCGAAGGACATTACTTTATTGATTAGATTCTGCACCTTTCAATTCTTACTTCAATTACTTGACACAAATCTTTCAAACTTTGCTTAAACTCCATCACCACACCTCAAACAATTCGATGACCATCAGACGGTTGAATGTCTCATCCGTGTCGTGGTTCACTATGTTTACTAGTATGACCTTGACATTGGACAAATTATAGCTCCTAATGATGAAAAAAATTAGTTAGTTTCAGATTGTGTAATCAGAAGAACTTGGATTGTTATGTGGAAGGACATACCTGCACTGATCATTGATGTGTTGTTTCTGTAAGGCAGAATTGGTGAGGGCAGTAATCCGAAATTTTTTGTACTTGTGAGCGATATGCAGAGTGAGGGATCTTGTACTACATCCTAGATCCAGAACACTCACAGCATCTCTAATTAGTTCATAAAGTTTGTCCTTCCCAACCACAAAACCCTCAGTTCCAATTCCAATAATTTCAGTTAGAACACAAATTCCATGCATTCAAACTTCCCAAATCTCTTTTTGTTCTTCACCATCACCACCCACCCAAATTTCATCAAGCACCCATACAAATCCTCTCACAAAATCCATCAACAAATGAGAGAGTAGACACAGAGATCTCAGCCATACCAACCATGTCTTAAATCATGGATGCTTCAAAATTCCAAAACATTGATATCAAACTCCAAACACTTGGACCCTTTTTTAGAATCACATCAATAAGTTTGGAAACAAAGATGGAGATTGGGGGGCAGAGGGTTGAACAAGTCTTTGTTTTGGTTTGATCCCGACGTTGGCATCAAAGAACTCTCTCTCTTCTGTCATTTCTCGTATTCACTCCAAAATCTCTCCCTCTGTTAGGGTTTATTCGTCGATGTGAGTGCGATGAAGGGAAAGGGAAAGCAAGTCGCCATGAAGAACTCTTCGAAGAGGAAGAGAGACGATTCTGACAAGGCCAATGGCAGTGGTAGGAGCGATAAGAGTCGGGGCGTTCTCCAGTTCTTCAACGTCGCTGCGCAAGAAGCCGGCGATGACAACGAGTTTGATTTCTCCGATCAAGGTGAAAACTCTGATATTTTGCTAAGTATTTTACTCTTACTCTGATATTTCGAAAAAAGACATGGAGAAAGGAGATAGGAGAAACAGAACAAAGAAAATGAAAACGGAGAGAGTTTTCCCTCCACTCTCCGTCTCTTTAATGGTACGAGCTGACAGGGAGTTAACCCTAGCCGTCCACATGCCTGGTTCAGGTAACAGACGGTTGGGATTGACATGTTATCGCATCAGGCGTGATAAGCACGTGAATGGCACTTTCATCATGCAAAATAAGAAGAATGGTGACACGTGAGGTGTTTGATAGTCAAGGTATGTTGACTGGTAGTCTGAGGGGGAAAGTGCAATATGAATGTTAATTGGGGGCAAAGCTAAATTAGCTATATGTTTTAGGGGGGAAATTAGGTTTAATTTGCTTTACATTGTTCTCTTTAGAAACATGGTGTCCTTGTCATGAGTAAGCGATTTCATAAGGCAATCTGGATGATCAAACTGAGATCGCTCTTTGTTTAGATATCAATATATGGATATCTATCTAGCTCTCTCCCTTTTTTTGGGATATCTTCTTCATCTTTCCTTTATATATCTTTCAAAACCAACGAAATCGAATAACAGACCGAATCGTTCAACTCGGCTATTACATTTAATCAATTGGTTTAACGGTTCGGTTGGCTATTTTTTACAGGGCCGAATCGAACCGTTTTCAATCCTAAGATTGGGCCTTGATTAATTTGGCAACCCATTAGAATCGGATCTTCATCTGATTGCCTCCTTCATGTTTCAAACCAAGGATTGTCTTTTTGCGAAATTTCGTCAAAATTTTCGTTTTTTAATTACGAAAAGAAATACGATGAAAGAAAAATGACATTTTTTTGAAAATTTTTGACTTTTTTCGTAAATTTCTTTTTTCGCAAAAATACAAAAAAAACAGCAGCCAAAATTACTTTTTTTACGGTTTTTTCTAATTTTATTATTTATTAATTTTTGAAAGCACCCCCTAATTTTCTAATTGTTATTTTTCTACTTATATATTGATTTTTGAAATCACCCCCTAATTTTCTAATTAATATTTATTTCATTTCTAGATATTTAGACTTCATTTAATGTGTTTAATAGATTCATTTACTTGCATCTTATTTTTCACATATTTTATTTACTCTCTAAATTCATTAAATATATTTCATGCATCCTCAGAATTTTTACATTTTTTCTTTACACACATTAAAATAGGAGACCAAAATTAATTCGAAAAATAAAATCACAATCATTGGTGGTATGTAAGAGTTTAAAATGCTTAAATTATATTACTAACATCAAAATTATAAGCGAAATTTGTTCGTTTTTTCTATGCACAACAAAATATTTCAAGAAATATTAGTTAATATTATGAAAAACGAAATCACAATCCTTTCTTACAATTGCTATACAATGCATGAAATTGTAATGAATAATGAGCCCTCCCCTGCCCCCCAAACCTCAAGAATTCAGGAGCTTGAGCAGAACTCTCAACCCAGATTCAACAAACCAAATCACCTTACGCCCGGCTAAACTATATGAATGATAGACTAGAACTTTCAAAAACTCGAACGAACAACGAGCTAAGATTTCGAAAAGCTAGAAGCAATGGGGATGACAATCACAAGAATGAGCACAAGCAAAATAATCAAACCCAAACACATACACTTCCTACTACCCTTCTGATACCCTTTCGCACTTGAAAGCTGATTGCTACCCTCCTTGACATAATGCGAAGCATTCACCACATTGTGATGAATGTCATCTAATTGCTCCCCTTGTGCTTCAACCATCACTGCCATATCCAAGAAAATCTGATGAAGCTCCAACAAGCTCTTCTCAATCTCCTTTGCTGCGGCATTCCGGTCTTGTATTTCCACAACAGTCTCCACCACCTCACCCTTACCCTTCTGCCCACCTTCTTGAATTGCCCTTTGCAAGAACTCCTCTCCACCACCCCCATTAGAGACCATCTTTTCGATTACCTCCTCGTTGGGTTTCTCTCCTTTCACTGTATAGTAGCTTCTACCAATCATTTCTCGGTGATCTGCCATCATTTTCTGCCTTAAACCCTGGAAATCCATCATCAGATCCTTCAGCTTCTTCTGTAAACCATTTGTGACCGATCTCCTAGCTCGATCAGTGGGCGCGGTGTTCTTGCTGTTTTTGGTTTCTTCATTCATTTTCTCAATCTGGGTTCTAATGGTTCGGGCTTTCTTTAACACCCCAGTAACGTCGGCGTTCATCTTGTTCCTAAGAGCCTTCAGAGCTTCAGGTTTGTGCAAGGCCTTGCTCTCTTCATTGGCTTCTTGCAATTGAACAAGAACTTCGCGAATCAATCGCATTTCTTCCTTCACCCTCTCTGCATCTTCAAGAAACCGAGCAAGATTTGGATCAGTTTGGAGGCTTGCCGTCATCTCGAAGTCATAAGCTGTACCAGCTTCAAGATCCTTCATGGCTGCCTTCTTGAGGTCGACATAGCTCATGAACGACTTGGTCATTAGGTCGTTCATCTTCGCAGAAGGTAATAATTGGGTTAGATAAGAAGAAGAAGAATCTCTGTCGATCGAATCGGAGAATTGAGAGAAGAATAAAGGAATTAAACTGAAAAGGCACAAAAAAGCACCTGAGGAAGAACTGCTAAGAAGATGAAGAATAGAGATTTTTAAAAGGAAATGTAGCCGTTGTAACTTTACAGGGTCCAACGGATGTATCTTTTAAGGGCTTTAAATATCATCAAAGAAAAATAGCCGTTGAGATCCTTTGTTGTTTTCAAATAAAATAGCCGTTAAAGATTTGCCTCATCATCTTTTTACGACTTGGAGATCTTCAGTTGTGTCCAGGGATTATCTCATTTTCAACATTCATAATTACGATATCACCTGATAGTGCGTTATTCGCAATGTTGCGTAAAACGTGATGGATCGTGTATCAACGACATGTAGACAAACGGACCCTAAGGGTTTGGAGGCAATTGTTATTGTTGTTAGTACCAGTGTTCTAAAAATCGGTCTAGGCGGTGCCTAGGCGCTAGAAGGTGGAAAACCGCCCAGATTAATGGCTGGGCGGGCTGTCTGGGCGGCTGGGCGGGTCTAGGCGGGTCTGGGCGGGTCTGGGCGGCCTAGGCGGGGTCTAGGCGGACTCTAGGCGGTCTGGGCGATTTTTATTTTTTTTATTTTTTTTTATTTTTTTTAATTTTTTTTAATTTTTTTAAATTTTTTAATATGGCGAATTGTGTTCTTATTTTATTTTATTTCCTACTTTTTAATAATAAACTATTTAATTATTTTTTATTCAGTATATGTCTAAATGTAGCAAATGATGATTACTTAATGGAATTCTCGAATGATCTGTCGGTACCAATTTTACTAATGTAGATTTTATCAAATATAACTGAGGTTATTTATGCAATTTGAAGAAAAATAAAAGAGTACACATTCAAATTTATATAAAGTACCCATCATGACCAACTTCAGTCATTTGAGTTTTAATAAATTTTGTTCACTATTGGTAATTTTTCATGTTTTTAAATTTTGCATATGTATACTGGCATTAAATTGGATGTAATTGATAATGTATTATGCTTAACTTTTGTAAATTATTAAAGTAATAATACAAAACCTAAGACCGCCTAGGTGCCGCCTAGGCGCCCGCCTAGGCACCCGCCTAGGCCCCTGGGCGCTAGGCACCTGCTCGCCGCCCGCCCAGCGCCTAGCGATTTTTAGAACACTGGTTAGTACACCTCTCTAACTCTCTTGCTAGACAAGGCAACTGAGGATAAAGTACGAATGAACTTTGCAAGAGTGTGTGTTGAGATCAATGTAACCAACCTGCTGCCCAATCACATTCATGTGTTAGTAAACGGTGTGAAGACATACAAAGTGGGTGTGGAATATGCATGGAAGCTAAAAATGCAAATATTGCAATGTGTTTAGTCATGGTACGGAAGGATGCCTAAGGAATAGTTCAAAGAAGGTTGTGGTCAAGGTGTATAAACTAGTGGAGAAACGAGCGGGGAAAGCTAAGACGGAGAACCAAAAAGAAGGTTGGGAAATTCCAAAAAGCATCTCACCTTCACCTTCAGGAGTAGGCAAGGTGACGTGAATAGTACACATGTAGTCGATCTAGAAGCTCAAAACAATGATAGGGATGAAGAGCCGGAACCTGTACCCAACTCTGGGCAAATTGCTCCTAACCGAGAAGGAGACAATAAAAGTTGAATTGAATGAAGATAAAGAGGAAATGGATACATCATAGGCTGACTCGAGTGAACATAAAGAAGAAATGGAAATGCAGGCAAAGAATAGCGCAAACAAATAGCCAGTAAGAAACTCATCACCACCAAAGAGTACTCATAGTCGAGACGGGCAAAGTCAATCAAATCGTCGTAGATCAAACAGATCGAGAAAGTCTAATCCCATGTACATAAAGCATGGACCACTCACACCTAAACCCAAGTAAAGGATAACTTTTAATCTCAATTAAGTAAATTAATATAGGATGTAGATGGCTTTCGAATTTTTGCACCAATGCTAGATTAGAGTATTAGTATTCAATGGGTATGCTTTCAAGTTTCAGTGCTTTCCGAATATTTATGTTGAATTCTCTTACATCCTGAGCACTCTAGTAGGTATATTAGATGATTCAAGGTAGCACTCAGAGTTGGTTTAGAGAAACTGTGCCATGAACTACTAATGGCCTCCATTTTAGGAGGCTATACAAGAGCCTTCCCCTTGAGCATCTTTATAGAAGCCCCAGTTCAATGGATGTTCTAACATCATATGCAGTTCGAACCTCGAAAGCGTTAAAATGTAACTCGGGTGGATAGTATGATCTCCATGGACGACAGAGAAGTGCAAATTGTAGATGAAAACTCGTAAGAAGAATCCAACAGAGTAGGATACACAAATTTGCGTCAATTTATTGTAAACAACTAATGGATTTTGGTGCCATATATTGAGCAGGCTCGGGTTGAGCCTTCACCAAACCATCTAGAATGCCTATGGTTAGAACGGAAAAAATTAGCATGACAAAGACCTTGCTTCACTAGATCTGAAACAATAGAACCTCCATAAATCCTAAAGGGCAATCCAACTTGCAACAGGAAGGCTCAGATTTGTACCACAACAATATTACTGAGTTCTGATATGCGCATCAGTTTCTCAAATCCTTGAGTAGATGAAATATCGAATTACCTAGATCGCATGAGATAACGCAAGTGTGATTGTAGCTCAGATTGCAAATGAAACATTTGCACGTGCATTTTTAAAGGAAGACTTCTATCAACAGTTGGAAAAATTACATTTCATTTCAAGAAAACTGCTAATAAACTCCGAACTGAACAAGGAGAAAGAGTCTAACAAGAAAGAACAAATTCACCACCGCCACAGCTATACACATACGCTACAGCTCTGTCAACCTAAAAGATCATCAAACAGTACTAGTTACAGGCCGACACTTGCAAATGAATTGAAATACCTCTACAACAGTTTCTCAATGCAGGTTGTCAGTGTAGTCTTAGGCACAGCACCAATGATGGCATCCTTTTTCTCACCATTCTTGAAGATCATGACAGTTGGAATACTTCGTATACCATATTTTGTTGCAATCGCAGGGCTCTCATCTGTGTTCAGTTTGTAGCAATCTAGTTTACCAGCATACTGCTTTGCTAGTTCACCTATTACTGGATGGATCATGCGGCAGGGTCCACACCAAGGGGCCCAGAACTCAACCAACACAGGGAGACTGGACTCGAGAACTTGTGATTGCCATGTTTTCTCAGTAACAGATGGCACTGCATAATTGCAAAGCAAAGAAACACAAATTAAAGTTGAACAATAATTGGTTATTATTTTAACACGGATTAAACTAAAAGAACACTGGGATACTGGTCTTGCAATATGTATGCATATCAAATTTATCTAGCTAGGCTAGAGCAAGTGACTACTGTACCTAAGATTTGGAATATTCCAAGTACAAGAAAGTACAGTATAAAAAACGACCTGTTCCAATATATCAACTCTTCGTATATTATGTATCAACTTAAATAAAAGGTTAAAGCCAAAATGCCTCCTCTTGGAGACTAAATACTATTTTAATGTACTAAAGACAAATGCCTCTCTTTTATGTACATTTCCCAATTCAATATTTAGTGTCCTTGAGGATGTATCCTCATCTTGCTTCAAAACTAGAAATGAAGTAGCAATGAGAGATAAGAATAACATTAATTCATGATAATGCAAATAAACTTCCATGATGCACTGAAGACAGCAATAGTTAACAAAAATACAAACAAGAAAACTTTGCTTAGATATAATAGATCAAGACAAGAGTCTTATTATAGTACTCAATGTTTGCTTTCTTTTGTCAATTAAGTGAAAGCATACTGAAGGAAACAATATTCCTTTGAAAGCCACGCAGCAGGAGGACGAATAGGGGCTATAGCAAAGTGACATGCAACAACAATTCTAGGCCATCATCTTCGACTACCACAAGCATTGAAGCATTTGGATGGAGGCTAACTCTAAACCTATGTAAAGAAGACTATATTTCAAAAGAAAACAACCTGTGTCTACGTATTGGATGTCTGACAATTGAATAGACTTTTGAACAAACCATGCTTAGATCATAAACACTTGTCACATAGTGGTCTAGGGTTCCCATGCTTTATACATTTTATAAGCATATTAATGCAAGATAGGAATAAATACATGGCAACGTAGAGCTAACAATAAAAAGTATGACACAAAATGAATTATAACTAGAAAACCATTATAACAGGGTAATATATGGAGGTGTCCCCAAAATTTCTTGTGAGTTTTTTAGTTATAGTGTGTCCAACACCTTGTATCCTTTCACAGGATACAATGTTACTGACATATGTCCCCATGTCTCTTTTACGTCTCTAAACCAATACATATACATGTTAGGAAAAGCTTGGTCCACCCAACTGTTATTCTAGGAATGCTTGGAGCCTTGGACCATTCATCCACGAAAAAGTGCTATAGTGTTTTTTTTTTTAGTAATATACGAAGTGATACATTTTAAGAACAATCAACTCATTCATCCAGCTCAGCGTAGAAGGCCATGCCACAAAGGGTATGTTAGGTTGAACGAAAAATAGATATTGAAATTGAAACCGTTTTCGTGAATCCGATTTCGAGGCCTCCTCCTCGGACTTGGATTCCCATGAGTAATGGGAAAATAGTCTCATGAAGAATCGATTTCCTATCAGTAAATAAACAACCAACGGAAATTACATAACAAAGGAAATGGATTTCATTTCCCAAGAAAAATGGCTAATCAAACAGACCCAAAGAGATGAAGAATGAATTCCCTTACTAGTTACTTGGCTAAAACTCAATTAAAAATGCAAAATGAAATGAAAATGAAACAAACACATATAGTAGTTCAACTATGAAAGTTTTGGATCTGCCCACATTTTTTAGTTTTTACACTCACCTCCAGCTTGTATAAGTCGATAACATAAAAGAATTTTCAAAAGAAATGGTAATAATGAGTACGTTTCCCACCAAAAGATTATCAAAATACATTTAATAAATACTTTGGAAGTTTTACCCCTAAAGAAGGGACCAAACTTCAGTTTTTTTTTTTCATCAATAAAACACTATTATTCACTGAAATCTCAGACAGTCAGACCCTTTCAGCTTGCTCATGAAGAGATACAAAGGTATGGTATACCCATTCTCAAACAGCGGAGGGAAAAAAAAAAAAAAAAAGAGAACGAACAAATATAAATAGGATAACTTTCGACTAATTTAAACCCTCAATTGAGACCGATTCTCATGCTCATCAAAACACGAAAGCTGTAGTACTATGTGTTATCTAATAAACACAACTTAAATCACTTGAAAATGTTTTGAATCGAGTCCAACCCTAACCAAGAGAATAGTTAAAAATGTAAAAGAGTCCAACCCTGATAACTGGTTTCCCTGGCTGCCGAGACTTACTCTGAAAAAAATTGCTCATGGAACCCAATTAACCTACACAAACACACCTTAACCTAACAGTATAAAACATCCGAGAGAGCGTTTCGTTCGTATTAAAACTCTGGTAATTCTAATTTCCACCGAGCAACTCAAAGTATATGATGACTTCATCCTGCAGTCAGCAAGTTTTCTTGTTCCAACTTGACATTAAACTAATCCATAATCTTCAACATATAAAGCCATTTCTTCAATACTTTCCAAATCCACCTTTCTATTTCTTTTAGTGTTCAGATATAAATATTTTACCCTATACAAGATCTCAAGAACCTTAATTGAAAGAGAGTATGGATCCCTAACCTTCAAGAGCGGTATCTTGAGCCTCGGAGACAATTCGCCCATTTCGAGGAACAATTCTTTTCTGGATTCTGGAGCTTACAAGCTTCTGCGAGCTGAATTGGATCTTCAAACCCCTAAACTCAGGCAAAGAACGGATCTTGGCGCTGCTGGAGAGAGCAGAGAAGGAGGAAACCATCGATGGTGGTGAACGGGTCGATTGGAAGGCAGAGGCGCGAGGAATTGTGACGGATTCGAGCACCGCGGCCATTGGAGGAGAAGAGAATGAGGAACAATGAAGGATTTGTAGAGATTTGAGAAGAAATTGAAATTGGGATCGAATAGAGTGGGGATTTTTCCAGAGAGAGGTTTTGACTTTTGATTGGCTTTTATTTGCTCATATCTGTTTCTTCTTGTATGGGTGTTTGTTTGGGTCACATTTGTCACATTTAGAATTTTCTACTTCGAGTGATTGTATCACCCTTCTATTATGTTAGCAAGTAGACTATGTCATGCTAAAGGTGTGATGGCTGGTTGAGCAGTGACGAACCCCATCTGAAATGGGAGGAGTTGTGGGATATAAAAAATAATAATAATAAAAAATAAATTAAAAAAAAAAGTAGACTTTGCCACCACACAATTTTATTTTTGCTAATTATTGTATATTTAACACTTCTGTCATTATCCTCATTTTCACTTTCAATCAGTATTGAAGTGTAAGTTGATTCTAAGTGTAAGCCTATTCAGTCAAATTTGAATCAGTTTGAGAAAAATTTAAACGCCGAGAATGAGTTTTCCTCCAATTTTTGAATTCGCCAAAACATGAAATTTAGGGTTTTTGTTTAAATGTGCATTAAGATGCTGACTCATTTTTTTTGTATGATCGATCCGTCTCATTGTTTTTAAAAATATTCAAAAATATTAAAGACGTGTAATACATTATACGTTTTTTTAATTATGAAATATATATTTTTAATATTTTGGCCCTTGTATTATTCATTTATTTTGTTCGAAAGATCTTCAAAAATGCATTTCAACGATACAAAGCTTATCAAAATAGGACCTCAAGGAGTACCCACTTTTGTGGAGGAGGGAGGAAATAAACCAATTAGGTCCGCACACTGAATTTTGCCTTAAAATTTTTTTATCAAAATCTGACAACGATGTAGATAGTTATGATAATTTTCATTTTTCTGAAAGGAAAACACAAATTTTCTCTCTTCACCACATGTACATTCTACCAATTTTTTTTTAATTATTTTTGCCTTTCTACATGCTTTATATTTACAAATATGTCATCATAGAAAATGAATTTCAACCTTCAAATTCAATACATTTTTCAACTTTCAATCCTAACCATCTTTTATTTCTAATCCTTTCGATTTAACTTTGTCTCAGTCAACAATTAATAGTAAAACATCACTCTGAATTGTAATATAGATATAGATAATTCTAGGCAGACAGTGCTACCAACCATTTTTTTACCAGGGTTTGGGCTCTTTACACTTCTACCTCTTTATAAATGATGTTTGTGGTTGTGTTTTAAAAAGAATGAGTAAAAACATAAAAGAGCTCAATTCTGACAAAAAAATGACTAGAAGCCCTGACTGCGTAGACTTACTCGTTATGTTAGAGCATCCACAATCGGAATGCACATGGTTAAGTGAGACCATCTCTAATAGGAAGCCAAAGTTGATTGAAGGTCCCTATTTTATATATATATATATATACATCATTCCAACTCAATTCATCATCATCATCATCATCATCATCAAAGCCCATTCCCGAGATTGACTGTGTCGTTTGATGATTTATATATATATGTATAGTAAAATTGATTTAATAGGTTGACTGTGTCGTTTGATGATTGTACTAACTATTGGTTGGTATAAAGGTGAGATAAAGTAATATTGGATGACAGATCCAATTAGACCACATGATATAATGTAAATATAAGTTGGTAAGGTAATATTGATAGTGCAAACTATGCAACGTAACCAATGACATTAATGAGAATGGTAATCACCATCACCACCTCGACAACAATGGTAATCGCCACCACCACCTCGACAGCTCCTTTGCTATATTTTGTTGCTATGGTTAATTGCGACACTATAGTCCCTTCGAATGAATTTTCTCCCAGGATCTAAAAGGATTTCAAAATTTAGCAAATTTAACAAAATTGCATAGATGAGGATGAAAATGCAAGAGAGTGGTGAGTTGTCTAGCGGATCTGTCGAGAAGCAGTGACATAAGAGGGGAGGAGGTGCAAGGAACCCTAAAGATCTTCCTTGACATACTCTTTAGAATCTCGATACCTTATCTATCACGCCTCGATTTTTGAGACACCTAACTGCCTTGAAAGCTAAGATGCGACTCCAAAACCCTAAAAAAAATTAAAAGAAAAAAACATAACATCCATGCAGACAATTCAATAAAATGGGCTAACTCACCATCCCAATGGAAAAAACATCCACAAACTCAGCTCCACTTGCAGTATCACCACCAACATCAACACCACCTGCACCTAGGTAGGGGTACATCCATTTGTCACAAAACAAGCAAATGGGTCAACGCTAGCTGGTATGAACAGACCACAAATACATAACAATACTACACAACGATAGGATGTCATGATGATGCCATAAAATATAGTGTATATATCAGTGGTAAACCAACATGCGGTTAATGCATGAGATGCAAGATGAAATGGGAGAAATTCACATCAAGTTGAGATTTTCAATCAACACGCCATAATCTAAGTCATCAAACTATTTATCAATTTGAAAAAATAATCACCTTCATAACTATATGACATATATACAATACTCGGAAAGAACTCATGTCGTACTATAAACCAATGTCCTTGGGAACAACTCACTGCGTTAGGCTAAACCACCATAAAGCAATGACTTAGTTTTTCCATCTAAGTGAACACACTAAATCTCAAAGCATTTATCCCCAAAGAAAATGCATAACATCGACTGAAATAGTTCAAAGGAATCATACAACTTAACAATGCACAATCACTTTTGATTCCAAATGGTCAATTATGATGTAAATATGCATGTGAAATGCTCAACAACTTTAACATCATCATATCAATGTCACAACAGTACTTTTTCCTAGTAGCTTGTCGGCCATATCCCCCCACTGCATATCCCCCCACTGCCCCCACCCAAGGTGTTACAATATTGAACACGTGCTCAACAACACCAACAACATTCTTCCCTTGGTAGCTTGCTGGCCATATCTCCTTCGCTGCCCGCTCACCCAATGTGTTACAATATCAAACACATATTCAACATCACCAACAACACTCTTCCCTTGGTAGCTTGCCGACCATATCTCCCTCGATGCCCGCCCACCTAAGGTGTCACAATACTCTCCCCTTAGTAGCTTGTTGGCCATATCCTCCGTTGTCCGCCCATCCAAAGGTGTTACATCAATATACAACAGGAAAATCATTGTCATAACTATTCTCAAATATATGTCATGAATGCTTAATTATGCAATCACTCTCATGTGCTATTTTACATTTGTTATTGTACATCTCAACACAAAAATTCATGAAACAATATGCAATCTCAGCAAACATGCAACAACACAATAACTAGGCTATTCCAAAATCCACGATAAAAAACTCCAAAGAACCCACAAAATGAAAACCCAAAACAACCTATTTCAAAACAATTCTACTAAAATTAAGAAAACTCCATCGCAGTTTATTCAAAACGAACCAAATTCAACCACAAATGGAAAGTTCATGAAGATTTCAACATGAAAACTCTAAAACACTCAAAAGTAGCAACAATAACACATTGGATCACTGATTAATTCACAAACAACTCATATTTGTACTAGAACTTGTTGCATGCTATAGACCAACACCCAATACCCTTAATTAACAACATGCAAATAAAAATAAGGGAAGAAAATACAAAATCAGAACTTTTTAAGATCGTACTCACCTGAATCAAGCTTCCCCAACACCTCGAAACTGCGGATCAAAACTCACCCGCAAATCGCAACTCAAAATGGTCACTGACGAGCCTCAATCTCCTTGTTTTACTCTGATTTTGAGCAGTAAATCGAAGGAGGAGGAAAAGGGAATGAAATTGAAGAAAAATAGAGAAGAAACGAGGAGATTTGGTGGAGGAACAACAACGAACGGCCTGAAATCTGGTCGGAGATGAGGGAAAGCAACTCTGTTGCTCATGCTGCTCGTGAGGAAGAAGAAGTAAAGAAAACATATTTTTATAGGTGGGTGGCTATTTGCCCCGGATCTCTAAGGGCACCCTGTAAAAAAATTATAATTTTTTTTAACCCTTAACCCCTCCCCACCCCATTAATCATTATTTTTTTGTTAAATTTTATTTTTTATCTTATCTTGTTCTTTAATTGCAGTTTGAGCAATTATTTTATGACATTTGTTAGCTATAAATGACTCCATTAATACTTTCTTGTTAGCATTTTTTTGAATGTTTTGTCACTCTGAATGTGTTTGATTTGACTGGTTAAGAATGCATATCTGAGTTTGAAGAGCAAAATTTTTTATTCAATTAATGGTTGCTTCAATTCTATGTCACTATTTAGTTTATATGAAGTTATCTTATTCAATATTGGTTCCCATTTTACCTCTAAGGTTATGGTCATGCTCCGTGGTAGATAATTTGTGACTAAATAGTAACAGATAATAAAATATATTACTTTACAGATACATATGCATTGAAGAAAAAGAAATCAAATTTTGATTGTGAAAAATTAATTTTATTAACTATATTATGAAATAAGAAACAATGATAATTAAAACCAAATTTCTAATCATCATTAAGAAAGGTAATGCACGGGTACCTGTAAATTTTTCTAATCAAATTTATGACAAGTTAATCAAATTGATTTTATTAAATAATTTAAAACCAAATTTATAATCATAATTAACTACATTATGAAAAGTTTACCAAACCTTAGCATAATAATATGATTAACTTGTCAGTCAATGAAATCTTATAAAAACTTATAATTGGTTGCTCATGATTATAATCATTAATATCAATATCTACCAACGACATGGGGTGAGGTTAAGGGTAAATGTTTTTAGAAATATTAATAAAAGAGTCATTGTTGGTCATAAAAGTATAAAATTAGGTTTTATATTTGTTTAGGAAGGGTAAAAATATCATATAACTTTATGAGTTAATCAAGGTTAATAAAAGAGTCATTATTAGTAATAAAAGTATAAAAGTAAGCACAGATTAACCATTACATTAACTACGATATCTAATTGGTATATTTTGTGAAGAAGTAGGCCTTAAAAGTCATTTTTCTTTTAATCCTAAGCTATTTTATCATAGAACTTTTCTAGAGAGCCAGGCCGAACGAGCCAGGCCTGGCCCAATACTGCGTCCATCATCCTCAAGATGCACATCTCTAGGATGTTGGACGGTATTGGGCCAAACCTGACGCGAGCCTGACTCTCTAGAATTTTTGTTTATCATATTAATGATGATACCCCAAAGTTTGATAATTCGATCTACATATTATACTTACAAGCCCCTTCAAGCATTCAATAATTATAACTATGTCCTTCATCATAATTATTCAATACCCCTCCAGGCATTTTAAAATATCAATAAGTTATTTTAATAATATTATAATAAATTTGTAAATTATTTAGTACCCCTCTAAGCATTGTTAAACATCAATAAGTCATTTTAATAATATTGTTATAAAATTTGTAAATTTCATTTTCTACATTTACTATAGTGCCTTTTGTCTTAAAAAAAATAGCAATATTATATTTTTCTTTAGAATTTTCCATTATTAAAATTTACACAAACTGATGACATCACAAACATAAGTTAATTCGGGATCCACTGACTCATGAAATCTTACTCATATTTTTACATAATATCTAGACCCTTTATTTAAGTTAATCTAATGGTAAATAAAGACTTTCGTCCTCCCCCTCTTTTCTCATTTCCTCTTCTCCTTCCTTTCAAAACAAAAACAACAAAGATAAAAAGAACAAAGCAGTTGTGTCGCTGCTAGGCCTCGCCTCGCCTCCTGCCTGCCTCACTTCATCGCCGATGCCCTACTCCGCTTCTAACATCTAGGACCATTGTGAAAAATCCCATTTCACAATGGTCCTAGATGTTAGAATAAACATGCATAAATTACCGGTAAATGAGATAATCACTTGATCCTATATGTTAGTGCAGCATTTATTCTCTTTTGTTTTGAAAGGAATGAGGAGAGAAATACATAAGAAAGGGGAGGAGGAGAGTCTTTATTTACCATTGGGTTAAAGTAAATAAAGGGCCCAAATCTTATGTAAAAATATGAGTAAGATTTCATGAGTTCGTGGATCCCGACCCATTCATAATATCCAAAATAATTTCTTAGTATCTCGATGATCATCCTAGGGACATTATTAAAACCCCCATTATAATTGTGGTATTCTTTATGTAATATGTAAGAATTTAAAATGCTTAAATTATATTGATAACTTCAAAATTACAACCAAATTTTATACGTTTTTCTATACACAATGAAGTATTTCACAAAATATTTCTTAAAATCAACTTACCGAATGAAAACCGAAATCACAATCCTTGAGTAAAATAACATAACACATATTTAGAATGGCATAGATGACTTACACAATTAAAAATGTGAGCTGCTACATATACCAGACTGTTTGGCTCAATACCCCCAATTTTATTTTTTAGATTTAGCTTTTAAAAATTTCTTAGTATACCTAATCACTTTTTGTTAGTCCCAAATGAAACTAGTTGTTGATTTAGGACATTTTACGGATGATTCTTATTGTAAATTTTGGTGTAGAGTTCTTGAGTTTGAATGCAATTTTTAATAGTTGTTACCACTTACATGTCTTTTAATTTATTTATTAGTGCCCCTAAACGAGAAATAAAAGAGGTAAGTTGGTGTTACATTTTGTAGGTTGGTGCAATAAAATTAAAACATCTCAAAATACCAGTGTAATAAAGAATTTGTGCAACCGAGCTAAATAGTCAGATACAAGTAGCAACTCCCTTGAAAAACAATCTCTGAAATTATTTTTTTTTACAAATTTTCTCTATTTACATCCCACCAATCTATATGGGCATTGACATAAATTCTATTTACTAGACATTAAAAAACAAAAATAAATGTAACTTCAACATACTCTAAAAATTGATTTTCTTTCTGTCCAAAACAAAGCCTAACAAATCAAAAAGAGTCTCGTGTCTCTGAACACAACAGGTATGAACATGGTTTAGCTACAAAGTTCATAAAGTCCACCGCCAAACAAGGTGGAGATTTCGGTCATAGGTGATTGGCCGATCCCCAAGAGATAATGCTTTGACTATATAACGCTTATTATTATTGGACTAGAATTTCTGGTGTTAATCTGATCACACACATCTCTCTCTACAAGTATAGAATGCTGGTTGTTGGGGTTTTGGAGCTGCTTCCAATGCTATTTAACATCCTCCTTCAATTCAATTCAATTCATCTCTCATGATAAGCACTTATCAACAATCTCCCTCTCTTAAAAGTGTTGTTCATTGTTGGCAACTGTTAGAACTAGAACTTAGAACTTGAACAGACAACAGAATGGTTTCAATGTATTTCACTTAATGAAGAATGTACATCTCCTACATGACTTATATAGAGAATACAATGTCTAGCTGTCATAACAAATGTGCTTAACAATAACAACCTGTCTAACAATCTAACTAACTACTTCTGAACCATATTATGCTTAACATTCCCCCTCAAACGAAGGGTGGATACATCAACCACACTGAGTTTGTTACGCAACAATAGAAACCTGGGTTTACCCAGAGCTTTGGTGAAGATATCAGCAACTTGGCTTGATGCTGAGATATGATGCACCTGAAGCAGCTTGCGAGCTACTTTCTCACGAACAAAGTATATGTCAATCTCAAAATGCTTGGTCCTAGAATGCAGAATAGGATTGGCACTGAGTTGAACTGTGCTCTTGTTATCACACCAAATAATAGGGACAGAGCAACCAAGCTGAAGTTCATGAAACAATGATTGTATCCAAGTGAGCTCTGCTGTGACTGAAGCAAGGCTTCTATACTCTGCTTCAGTACTGCTACGGGAGACAGTACTCTGCTTTTTAGAAGACCATGAAACAAGATTAGTGCCTAAGTATACACAATATCCAGAGGTAGACCTCCTGTCATTAGGATCAGAAGCCCAATCTGCATCGCAATACCCAGTGAGCTGAAATGAGGGAGTAGGAACAATGTGAAGTCCACAAGTAGATGTAGCCTTGAGATACCGCAGAATTCTCTTCACTATTCGCCAATGTGATTCAAGAGGACTCTGAAAAAACTGACACACACGATTCACTGAGTAAGCTATTTCAGGCCGAGTAATGGTAACATACTGTAATGCACCTACAATACTGCGGTATAGTTGAACATCCTAGACTGGATCACTTCCTGTGGCAAACACCTTTTCACCCCCGCTCATAGGAGTGGATAAGCCATTGGCATATTGCATCTTAGCTCGACACAAAAGGTCAGAGATATACTTGGACTGAGATAGAAATAGACCAGTGGTTGTATGCTGAACTTGGATACCCAGAAAGAAGTGAACTGGACCCAAATCCTTTAAAGAGAACCTAGCATTGAGCTGATGAATGGTCTGAGAAACAGCCTGGGAATCAGCACCAGTGATGAGGATGTCATCAACATATACTAGAAGAAAGATGGGAGAAGGAGAATGTTTAATGAAAAGGGAGGAATCAGATTTTGTGGAGACAAAACCAAGTAGTGACAAGGTGTGACCAAGCTTATCAAACCAGGCACGAGGAGCCTGCTTAAGACCATACAAAGCTTTATTAAGCTTGCACACAGCACTAGGTTGGGAAGCATCAATAAACCCAGGGGGTTGCATCATATACACCTCCTCTGATAGATCACCATTCAAGAAAGCATTGTTGATATCTATTTGAGAAACTGACCATCCATACGTGACAGCAATGGTGAGAAAAATACGGATGGTAGTAGGCTTAACAACAGGACTAAACGTCTCAGCATAGTCAAAGCCAGCAACCTGTTGAAAACCCCTAGCCACTAGGCGGGCTTTATACCTGTGCACAGTACCATCAGAATTGTGTTTTACTTTGAAAAGCCAACGGCAACCAACAATGGAGCGACCTGGAGGAAGAGTAACCAAGGACCAGGTATGATTCCTTTGTAAAGCCATATACTCATCCTGCATTGCAGACAACCAATGAGGGGTTTCTAAAGCTTCATGAAGACTAGAAGGAGCAGCTGAAGTCAGTGTCACAAAGACCTTGGGCTTGTAAACACCAGCCTTGGACCGAGTGATCATAGGATGCCCTGTAGGAGCACTAGGAGTAGATGGAGGAGCCTCATGAACCATTGGAAGAGGAGTAGAACTGGGATCAGAAATGGGACTGGACTGAGAAGGTAAAGGATGCGCAGAAGAAGTACTAGGACTAGATAGAGGAGACTCATTAACCAAAGGAAGATGAGTAGGGTCAGAAATAGGACTGTCATCAGGAAGAAAAGTAGTATGGGCAGGGCTAGAGATAGACAGGCTAGGAGTAGGACGAGGAGCAGAGAAATTAGGATTACTAGACAAGGAAGGTCTAGAGGTAGGAAGAGAAAAAGGAGAAGGAATGACTGCAGAGGAGGAAGCAGGACTACCAGAAGAGGAGGAAGAAGGAGTGGGATGCCATTTTGAATAGGGAAATGAAGTTTCATGAAAAACAACATCCCTAGATATGTACAATCTGCCAGTATTTGACAGACATTTGTAACCTTTATGCTGAAGACTATAACCAAGAAACAAACACTCAACAGACCTAAATTGAAGCTTGGCTGAATTATAAGGCCTAATATTAGGAAAACAGGAACAACCAAAGACCCCCAGAGAACTGTAATCAGGGGCTTTATGATAGAGGACTTCAAATGGGGAAAGACCTTTGAGAACAGAGGAAGGAACTCTATTAAGAAGAAATACTGATGTCCGGACAACATCATCCCAAAACTGCATTGGTAGGGAAGCATGAGCAAGTAAAGTAAGGGCAGACTCAATAATGTGCCTATGCTTACGTTCAGCAACACCATTCTGCTGATGTGTGGTTGGGCAAGCAAGACGATGAGCTATACCATTTTGAGCAAGGTACTTAGAAAAAGGTCTATACTCCCCACCCCAATCAGACTGAATACTTTTAATAGGAAGCCCAAACTCTAACTCAACTAGAGCTTTGAACTGAAGAAATGTGGAGAAAGCATCAGACTTATTATTCAGGAGAAAAACCCAAGTGAACCTACTAAAGGCATCAATAAAGTGGATATAATATTTAGAACCAGAAGAAGAAGGTGTAGAGGCTGGACCCCAGAGATCAGTGTGAACTAATTCTAAAGGTTTGGTGTATATAGTAGAAGAGCTAGTAAAAGGAAGTTTGTGTATTTTCCCTAAACAACAAGATGAACAAAATTCCTGTTTTATTGATTTTGGAACTGTCATATTACAACCACTAAGAATTTTCTGCACAAGAGAGAAGGATGGATGACCCATCCTAGCATGCCAAAGAAATAACAGACTTTGTGAAGCAGGTTGAGAGGTGGAACTACTGAAAAACAGACTAGGCTGCCTTGAACTGCTGAAAGCCTGTCTATCGAGCTTGGAATGCTGAGAAGAGCAATGAGTTGGAACTGAAGTGCTGACAAACTGCCTATTGGACTTAAAATGCTGAGAAGCATGCCTATCGGGCTGAAAATACTGAGAAGTAGACCTATCGAGCTTGGAAAGCTGAGGAGGATACTGACTAAGAACTGGAATGCTGATGGACAGACCAGGCTGACTAGCACAGCTATCGGGCTAGCTGACTGGATTGCTAAGTACTGACGCAGGACTGGAATGCTGATTACTGGAACTAGCATGCTGAGCACCATCGAGCTTGCTTACTGGAATGCTGAGATTTTGGCTAGATAGGCTAGACTGCTGAGATTGCCGAGAATGAGAAAAATTGCTGAAATGCTGAGAAGAATTGCTGAAATGCTGAGAAGAAGGGCTGAAATGCTGAGAAGAAGGGCTGGAATGCTGAGAATGAGGCCGAGAAGTGCAAGAATGCTGAAAATGAGGCCGATAAGTGCAAGAATGCTGAAAATGAGGCCGAGAAGTGCTGAAATGCTGAGAAGAGGACTGGGAAGGTTGAGAATGCTGAAATTGCTGACTAGAAACCTGAGACAGAGGACTGCCAGGCAAAGCTGAAACACTAGAAACAAGAGAAGAACTGGGAGCAGCATGAAGAGAATCTGCTAGAAACAACTCAGATTTGGACTTGGAAGATACTATGGAGGGAAACACATATAACCCGTTGTTAAGCCTCCCTTCCAAAAGAACTCGATGAGTGACCTGATCTTTGACAAAACAAAGGTCAGGATGAAACTCAAAATATACATTATTATCCTTTGCAAAACGAGAAACACTAAGCAAATTTTTAGTCAGCTTAGGAACTTGAAGAACATTCTGAAGAAGTAAAAGTTTTGAAGAATCAGAGGTCTGAATAAAGGACTGACCAATGTTCTCAATAGGTAAGGCTGAGCCATCACCTACAAACAACTTATCTTCACCACGATAAGGAACCGAAGTCATGAGGCTTTGAGCATAAGGAGTACAGTGGTCGGTAGCACCAGAATCAGGAAACCATTTGTAATCAGAGGATGTAGAGGCCTCACCAGAACTCAATGTAGACTGAGCATTGGTTCTCATATCAGACATAGGAGGCTGACTGGTAGCAGAAAAGGCATGACGAGGAGGCTGACTAGTAGCAGAAGGAGATCCAGAAAAGGATGATTGAAGAGTAGAATTCCATGGATTAGGAGCATTAGTGTCAAACCTATTGTAACACTTAAACGCAAGATGTCCCAACTTGCCACAGATTTGACATTGAGGACGCTGTGAACCAAAACCAGATGGCCTAGAACCTCTTCCATGACCAGATCTTGAACTTCTTGATTGAAATGGAGGTCTGGATTGAGGTCTCCACCCTTGAGAGTTGGATACAAACGATCTAGGAGAAGGTTTATGAGCAGTATGTGCCACATTAACCGAGCTTAAGGTATCCAAATCTTTAGTATGCCGTTCAATCCTGGATTCCTGAGCAAGCAAGAGAGCCTCAACTTCTGCCACACTATAAGCATCAGATCTGGAACTCACAGATACTACAAAAGTATCATATATCTGAGGCAATCCATCAAAGATAGCATTGATGTGATCCTTAGAAGATAATTGGTGTCCAACTGATGCTAACTGATCAATAATCGATTTGAGCTTCAACAAGTAATCATTGATTGAAAGTCCTCCTTTCTTGAGAGATTGTAATTGAGTTCTGAATTGAGAAACCTTTGCTACAGTCTGAGAATTGAAGAAAGTCTCAAGAATCTTCCAAATATGAGCAGAAGTGGTACACCCGACTAACCTGGTAAGTAAAGATTCAGTCATGGAGGAAAGGAGCCAAGAGAACAGAAGCTGATCTTGTTGTTCCCAGGTAAGAAGAGCAGGATTGACTCTGTTGCTCGTTTGATCATCCATGGATAGAAACCTGGGTGGAGGTGTGGTATCTTCAATGAAATGTTGCAGTTTATGCCCTTTGATTGTAGCTAATACCTGTTGTTTCCACAACAGATAGTTATGCTCATTCAATTTGACAGATAATGAATGAGAGAAGATCACAGGCTTAGACTCTGTCATGGCAGAGTTCATGAGTGAAGTCGCATTGGAAGAAGATTCGGCCATTAAAGACTTCTTGAAGAACTGAAATCTAAATAGTAGAAGGAGAAGCTTATAGCTCTGATACCATGTTAGAACTAGAACTTAGAACTTGAACAGACAACAGAATGGTTTCAATGTATTTCACTTAATGAAGAATGTACATCTCCTACATGACTTATATAGAGAATACAATGTCTAGCTGTCATAACAAATGTGCTTAACAATAACAACCTGTCTAACAATCTAACTAACTACTTCTGAACCATCTATATGGGCATTGACATAAATTCTATTTACTAGACATTAAAAAACAAAAATAAATGTAACTTCAACATACTCTAAAAATTGATTTTCTTTCTGTCCAAAACAAAGCCTAACAAATCAAAAAGAGTCTCGCGTCTCTGAACACAACAGGTATGAACATGGTTTAGCTACAAAGTTCATAAAGTCCACCGCCAAACAAGGTGGAGATTTCGGTCATAGGTGATTGGCCGATCCCCAAGAGATAATGCTTTGACTATATAACGCTTATTATTATTGGACTAGAATTTCTGGTGTTAATCTGATCACACACATCTCTCTCTACAAGTATAGAATGCTGGTTGTTGGGGTTTTGGAGCTGCTTCCAATGCTATTTAACATCCTCCTTCAATTCAATTCAATTCATCTCTCATGATAAGCACTTATCAACAATCTCCCTCTCTTAAAAGTGTTGTTCATTGTTGGCAACAAAAACAACACTCACAAAGAAAATCCTTCCTTTTGGTTGGCTTTACTACTCAGTTCTTCCTATTTGTGTTTGTATGATCACCACCTTATCATAAACAATCTTCTCTGTATTCTCCGCTCCTTGGGTTTCTACTTGCTTGTGATGGCTGAGATATCTGGAAGTAATGGAAATCATGCAGAAGGTTCAATGGAGGAAGGAGGTTTAGCTACCAAAACAGACCAACCATCTAATTTCTGTGTCTCTACCCATTTCTTGCAAAAGGTATATGAATTGCCCTTTTCTCATCTACGAAACTTCAAATACTTACCACTTATCATGTTTGGTCACAACAACTTGAGGTGAATTATACACTGAATGTTGAAGGGATAGCTGAGTGGAATAAATTTGATTCATTTTGTTGCACCGGTACCTTCTCTTTTAAGGTTCCGGGATCACACAACCCCAGCTAGATCTTTTTCCAAAAAAAAAAAAAAAAACAAACTTGAAGAAACCAACAACAAAGAAAGTGAACCTTTGTTCTTTGGCTCCAATTGTTGACATCACCAATTCTGGTGAGCACACTATTACCCTTTTTTGTTTCTTTTAAGAGCAATCAGAGCCCTTTTTATTTTTTCAAGTGCCCTTCTAGGGAGCGAGGGAAGGAACGACCCATCCCCCTCGAGATCGCTCCCTAGAATTTTCGTTTTTTTTAAAGTTAATTTAGTTGTCTAATCCATTATCTCTAACTTGTTATTTTTCTAACACATCATCAAAGCAAAGTTACTAGAGGTTGATCGAGGGGGGCTCATGCGCACAAAGCATAGGACCTCCTCATGTGCACCAATCTGAGTCGTTAGATCTATTGGACGGCTCAGATTCATGGATTTCAATTTTTTTTTTATTTCAAAGTTTAGAGTGGAGAATGAAAGGTTTTGGGAGGGAGGGAGGAAGTGAAGCTGCCACTCCTTCTGGATGGCGATGACGGAGGAGGGACAACTCCCGAAACTGCCGTTGTTGATTCGAGCCACTTTCGAGTCGTAGTGAGAGAACTCCTCGTCGTTGTTGATTCGAGCCACAATTCTGATCTTCTATGTTTCTGTGTTCAATAGGGAATCAATTGTACACAACAACACTGCTTGAATCTTTTAATCCTTGGGTGGGTCGGGTCCGGGCACAGATTCATGTGGGGGCACTTGCCCCCACTAACTTTTGAGAATTTTTTTTTTTTTAATTTGTCCCCCAATTAGTTTTTTTATTTGCCTCTCTATTCTCAATTTTCACTTCAACTAGGACTTCATCCTTCAAATCATGTACATATCAAATCCAAACTCTACTTTTAGAGTTAGAGATAGAGGTTAAATCCCTTAAATCTCTCCAAAAAACCAAAATTCACAGTTTCTTCTTCACACTCCATTGATTGGATAAGATGAGGGAAACCCCTATATTTCATAATTTTCAAAGATCTATAACTATTGAGTTATTTGAGCTCATCTTCACAAGATTCAGCAGGGTCCAAACCACCTTATTCTTCTTCTTCTAGGTACCAGGTGCTTTCATTAATCACTGTGTTGGTCATCTCCACAAAAAAATCGTAAGCAACCAAATCTCCTTCTTTTCTTCATGTAGTAGTAATCAACGATTCAAACCCTTCTCTTGTGTTGTGTTTCTAGAAGTAGTAATAATCTTCAATGAATATAGTAGTAATCATCTTCAATGACCGTCTTTGTTGTACTCCCCTTTTTGCTGTATTTTAAAAAAAATTCATGTTAAAGTAACTAATTTTTATATTATATTTAATTAATTATGACATCACTCCCCCCCCCCCCCCCCCTCCACAATAAAAATCCTGGCTCCGTCACTGGTCAGGTCATTCATTAAGCTGATCCTCACTCTTTTTTTTTTGATACAACATATAACCATATTTCCATGACATACCCATAACATGTATAAAGCACAGGACCCCCTCGATCCAAAGAGGGAGGAAGAGAAGGGGGGCGGGGGGGGGGGGGGGGGGGGGGTGGGGGGGGGGGTGTGTGTAGGTCGGTGTTTGCAGCCTGATTCGACGCCGAAGATCGAGCAAGAGGGACGATTTCTACTTCAATCAGCTTCGAAAGGGGATTCTTCCATCCAGAACTTTGATCAAAGATTTCGTGAATGCCCACGATGTCGAAGAAATCTCTATCATTGATAACGCCACCACTGCTGCTGCTATTGTTCTTCAATAGATTGATTGGGCCTTCACTTTGAAATAATTTTTTTTTGAAATCCATGAATCTGAACCGTCCAATAGATCTAACGGCTCAGATTGGTGCACATGAGGGGGTCCTGTGCTTTGTGGGACGCAGCACGACATGACTAACTGTGCTACACAGTTGTTTGTTATTATGCATTTCTCTTTTGAATGCTAATCATTTGGACCCTCAATTTCGATTTTGGTACAGTTGACTGCTGAGGTGTTGGGGACGTATTTCGTGGTATTTGCGGGGTGCGCTGCAGTGGTAGTAAATCTTGAAAAAGGCAAGATCGTTACTTTTCCAGGCATTTCCATAACATGGGGGCTAGTCGTGATGGTGATGGCATACTCGGTCGGTCATATCTCTGGTGCTCATTTCAACCCTGCTGTTACCATTGCTTTCGCAACCTGTAGAAGATTTCCATGGAAGCAAGTAAGTCCTCTTTCTTTCCAAATTGAATTCTTTGACATAAATAGGTATCCAATGTGAAATTTAACCCATTCTGATCCCCAAATTAACAGTTATTTTGATGATTATTATAGTGTCTTCATTCTCTTAGCTCATTCGGGATTTGTAATGCTCATCCAAATGTCATCTAATCTATTTATGTTTTATTCATGACTAATTTGATGATGATTTTAGGTGCCTGCATATGTCACTGCTGAAGTTCTAGGCTCAACACTTGCTAGTGGAACTATAAGATTGCTATTTGGAACCAAGACAGAACAATTTTTTGGAACAATACCAGCAGGGTCAAATGTGCAATCTTTGGTTCTAGAGTTCATAATCACCTTCTATCTCATGTTTGTAATCTCTGGAGTCGCCACTGATAACCGCGCGGTTAGTTCTACTAGCAGACCTACTACTTACTTGATTGTCTCATATTTTATAAGTAACATTATTATATTAGGTAGGAACGAACACTTAACCATGATTACATTAGCTGCCAAATCTTTAATTTACCCAATTAGTTTCTTCCTATAAAGTTATACATAGATGACGTGCCCCGGAAAGGAAGAAATTTGTCCTTTGTTTTGACATCATTAAGGGCAAGATTCATTCCTTCCAATTTATAAATTGATATAATGTGCTAATTAACATTAATATATTAAGAGTTTCTTTGTTTTTTGGTGGTAACAGATTGGAGAACTAGCAGGGTTGGCTGTTGGATCTACAGTCATACTAAACGTGCTGTTTGCTGGGTAATCTTTTCTCGCTTCTGACTGATAATCTTTCATTCAATCTGAAGTCACATTCATGATAGAAAATTGGAGTTGAAAACTATTTAATAATTCTCACTAGTGTGGTAGATCATATATAAACCATCAATAATTTGGTTTTATTTATTTCAGAAAATTATTATAAGGTTGCAGAGCGTAAGAAATAATTCTGTTTTATTTTATCTTATATTGTTTCCAGTTTTAGACATATAATTACTTGTCATCCACTTGGTTTTAATCTGCACCAATCCATATGGAAATAAAGCACCATGTCAACTTTTTTTTTTATCAGGATTAATACTTGGTTTGGTGAATTATATATAGTAAATTTCTTATTGATTAGAAAGCTTGCATAGATGGTGCATACTCTGGTTTTGTAGCCACCTACCTCTTCCAAGACATTTCCGATGATGGATCTATTTGTGATCTTGACAGACCAATTTCAGGAGCATCAATGAATCCAGCAAGGAGCTTAGGACCCGCGATCATAATGAACCGTTATGACGGAATTTGGGTATATATGGTAGGGCCAGTGTGTGGGGCAGTATGTGGAGCATGGGCTTACAATATCATACGTTTCACCAACAAGCCATTGCGTGAGATCACCAGGAGTGGGTCTTTCCTCAAGAGTTTCAGAAGAAATGGCTCCATTTCATGATTCAAAGAAATTAAATGAGTTGGTGTCACTTGCTCCATTGAGTTTGGAATTAGCCACAATGTCAGCTTATGATAGATGGGGGCTCATTTGCGACCACAATGATCAGCTGATTAAAGGGTATTAAACACTTCTATTGGGGGCTTTCCTAATAATGTGTTACGCCTAAGTGTTAGCTCCCCTTCACGTTTAAAGCTTGTTACTACCATCCCTTGATCACATAATCACCATTCAGTTCGATTCTAATCTTGTTATAGAAAATGGAATTACTAGTATCTGATTATAATGGTGTTATAGGAAATGGAGTTGCTGACGTGCATGTCAAATATTGGGGTTTTGAGGATTTGTGTGAATTAATGATTAGGAACAATGTAATTAGTTTCAGCCCGATTTAAAAAATAGTCACCGAGTTATGCATAAAAAAGGGGAAAAAAAAGGCAAAATTTGCACAGACTAGTAAACATCCTTCTATAGATTTATGATGGTTTGGGTTGTAAAATTCTTGGATCCAGTTGGCCCAACATTAATTAACAACTTTGTCACGTGATTTGTTTTATATACATTAAAATATGTATAAAGAAATCGAAAAATGACTTTGAAGACCTACTTTCTACAAAGTAGATAATTTAGGTACCATGATTAAGGAAATGGCTAATACGGCGTAGTTATATACGAATACTACCAGGCGATAGTCAAAATTGAAGTAAATAAGTAATACTTTTTAATTCTTATGACCATTAAGGTTCAATTTTTAGTTATGGTTAACCACCAAAGTAAAATAACAATCTTAACATTTTTAATCCCTACAATTATTGTAAATCTCGAGGCACAAGCCACTACAAATCAATAGATGTAGATCAATGGTGATATCATCATCTTCTTCCACCAAATCCTCTTACAACGAAATGGAAACTCAAATTCGAAAAAACGATTCAAATGTTGTAATTGGTAATCTAAGGAAACTATATAGAGATTCGTGGTCTCGCCCTTGTGATTTCAGATTAAGCCCCTTATTCGTGGACCTCATCCCTATCCCACCTTATTTGTTCGAGATCAGAATGTGGTAGACATCATCCCGACCCTGTCATATCCTAACAAGTTCGGGACGGGATACCAGCTATATTGCTGACCCATACACGTTTATGCTTTTTGGGTACATTCTAGTTGATGAACTACATGTCTTTGAATTGTTGAAACATGTATGTTTGTTGTCTCCTTTAGTTGTTTGTTTTGTTATTTTGAATATTTTGTTGATTCGTATTTCAAATTTGAATTTGTCCATATTGGAGTGTGGATGCCATGCACTTGTGCACAATTAGTTGCACTTCGGCACAAAAATTTGGTACAAGAGTTGTAATTTATGAAACATTATTGATAGTCCCATTTGAAGGTATATATGTTGAGAAATTTCCATATATCCTTATAGTTTGTGTACATAATCATAAGAAATGTTCGTAAGCAACAAACTAAAAATATGCGTTTCTATTATGCATCAACATAATAAACAATTCTAGAGAGCCAGGCCCCTAGCGCCAGGGAGGCTTTCTGGCTGTGTGTTTGTGTTCAATTGGTGGATTATGAGAATTTCTAGGATGATAGAGGGTATTAAAGCTTCCTAGCACTAGCGCTCTCTAAACCGATTCCAACATAATACAAGCTAGTCCTGACATATTATTACCTAAAATGATTGGGTGCCCTCTAAGAAGGCGCCTAAAAGTCGATGGATCTCTTAGAGATGACTGGAGGGTTAACAAACTAGTGATTTCAAATAAGAGAAATTTGGCCCAAGTTTAGCTAGGATGTGAACATTACTAAATTTTCATACCTTTTTTGGATTTAGACATTTGTTGATGCTTTAAAGAAAGAACCTGTCTAATTGTCGAGGGAAGCAGCGAGGAAAACTGTGGGGTCCCCCGCTGTTTTCCTTGCTGCTTCCCTCGACAATTAGAATTTTACTTAAAGAAAACATTAAGCATAAAGTTGTATTGGTGTCATCTTCTGCACCTAAATTAATAAATTAAGGATTGGGATCCGAGGATACAGATTTGTGACCCAATTAAATCAATAAAATAAAAAAAACTAGAAAAGGCACTTGACGAGAATGATCAGTACCTGTACCTGTGATGATAACAAGTTTGGTGATGTTATTTGACATGGAAAATTTTAATTATTACTCTGAGGATAATAGATCAACTAATCGAGTTACCATGTTTTGGAAATTTATTGAGTCATAATGTTTGTGGGTAACATTTCTGGAAACCCTCACGAGACTATAACGCGTCCACTAGAGGCAATCTAGCGGTTTAAAGCCTTGTTGCACGTTGAAGGTAAGTGCAACCGATGATTCCTGCAAAAGTGAGTTAGAATTTTATTTTTATTGTTCTACTCGAGGACTAGCAAAATATAGGTTTGAGGGTATTTGATATTCACGTAATTATTACATAATATATCCCTTAATTTATATATGTTAGTGTTTCGATTATTATATTTTATTCTAATTATTTCGTTTTCATGTCTTTGTAGGAATTTGAGTGTGAACGATGAAATCGCATTAAGGCGACAATTTAAGGAATGATCAATTGATCGATTCTAGCGGTGGTACAAAGTAGAGGGTCGCATATCTAAACCTAACCCAAATAAACCTAGGTCCACCTAATTTAACCTAAGCCCAAACTCAAATGCTAATCTAGAAACCCAAGCCCAATGCCTTTTGGAGAACCCAAGCCCAAGGAAATAAGAGAACCCTATTTAGGTCTTCCCCATTTTGGAGAAAAAGCTCTTCTTCTACGTTCTTTCTCCTCTCTTTTTGGGCAGCCACCTCTCATCTCCTCTCCTGGGCAGAGACATAGAAACCTTTGTTTCTCGCCACTAACCAACCGCCATCGTCGCCATCTCACTGTTTCGCACAACCATAGCCCGCCATCAACAACGAACCAAAAGACAGCCTACGCACGGCCACGAAACAGAGTAGCACCTGCTCCTCTCCCCTTCCACGCCACCGTCCAGCATCCACACCGCAGAGCACCACCATCAGACGCCACCACCTCCTCCTTCCTGTTTAACTCTCTCTCAGCCACCACTCCTGTTCCACCTCACGACATAGCTCCATCGCCCTGTCTCCCTCCTCCATTATTTCCCTCTTCCTCTTCGGCCTCTCTCTCTGTTCATCCATCTCCCGACCCTCTCTCTCTTTTGCAAGGACCGGAGCTCGTCGGAGGAACAAAGCTTGCAAGCAATAGCAGAAACAGGGAGTGCCTCCCTGTTTCACCGCCCCTGTTCCTCTTCCTCCTTCGCGTATTTCTCTCTCTCATTGTTTCCTCACCCTCTCTCTGTCTTCTTGTAGGAACCGGAGCCGGTCGCGAGGAGTGAAGAACAAGAGAGACGCAGCACGGCTGCTCGCTGGAGATGAAAGTGAGGCTGTTCTAGCGGGAGAAAATAGTTTCGCTATTGGCACCCCAATCCATTACTCTGAGCCACCACAGCCCACCAGCAGCCTTTTCTCGAGATTCGTGTTCGTGCAGAGATGAATTCCACCTCCATTGATGCTATGACCACTGCCACCATGATCTTCTAGACCCCGTGCCGAGGCGAAGATGAAACCACAGGGTTTTCTAGAGTTTGTTGTATTTGAATTTATTGTTTTCTATATACTTGAACGTTATACACAGTTTATTTTTGAGTTTCAATTATTTGCTTTCACCGATTACATCCGGATTAATTATCTAGACTAGTTGGTAGTTAGAAGTACCCTTTATTGATATTCAAAGCCTGCTTTAATCAATTAATCTGAATCTGTGATTGTGTGTGCCGTAAGAAGACATGCAATGCTAGGGGCTTAGAATTAGTTAATAGACCTGTGATTATGTGTGCCGTAAGAAGACATGCCATGCTAGGGGTTTATACCTTTGCTGAAATCAATTGCGAACTTAGATTAATCTTTAGGTTAGTCATGTTAATTCTTGAAAACAATAATTTGGATTATACAAATCTCGAAGAACCTGTGGTGGATTCGATGTCTCGGTCCCCTCTCTATCATCTTATCAGTTTAATTTTAGTTGTCAATTTCATTTTCTTAATTTAGTAATTTTCATCTACTGTAACCCCCAACTCTAAATTAGTTCAAATAAGTCTTAGAATTCGAATGTCTAGTCAATCCTCGTGGGATCGACCCGTATTTGCCACTGTCTACCAGTTAGACAGCCATGCACTTGCGGTATTACAAGTAGGGTTTATTAGCTTATTAATTTAGGTTAATAAAAACTCCATCATCTACTACCATGAAGTCCAAGAACAAAACCTTTCATAGTTGTGGCTTTCGTTCCACCACTGCTAACCATATCTTCCCAATCGAGAAGCATTTCTCTCCGCTGAATCAAATCAGCGGGTAGTCTGAGGACGTCAGGCTCTCTTCCTTGAAGTCCATATGCGGAACGTGTTGTAGATATGACATTGAGTAAGCTTCCCATATCCACCAGGGCTCTTTTTACCTCCCACTTTGCAATGGAAACCGATATGACAAGAGCATCATTCTGCGGTGCTTGGACTCTTTTGAGGTCCTTGTCTATAAAGGTTAAGGTGGGGATGGGACTTTGCACCCTCAAGTAGTAAATACATATGTCCTTATATGCGGGTTGTGTCCTCATCTCCAGTAGAGTCCGCTTGCAGGATCTGTTCGAATGGTCTTTATCCGATCCGACTCCATGAAAGAAAAAGATTATACTCGGAGTCACCTTCTTGGTCTCCTTGACTGGGGTGCATGGGTCATTCTGGTTGCTACTCAAAGCCCAGGAATTCCTTTAGCTTGCCCCTGTGGATCCAGTACTCGAACTCGTACCTTAGGCTTTTGCAGTCGTTGGTGTCATGGCCACCCTCCTTGTGGTATGAGCAGTACTTGCTGTTGTCACATTTACAGAGGTCTTTGCGCTGCTTCGAGGGCCACTTTAGATCTTCCCAATTTTTCATGGAATTCAGGACATCCAATAGGCTAGAATTGAGGGGGGTCATGGAACTGGATCCAACGTAATTGGATGTTTTCTCTGGCCTGGCCGGCCAGGGTCCTACCTGTGGTCGTTGGGCTTTCGCTTGCTCATTTCTTCATCCTCTCTTCTTTATCCCTCCTTCCTATCCTTGGGAATTGATGACTTCTTCTCAACTTTTGTTTCCCTATTTACAATTCTCATATCTTCTAAGGTGATGTACCTCTAGGCGCCTTTAAGGAGTTTCGCCGTATCCAAAGTGAAGAATTCATAAAGTTTTCCCTCTTTTAGGCCTGCGGTAAAAGTTGTCACAGTTGTGTCGTCGCTGCAGTCGTCAATGAGTGTCAGCTCGTCGTTGAAGCACGTGACATACTCTATGAGTGTAACATTGGATCTTTGTTTCGGAGAGAGTATGTAGTGTGTGCTTTTCCAAAGGCACTGACTTCCGACAAAACGTGTTAGGAACTCTTTCACTAGCATCTTGAATGAGTCGATCGACTTTGGCGGGAGGCTGTGGAACCATGTTAGTGCTGACTTCTTAAGGCTAGTAGGGAAAGTTCTGCACATCACTGACTCAGATCCTTCTTTGAGTGCCATTACGTGCTGGTAATGGCGTAGGTGGTCGAATGGGTCGGTGGTCCCATCATAGAAGTTGAGCTTTGGGGCATGAACTTCTTTAGAAGAGCCTCGTTCATGATACGGTCCACAAACGGTGAAACAGAGAGACGGTACAACACGTCTGTGTCGCGTGCCTCTCTACGGAGGGGGTTCTGAGGGGCAAGCCTCTCTGCCCTGAGAGTCAGTTATGCGTTAGCTACGCCTCCTCCTCTAGTCTATTGAGAACTAGCAGGCGCTTGACTTTCCTTTACTTGCTTTTTGTTGTCTTCCGGAGATGGAGGTCTGTGATGCTCCTGATCTCCATTAGCGGGTGGAGGGTTCTATTGTAGGAGAGTCTCCACTGCTTTGGCGATTTGTTGCATTTGAGACGACATCAAATCTGTCTTGGGGTCCATTGTTGTTGTGGCTAGCACGGGGGCGTGAGTCTGTTGTCCATGTGCCATCGGCACCCCTGAGAGTGGCGGTATAGTGCCAGTCTGGGCGCTTGACGTGTCCCCTTGTTCTCCATTGTTGCGTGATCTGGTGGTCACCATATCTTTGTATCCCAAAAAGAGATGTTGCTAGTGAAAGGTTAGGAACTTTGTCGTCCCCAAGGACGGCGCCAAACTGATGTAGTTGATTTTCGCACTTGCTTTGACCTTGACCAGCAAACATGCTGACCTACACAAGAAACACACGTGAGCCACGGAACACCGTTGTGGTGGCCGATGGCACTCCGATGTTAAAGTCGGACATGGATCTAAGGAAGGTATAATGTTGTAAACAATGAATTTGTAGCGTACCTTAGCTTACCAACCTCATGTCTTATTTATAGTGTTGGAGTCCCAGTTCGACCAGGCCATCGATGGCGTAGATTAGGGAAGAAGATCTTCGCGGAAATCCTTCTCTAATTAGGAGTCGTGTTGTGAAGGGGAGTTTAATGTTAGCCTTGTGCTCCTGGATACACGGGAGGTAATTCCTATTTCGAGAGTAGTCCGTAGATAGAAGTCTCCATATGTGACATATACTCTGGAATTTGCTTCCTAGTGGGAATCGAATAAATGTTGTAATTGCCCTTCTGAAGCTGGTCCTCAAGATACATGCCTTAGCAGGGCTTACAGGTATTGAGGATACCTGTGAGACATGTGGGCTTACCAGGCTGTAAGAATTTGAGTCCGTCTGGTGGACTGCATTGGGCGGGCATAGAACCCTTTGAGCCAGATCAGTGTTGGGCTGACGCTAGGGCCTATCATTCCACAAGATCATCACGACACGTGTACGGTGCAAATGAGGGATTGTTTTGGTGTATCATCACTATTGATAACAAGTGGTATCAGAGCCACTACTTTGAGCCTTGGAGATAGAACATGGGTAAAAGTTCGAGTTCTTCGGATTTAAAGTTTGCAAGGGAGGCTTCGATTTATAGAATCGAGAAGTTTAATGTCATTAATAACTTTGGTGTATGGCAAACCCAAGTAAAGGATGTTCTTATCAAAGAGAAGTTGTACAAAGCATTGAAAGGTAAACCTAAAAAAATGGATGATGATGAATGGGAAAATTTTGATTTGAGTGCTTGTAGCACAATTAGATTGTGCTTATCGAAAGATGTGATCTACAACTACCTGAAGGAAACCTCAGCAAATGATATTTGGGAAAAGTTGGAAAACATGTTGATAAGCACCCAAAATATCGATTTTACATCCTTAAATATACAATTGTTAAGTCCAATTATCCAATAAAAATATCTCATTACGTGTATTTTGTAGGAATTCAAGCACTAATCTCAAATCATACACAAAGTCGCAAAACAAGGCTAAAATCAACAACTAGAAGGCCCATTGGGAGTTCACATAAATTGATAAGAATTAAATAATTTCAAGCTTAATACCTATGAAGTCAAGCCCACAAAGCATCAACAACTATGGATCTCGAGGAAATCAACACGAAGATTTGGACATCCACACGGCTAACTTTATCATAGCAAAAAAATATATATATCTACAAGACACGTTTCCTTATTCAACTCCAACATGTTTCTTCATTTCACTCCAACACCAACCATGTTTCCTTATTCCACTCCAACACATTTCCTTATTTCACTCAACTATGTTTTCCTCATTCCACTCCAGCACATTTCTTTATTTAATCAACTACGTTTCCTTATTTACTCAACTATGTTTCCTTATTACACTCGAACATGTTTATTTATTTCACTCAAACCCTTTTTAGCTATAAAAACACAATACATGGAATTCATAAGGGAGGTAGTTTTTGTTTTAGAGAGTTTTTTGGTTGGAGTTATTCGCTTTAGATTTTTGCTTGGTAGAAAAGAAAGTGTAGAGAATTGCATGTACTACTTTGTTGCCAACATTATAATTTATTGAAGTAGAAGTAAGTTCTCTTTATATTTCTCAATTGTTTCTTTTTTTTTTCAATTGTTTCTTTTTCTCCTTTAACTTTTTAGTTTACTTTCATCATTCATGGAGAGCTAATCTATCCTCTCAAGGGGAAGATATTGAGCCCCATGAAGATATATGATAATTAGATTGTATTTCATTTAGGAAGTAAAGTAGAACAATGAATTGTAAGAAGTACTTTGAATGAAGACTTCATTTGTTAAATGGATAATGATTTTGATTCGAAAAAATACATTATTTCTATGTCGTTAAGGATTTTTCCAATGAAAAACATAATAAAAATCCAATGATGTTTTAGAAATAAAACAGTAGATTTTGTTATAGTTTGAGGGAAATGAAAAGACTTTCACTTGTTAAGTCCCACAACTCAAGTCGTGTAGGTTGAGAAACCATGTGATTTGAGTATTTTGGGAGAAATTGAAATCAAATAATACAATCATTATGTTGGAATTAGGTGATTCTCATACCCTTGAAATTTCTCTATATTTCATTTATGTTACAAGTTAATTATTTTGTTTTGAAATCATATCATCTCTCAACATTTCACCATCCATTATTTTGTTTTTCTCTTTATTCTTTAAATTGAAATTCAAATATTATCTTCAAAACCAAGTGAAGTAGCCGATAACCCCTATCTCCACTATGCATTGTTGAAGTGTATTGTAGGTTGAAGGAAAAAAAATAAAAAGAATAAACAAAAAATAAGTATTTCTTTGATTGATGTCGAAATCATGCAACGACATTAATGTCGGTTTTTGGAATTAATCAAATGGCGTCGTTGCCGATCACTTGGTGAAGGAAGACATTCTTGAAGATACAACTTTGGAGACAATATAGAAGATTTTTTTATTTTTTTACGTTTTTCTTTTTCTTTAATCTTTTTCTCATCTTAATGCATTTTTGGGTAATTTTCAGCATATAACAGAAACAACATAGCAGTAGACGGCTCAAACAGTGTCTGTTTTCCGTGAAAATTTAATAGTAAATTTCGTGCCAAGCCCTTGAACAAATTTAATAGTAAATTTATTTGAGGTCGATTGCTTGTTGAACAAATTCGTTTGGAAAAATGTGTGTTAAAGATGCGAAATTGCCTAAAACTTGCTTAAAGACTTTTTTTTATTGTCTATGAGCATCATATTTATTGTCTATGAGCTTCATATTTATTTAGAAGATGAAACCAAACCTCTAGAGAGCCTCAACGACGTCTAAATCCTATTTTGAAAGATGTCGTAAAATAAGAAGTGTTAAAACTCCAGCATAAAGTCCACCTTGGGTTAGCCCAGTCCATGTGGTTCCTAAGAAGTCAGGAATTACAGTTGTCGAAAATGAGAACAATGAACTTGTGCCACAAAGAGTGAAAAAGGGATGGAGAGTATGCATTGATTACTGTAAGCTAATTTCTAATACTCGAAATGATTACTTTCCCCTTCTCTTTATTGATCAGATGCTTAGAAGTTAGTGGGTCATCCTTACTATTGTTTTTTGGAGGGATATTCTGGATACAATCAAATCCCTATTCAACAAGAGGATCAAGAGAAAACCACATCACTTGTCCTTTTGGTACCTACGCTTATCGTCGCATGCCTTTTGGGTATGCAACGTACCCGCGACATTTCAAAGGTGCATATCTAGCATATTTAGTGATATGGTGGAAATCTTTCTTGAGATCTTTATGGATAATTTTTCAATATTTGACTCATGTTTTGACCAATGCCTACATCACGTCTCACTTGTCTTAGAGCGTTGTGAAGAAAAATGTCTTGTTCTAAATTGAGAAAAGTATCACTTCATGGTGAAGCAAGGCATTGTTCTTGGGCACATTTTCTTCAAAAGGCACTGAATTTGACAAAGCTAAGATTGATGTCATTTCATCTCTTTCGATTCCAAAATTTGTTAAAGATGTGTGATCTTTCTCAGGGCATGCTAGATTTTATCACCGCTTCATTAAAAATTTCTCAAAGATTGCACGCCCTTTGAGCAATCTCTTAGCCAAGGATGTTCCCTTTCTTTTTTATGACAAGTGTAGATCTGCGTTTCTACACCTTAAATTTGTCTTAGCTCCTATCATTTGAGCTCCTGATTGGGAGCTACCTTTTGAGATTATATGTGATGCCTCTGACTATGTTGTAGGTCAGAAAGTTAACAAGCTTCCTCATTTTGAATGAGGCTCAACTCAATTACTAGACCACGGATAAAGAAATGTTATCTATTGTTTATGCATTATATAAATTGTGTTCCGATCTCATTGGAGCTAAAGTCATTGTGTACACTGACCATGCTGCCCCTAGATACATTCTCAATAAGAAGAACACCAAACCTCGTTTGATCCGATGGGTCTTTTTGCTTCAAGAATTTGATCTAGAAATACGAGATAAGTCAGGCATAGAAAATGTTGTCCCTGACCATTTATCTAGGCTAATATCATTGTCATCTACTAGTATCTTGCCCATTCAAGAGGACTTCCCAAATGAACAACTTTTCTTGGTAGAGCAAAAACTTCTTTGGTATGCTGACATTGTCAATTTTTAGCAACTAAGGAACTCCCTTCACATTGGTCTATGCCAGATCGTGACAAGTTTTTGTCTAGGGTCAAGTATTATTCTTCGGATGAACCATATTTGTAATAACACTGCCCTGACCAACTTATTTGAAGATGTGTTCCAGAATTTTAACAGTTGAGCATCCTCTCATTTTGCCATGATCAAGCTTGTGGTGGGCATTTCAACTCTAAGAAAACTGCAGAGAAGGTTTCCCAATCCGGTTTTTATTAGCCTACCCTTTTTTGAGATGCCCATGAGTATTGTAAAGTTTGTCACCGATGTCAACAACTTGGACGAATAACTCGTCAACACATGATGTGCCTCTTAATCTTATTCTAGTAGTTGAAGTTTTGGATGTTTAGGGCATCAATTTTATTGAACCGTTTCCATCCTCCCATGGGTATCGATACATCCTTCTTGCAATGGATTACATTTTTAAATGGGTAGAAGCCATTGCCACTAAGACCAATGATCACAAAATTGTTGTTTCATTCATAAGGGGGTTTATCTTTCGTAGATTTGGCACCCCAGGTGTACCATTAGTGATGGGGGTAAGCATTTCTGTCGCCGCGTCTTTGAGCATCTGTTAAAAAGTATAGGATTACTCACAAAGTTTCCCCTTCCTACCATCCTCAAACAAGCGGTCAAGTTGAAATTTTGAATCATCAAATCAAGAACATCCTCAAACAAGCGGTCAAGTTGAAATCTTGAATCATCCAAATCGGAAATATTGGTCTTTACGCCTTTTAGATGCCTTATGGGCATACTGAACTGCATTCAAAACCCATTTAGGGATGTCTCCCTATAGATTGGTCCTTGGTAAATTTTGTCACATTCCTGTCGAACTCCAACATAAAGCTTATTGGGCTACAAAGAGTAAACTTTGACCTCGATATGGTTGGTCAACAACGAAAGCTTCAACTTGATGAGCTAGAAGAATTGAGGTACGATGCTTATGATTTATCCAAGAACTATAAGCATAAAATGAAGTGGATACATGACAAAAACATCATCAGAAAAGAGTTTCATCTTGTTCAGAAAGTCCCACTCTACAACTCTCATCTTCACATCTTTCCAGGTAAGTTAAAAACTCGTTGGTCTGGTCCATTCATTGTTCGTGAAGTTAAAGACTACAGTGCCATCACTGTAGAAAACCCTACTAATGGTAGTTTCTTTAAAGTAAATAGACAGCGACATAAGCCATACCATGAACTTCCCACAAAGTCAGTGGAAACCATTCAATAGACAACGACAGAAGCCATAGCCATGAGGATTAGTCACGCCCACAAATTCCTATTCCACTAAGCTTGTTTTGGGGTGGTATTCACCACCTCCATTGCATTCGACCAATGACATTAAACTTAGCGCTACTGAGAGCCAACCCAATCAGTTTATGTATTCATTCATTTATTAAAAAAATTTACAATACCACCAATGCCTGTTTGGGGGCGATGTATTTTTTTAATACATAATCCCCCCAACTCTATCTTTTTCTTTGCAAGGACGGTACAGATGTTCAACAAATCACCTGAGGTAATAAGTTCCAATTTTTATTTCTCACTTTCCATTTCATTTGTTTAACACTGGGAACAATATTTTATTTGTTTGGGGGTGGGGAGATCTATCAAAATTCATACTTCTTTTGAAAATCTTCTTCTAAAAAAAAACATGGTGTGGTATCCAAGTTATGAGATTGGATTACTTGATTCACGACATTTAGGCAAAGAGATGTTGGAAGTTTATTATTAGAGTAAACATTGCATTTGAGCATTCAGAACCAAACCATTTTTTGCACAATGACCACAGATTTAGTTTGGAATAGAAAAAGTAAGTAACTTCCTAAAAATGTAGAGGAATAATAGTGGAGACTTTAACCTTGTGAGCAATCAGACTTTTCATTTATAACATTTATTTAGAAAGTTTTTACATAGCTTCGAGTCATACGATGACTTAAAATTTTATTGGATCCTATATTAATTTGTAGTGAAGTCTCGCTATTCTTATTTTTGGTTGATCATTGAGGATGACATCTTTTTCGAGTTAAGAGAAACATTGGTCTTGTAGTTTATTTGAGACTTTATTACCAAACCTTAGAAGGTAAATTAGGCATCTTCTGTCCATCTGAACCTTCTCAAAACTATCTTGCTAACCATTCCATCTAATACCAATGTGAGCCTTTGTCTTGGGTTAATAGACATTAAAAAAAACTCATTTTCCCATTTATGTTTCTGAAAAATGTTAAGAAGTTTTATGAAGAAAAATGGGAGTGAAAAGAAAAAAAATCCAAAGTCCAAGGTATGTCAAAAATAATTTGTGAAAAAAAAAGATAAAATAGCAGGGAGGTTCTGAAAAGGGAAACAAATAAAAAAAAGGTTGTGAAGAAGAAATGAAAATAAAGGAAAGTGATTGATGAGTTCCTTATTAAGCTACTTGAAGACGTTAATTATGCATTCTTTTTCCACTCCCTGCTTTGACCTAGTCCTGCTGACCTGCACAAGTAACGCATGTGAGCCACATACCACCGTGGGGTGGCCGATGGGACTCCGATGCTAACGTCAGATAGGACTCTAAGGAAGGTGTAATGCTGTAACAAGGAATTTGTAGGGTACCTTAGCTTTCCAACCTCATATCTTATTAATAATGCAAGGAGTTCTGGTTTTACCAGGCCATTGTAGGCGTAGTTTAGGAAGGAGATCCCTCCCTAATTAGGAGTCGTGTTGTAGGAGGGAAGTTCCCTATTAACTTCATGTTCCTAGATACGCGGGAGATAGTTCCAAATCCAAGAGCAATCCGTAAAAGAGAGTTTCCCTGTGTGGAAGATACTCTGGTGTTTGCTTCCTAATTGGAAGTAGAGAGCAGCTATAGTTGCCTATCCGAAGCTGATCCTCCAGATACTTGCCTGAAGAGGGCTTACGGATATTGAGGATAGTTGTGAGACGTGTGGGCCTAGCATGCTGTGAGAGTTTGGGTTCACCTGGCAGATTGTAGTTGGGTGGGCTTAGAACCACTTGGGCCGGATCAGTGTTGGGTTGATGCTTGAGGCCGTAAATCCTCGAGATCACCATGACACGTGTATGGCTCTGGGGTGTGACCATTTTTATGTATCATCAGTTACTCCCACCGAGTTAGTGGGTCGTTACATCAGTTCGCTAAGTCATTTCTTGAAGGGATGCGCAGCTCATGATGGTTGAGTCTAAATCATTGCTTGAGCCACGCACTGCATTAATCAAACGTGCATTGGTTCAGCGGAAAAGAGGTTGGAAGCCAACCTCTATTTAGGTCATCCGCTGTGTAGAGTCTGATTTTTTTATTTTCCTTGCTTTTGAAGCTACCGCTCTGATTAGAAAATATTGTTCATCTTTCTCATAGCTCAAGAAAACCTTCTTGATGACGCTGTATTGGCCGAGGGCCTAGAGTTTTTTTAAGACAGGTTGTTGTCCGAACCTGGTCACTCCGAAATCCGTAAGAAGTTTGGTGTCCCTAAGGACCTGCCGTTTAACCTGACAGGCAACCAGACGCTAATGTCACCTCCGGCTGGTTTTATCTGTTTGCACCACGTGATGCTTCAAACTGGAGTGTGTTTTCTGGTTCTGGATGTGATCTGGGAGTTTTTGGACTTTTTAGGGATTCCTCTAGCTCAGTTGGGGCCCAATGGATATAGGATCATCCTCATGATTCTGCTCAGTGCTAAGGAGGCCAGGATTAGCGTGACTCCGCGGGTGATTCAGTTGTTGACCTCTCCTCGGCTAAAGAGTGATATTGTTTGTAAGATGAAGTTTCCAAATTGCTTCATTAAGTTTCCTGATGACTTCAAGTTCTGGCAGAAGTATTGATTCCTGGCCCCTGCAGATTTGAAGTATTTTCAATGTAAGGGTCGTCCGCTTAAGCAACAGTTTAAGTCGCTTCGTAAGTTCATATTTTTTCTTGTGACTTTGATATGCTTGATAGTGGGTCGATTAACCATCGCTTGCGTTTTTTCTGTAGGAAGATTTCCCACTACTTCTCTTACCTTAGAGGAGCAAAACGCCATGGAGAAGTTTCACTTCCTGACGAAAAAAGGCAGTTGATGTCATAAGGGTTTCCAACTTTATCCGTAATGGGCTGTGGGACAACTGGCACGTCACCCTCACTTTGTATCGAGAGTCACGCATTAAGTTGGAAGATAGGGCCCCTTCTAGGAAGAGGAAGGCTACTATGGCAAAAGATCTCGTTATGTCTGAAGTGAATGAGTCGTCTGAGACTCTTGCCTCCTTCATGAGGAAGAGGTCTCGCGTTAGAACTGGTGTCGTCTTCGGTACGACCCGCTCTGAAGAAGGGGAGCGCAATTATGCTAGACCTGCTGAGGCAAAGACTGATGTTTCCAGGTTGGGGAAAAATTACTTGCAATTGGCAGGAGTTGTAGACAGGTCAAACCTTAGTGATGCGCAGGTCGAGGCTCTGAATAACCATCTTTTGCTAGTTGTGATGGCTGCCTTCGCTGGTGCTGATTCGCAAAATTCCGCTCCGATAGAAGGCTCTTGTGAGGATTTGCCTGAGGTGGTAGAATTCGATTGCCCAATAGTTGCTTCGCCTGATAGTGGTCGCGGTACTGGTCGTGTCTCTTGTAGTCCGCATTGTTCACCGTTTCGCTCTAGACCTCAGCTAGAGTTGTTGGAAGGTCCTTTGGATACTTCGCTGCCTTCTCTCCCTCCTGATCCCATTGAGTCAACTCTCACAAAAGGAGTTGTTGTTGTTTACAAGGGAAAGTCCAGGAAGGAGAGCCTGAGGATGGTGGAAACCATGAAGGGCGGTGTCGGCATAGTTCTCGATCAGGGAAAGCTTCATCCTGACGCACAGATAAACATGTTTCCACCGAATTTTGTGAAGTTGAGTTAACAGGTTTGACACCAAGAGGTGGACGTAGAGTATGCTTCGCAGAAGCATATAAGCAAGCGTCACAGCTAGCTGAAGGATCACACTCCCAAACTTGATGAGGATTCGTTGGAAAGGTGTATGGATAAGGACTTGAAGTACCTTATGATGGGTATGTCTCATTTGAGCTACGCGACCGTTGCTAGGATGGAACTTGAGGCTGCTCATGGGAGAGTATACACCTTGGAGTGTGTCGTTTCGCATATGCAGACGTTGTATTCTGATGCGCTCCATGAAATTTAGCAGCTTAAGAAGCAGGTCAAAGAAAAGCAGTTGGATCAGTCAACTGTGGTCGCTGAGGCTCAGAGGGCTTGACTGGAAAACCTTGAGCATAATCTGACGGAGGCGATGTCCAAAAGGGACGGGCTTAGGCAGGAGCTGAGCCATATCCGCCAAGAAGTTTAGGTTGCGCAGGATGCTGCGGCTAAGGCGAGTTCTGAACTACTGTCTTTCACTGAAGAAAACGCTTCAAAGGAAGCCGACTAGGCTGCTGAGAAGCAACAGTTGGAATCTGATGCGGAGTTCTATGCTCAAGAAGCGAGGAAGGTCGAGGAACAGCTCGAATTAGGGTGGTATGAACTTAGTGTCATGAAAAACAGTCTAGCCACAGAGCAGTCTCAGGTTGATGCGCTGACTGGCAAGTTGGAGCTACTGGAGCGTGAACTTTATGATGCAAAGGTGCGGGAGGAAGAGCTTATCTAGGAACAAGGAAAATGTGAGTTCTGTTGGGTTGTACACGAACGACGCTTATGAAGAACGAGCATTCGGAGTGGGATCTCAATCGTTATAAGAAGATTTCATATGTGGACCTGTCTGTTACCTCGACGTCATCGAGTGAGGAAGACAATTTGAGTCTTGATGTCCAGGCTGTAACGTGTGTGGACACAAATCCTGCTCCTTCTTCCACTATGCTTAACTCTTCCATTTCTGCACCCTTTCCTGATAAGGAGAGAACTTTGTGTGCTAGTACTCTTTTTGTCTTTGACCATTAATGAAAACAGTTTTATCCGTTCCGTACTTGTTGTCTCTATTGCATGTTTTTCCTTTCACCTTGTCGTCTTGTTTTGCCATAGGCTGATTGAATCAAAAGGATGTTGACTAGTCTATCTGCTGTAGAGAGCTTGATCGCTTTGTGTTATGAATGACTCGGGGTCATCACAGTGTAGTCATGTCCGGTAGTGGGCATGTTACGAACATTTTAGCTGGGGGTTGAGTCATCCGAGTTGTGCCCTGTCCCCAAGGTAAGAAGCTTAAGGGTTACCTTGCTTGTCTGACCGGTCGACTATAGTTGCTGCTGTGAGCGAGCTGTTATGGCCGAGCATACGTGTTAGAGCGTTCGTGCCGAATCAAGCATCGTAAGCTCGAGTTGGTATCCTAAGTAGCTTTTATCTGGGCACTGGCCATACGATCTTTGTATCGGCACGAGTGGCTTTCGCTTAACATTAGAATGTCAGTCCGTTTGAGCGAGGAGTTGTTGACTCAGCTAGATTCCCATTTGACGACCAGGCTAAAAAATAGTGGTCTCGTGGCAAGCCGTCGAAATCAGTTCAGGACTGACTAGGCTCCCACCTTTTGAATAGTTTATGATCAAGTAAAGTGGCTACGAATTTGGGGAGTAAAAGTTTGGCGACCGGGCTGAAGAGCAGTGGTCCCATGTGTCACGGGCTTTCTTTTCATAAGTACTTCCCGTGCGGCACTAGCAAACTTTGCCCTGACTTATCAAAGAAAGCTAGTCAACCTTGCCCACAAAAGACTTACTTAGACTTTGGAAAACTAAGCAAGCTAAGAACACACAAGAGAGCTTAAGAGAACTAGAACTTGTATTGCTTGAATTCTCTGAGGTGATTACAACAAATGAGGCCTTAGCCTATTTATACAACTCCACCTCCTCAATGGACGGTGGTGATCAATTTAATCTAACGGTCTATAATGAGTTTCTACACACTTCCTTAGAAATATCTAAGGACTAGAATCCTATGGAACTTTGTGGAATCTTATGGGAGGTTCTAGAGAACTCTCTCTTTAACAATGTGGAATACTCTACATTATGTACACTTGCCAACCTCACTTGGCTAAGCAAGAAGATAGTTGTGACATTCTCCCCCACCTAATCAGGCGACGTCCTCGTTGCCTTCAAATCCTCGTACGCTTTGATTTGTTCCTTGAATTGCCAGCTAGCTTCACTTTCTGGCAATCCCTTCCACTTGACGAGTAACTCATGTGTGGGAGGTTGGTTGGAATGACGCACCACACGATCCGACAAGATAATCTCTGGTTCCTTGTCATGTTGGATCCTCATGCCCATTGGTGCTCTTTGTGAAACTCCTCTGTTTGGATCATCCCGATCTTCCTTATACGGTTTCAGTAGGCTCACATGGAAGACTGGATGAAACTTGATTCTCAGCGGCAACTCGACCTTGTAGGCTTGCTTTCCCACTTTCTTGACTATGGGGAAAGGACCCTCATATCTCCTGATAAGGCCACGATGCAGTCCAGAAAGTCTGGCATGAGCATGCATCTTGACAAGCACAAGGTCTCCAACCTGGAACTCTCGAGGCCGTCTCTTCTTGTCAGCCCACTTCTTCATCCTCTTGGATGCCTTTTCCAGGTAAGCTCGAGCCTCATCAGCTTGATCATTCCATCCTTTGGCAAACTTATAGGCTGATGGACTCACTCCAGTGTAGCCAGTGGCAATAGAACTTGGAGTCATAGGTTGTTATCCCATGACAATCTCAAATGGGCTACGACCCGTCGCTTCACTCTTTTGCAAGTTGAAAGAGAGTTGGGCAACATCTAGCAACTTAGCCCAATCTCGCTTGTTGGCACTCACATAGTGCCTAAGATATAACTCCAGCAAGGCATTCATTCTTTCCGTTTGACCATCCGTTTGAGGATGAAAGCTAGTAGAGAAATTAAGATCGGTACCCAACAACTCAGTCCAAAATTTCCCTGTGAACCGAGTATCCCGATCACTGATGATAGATTTGGGCACACCCCAATACTTCACCACGTGTTTGAGGAATAAATGTGCGGTTTGCTCGGCTGTGCATTCCTTGGGTGTGGGAATGAAGGTGGCATACTTTGAAAATCTGTCCACGATCACAAGTATCCAATTGCAACCTTCCGATGTGGGCAACCCAACTATGAAATCTAAGGAACACTCTCCCAAGGTCTTTCTGGGATGGGGAGGGGTTCAAGTAAGCCAGCAGGTGACTGTTGCTCCAATTTGTCTTGTTGGCATACAAGACAAGTCTTCACATATGCTTCGATATCATCCCTCATATGTGGCCAATAATAGGAATCTTCCACAAGAGCAAGAGTCCGATGTATACCTGGATGTCCCGCCCACTTGCTATCATGGCATTCTTTTAAGACTTCCTTCCTTAGGTTGTCATGAAGTGGAACATAGATTTGCCTTCCCTTGGAGTATATTAAGCCGTTCTCCATCCAAAACCGTCTTGTCTTCCCATCTTTGACAAGAGCTATGATGGTTTGAGCCATGGAATCATGTGTCAATCCTTCATTTATGCGTCCCTTCAAGTTGCTTTGAGGTTGACTTATGTCAGCAAGTTCTCATTTTCTACTCAAAGCATTCGCAACAAGATTAGCTTTGCTAGGCTTGTACTCCAAAGTGTAATCGAACTCTGCCAAGAAATCTTGCCACCTAGCTTGTTTTGGCGTGAGCTTCTTCTGTGTCTGAAAGTAGCTAGTGGCAACATTGTCGGTCTTGACTACAAATTTGCTCCCAAGCAAGTAATGTCGCCATGTTAGCAGGCAATGCACAACCGCTGTCATTTCCTTCTCTTGTACTGTGTACCGCCTCTCGGTATCATTGAGTTTCCTACTTTCAAAGGCAATAGGATGCCCTTCTTGCATTAATACCCCACCAATAGCAAAATCGAAAGCATCCGTATGTACCTCAAAAGGCATAAAATGGTTGGAAAGTGCCAACACCGGTTCTTCCGCAATTGCTTTCTTCAATCCTTCGAAAGCTTGTTGGCATTTTGAACTCCAATCCCAACTTCGTCCCTTCTTAAGCAAGTCCGTCAATGGAGCGGCTATGGAAGAGTAGCCTTTGATGAACCTTCTATAATAGTTCACCAAGCCAAGGAAAGATCTTAACTCGGTGACTTTGGTCAGTGGTTCCCAATCTTGGATGGCTTGTACCTTGGACTTGTCCATGCGAAGCTTGCCCTTGCCAATGATATGACCCAAGAATGTCACCTCCTCTTGGGCAAATGAGCACTTCTCCTTTTTGACATAGAGCTCGTTCTCCTTCAAGGTTTGGAATACTTCCCTCAAGTGATCCACATGTTCCTCCAATGTCTTACTATAGATCACAATGTCATCAAGGTACACAACTACGAACCGATCAAGGTAAGGAGCTAGTACCTTATTCATTAGAGTGCAAAATGTGGCCGGCGCATTAGTTAAACCAAATGGCATGACTAAGAACTCGTAAGACCCGTACCTTGTAACACATGTCGTCTTTGGTTCATCTCCTTCGGCTATGCGGACTTGATAGTATCCCGAGCGCAAGTCAAGCTTGGTAAAGTACCTTGCATCACCAAGTTGATCAAAGAGATCCGCAATAAGTGGAATCGGGTACTTGTTCTTGATAGTGACCTTGTTGAGTGCCCGATAGTCAATACAAAGTCGTAGGGATCCATCATGTTTCTTTTGAAATAAGACCGGCGCACCATATGGAGCTTTGGAGGGTCGGATATAACCAACATCTAGTAAATCCTTCAATTGTCTTCTTAGTTCCTCGAGCTCAGGATGTGCCATACGATAAGGAGCAAATGCGGGTGGCTTTGCTCCAACTTCTAACTCAATAGCATGATCCACCTCTCTCCTTGGTGGAAGCTTCTTAGGAAACTCGGCAGGCATAACATCCTTATATTCCTTGAGAACATCTTGGACGACCTTAGGTACATTCACATCTCCATCCATGGAACCTTCGTCTTCCTTGAGGGTAGCCAAGTAAGTAGGCTCATTCCTCTTTACCCCTTTAGAAAGTTGGAGAGCGGACACCATTCTCTCCTTACTTATCTCCCGTACCACGGGCACAACACAAGGTTGTCCCTTTTCCATGATGCACATGGTGTTGGCATATGGGACCAGGAATGCTTTCACCATGTCCAAGAAATCTATTCCCAAATAGAACTTGTGATCATCAATTGGAGCAATAGTTATGTCGACTTTACCTCGCCATTGTCCAAGCCGAATATCGGTGCCACGAGCTATTCCTTCAATTGGGAGACTTTTAGCATTGACTCCCTTGATATATCCTTTCTCCTTTGTATATGATAGGTCAATTTCTTCAGCAAGGTCTTTGGCCATGTAGACTGTGTCAGCTCCGGTATCCACCATGGCCTTCAAAGTCTTGTCCCCGATCTTGGTCTCCACGTACATCCTTCCACGTGGTTGTTCTTCGACTTTAGCTTGAATGGCACTTAGGAGATTCATTGAGGCGATCCTCCTTTCCTCCTTTGCTTCTTCCTCCATGAAAAGTGCGGCAAGTTTCCCCCGGTTGGGACACTCAAATGCCCGATGGGGTCCACTACATAGGAAGCAGGATATCTTCTTGGGTGATCCATCTCTTTTCTCTTTCCCCTTGTCTTTGGAGTACTTGTGTTCCTTGGAGGACTTCTCTTTGTCTCCCCCACCCTTGCCCCTTGGATGAGTCATTTCTCTTGAACTCAATCAAGGATTCGGCCGCAGCCATAGCCGTTGCAAGGTCTTGCACACCTCGCCTCTTCAATTCCAATTTGGCCCATCCCGTTAGGCCATCAAGGAAGCTAAACAAAGCATCATTTTCTCCCATGTCAGGAATCTCCAAGAGCAACTCTGAGAACTCCTTCACATACTCCCTTATGTGGCCTTCCTTATGTTGAAGGCGACGAAGCTTAGCCCTAGCTTCGTTTTCGGCATCCTCCGGGTAGAATTGTCTCTTGAGTTCCTTCGTGAATTCTTCCCAAGTGTCGATGGTGCACAATCCTTTCTTGACATCATCGGACCTTCTGCGCCACCAAACTGTAGCAATGTCATTTAAATATAAGGAGACACTACGTACCTTTGATGCTTCATCTATTATGCCAACCGCATCAAAGTAGCGCTCCATGTTCCACAAGAAGTTGTCAATCTCCCTTGCATTCCTTGCCCCACCATAGGCCTTAGGTTTGGGAGCTTCGACTCTGTGTGTGACTGTCCCTGGTGTAGTCCCACTATTGGCTACCGCCGCCATACACACACTGAGTTGAGTTTCTAGCTTCTCAACTCTTTCCTTGTAAGCATACATCTCCGCATCTTTGGCAACAATTTGGGCTTCAAGGGACTCGATCTTTTTGGACACCATGTCCGCTACTGCGTTCAAGGCTCCTTGCATCTCTTCCCGGAGCTCTTGGTCCTCCCAATTCGACGCTTGCCCCTCGATGCGTTGGTCCATGTCTTCAACTTTCTCCCTCAAGTCGGACATGGTGGCACACAACTTTGCCAACCTTTCATCCATCGCAGCGATCATGTCCTTCGACTTGTCCTTGCGGACTTTCCCACCTTTGTCAGTGTTGCCAATTGCTGGGTTGTTGACCTCTGACGACATTCTCTTGTGTAGAATGTTTTCACCAACCTTGCCAAACTTGGCTTTGATACCAACTATCACGGGCTTGCTTTTCATAAGTACTTCCCGTGCGGCACTATCAAACTTTGCCCTGACTTATCAAAGAAAGCTAGTCAGCCTTGCCCACAAAAGACTTACTTAGACTTTGGAAAACTAAGCAAGCAAAGAACACACAAGAGAGCTTAAGAGAACTAGAACTTGTATTGCTTGAATTCTCTGAGGTGATTACAACAAATGAGGCCTTAGCCTATTTATACAACTCCACCTCCTCAATGGACGGTGGTGATCAATTTAATCTAACGGTCTATAACGAGTTTCTACACACTTCCTTAGAAATATCTAAGGACTAGAATCCTATGGAACTTTGTGGAATCTTATGGGAGGTTCTAGAGAACTCTCTCTAGAACAATGTGGAATACTCTACATTATGTACACTTGCCAACCTCACTTGGCTAAGCAAGAAGATAGTTGTGACACATGGCAAGCCGTCAGAATCAGTTCATGACTGACTAGGCTCCCACCTTTCGAACCATATACACCCTCCCCACGTAGTGGGGGCTACAAATTTGAGAGGAGTTTGGCGACCAGGTTGAAATGCAGTGGTCTCGTGGAAAACCATCAGAATCAGTTCGAGACTGACTAGGCTCCTACCTTCCAAATTATCTACAACAGTGCGAAAAGCAGTGGTCTCGTGGAAAATCGTTGGAATCAAGTCGTGGCTGACTGGATTCCCACCTTCTAGACTATCTACACCCTCGCAACGTGGGCTACAAGTCCAGGTTAGGTGATTTGGCGGCCATGCTGAAAAGCAGTGGTCCCATGGCAAACCATCGAAATCAGTTAGGGACTGACTAGGCTCCCACCTTCTAGACTATCTACACCCTCGTAGTGGGGGCTACAAGTGCAGGTTTTGATCAGAAGCTTTCGTTGCTAGTCATCGCCAGCTAGGCTTACCTGATTAGTCGTCTTCACCAGGCGTGATAGCGCTAATTAGACTCTCACTTCCTAAACCGTCGATGCACGTGTTAAGCAGGCTAGGTATCGGGATGAACTAGAAGCCATCGTCATCGGTCTAGGCTAACTAAGCTTGCCTGGTTTGAATAGAGGTTTCGCCTGTTAGGGGGCGTGCAAACCTAACCTATCAGCATGTTAATGTTTAAATTAATCCGTATATAAGGGTTGACTAGGATCTCTAGTGCTCGTGCCAAACATGTGATAGATTGTTGTTTGAATAATAGGCTGAGCCCATGGGCCCGCAGAGGAAGGGCTAGGGTCTCCTGCATGGTGCATTATGTGTATAGCGTAGATTGTGCGGTGACACGTGTACGGGGTAGCGTTGCGTGATGGTTGAGTATCGGTTACTCCCCTTCAATTGATGGGGTTGCATGCAACGCCATTAATTGATTGACATGGTCTGTGCAGTTTCCTTTGGAATCGTCATCTTCCAGTTTCCCATACTGTATTCAATGCTTGGTAGTTAATACTTGAGTGCCCGCTTGGTGAACCATCATGTCTATATAATGGTGTTTTCCAATCATTGTAGGCACTACCTTTCACAAAGCTTATCTTCTGTAATGTTTTTGCTTGAAGAAGATGCTTTGGGTTTTCCAACGGGTGAGGAAAATGCTTTGAGTTTTCCAAAGGCTGAAGTTGAATCTCCGTGTCTGGAGTCTCCGAATGTTCTGACATTTGCGTCGATCGGGCATAGAGATAGTTGTTGTTATGCATGGTCACCTAATATGGGTGGGCACGTAGTTGATCCGCTGAGGTCTCGTAATTTCTTCGCATGCCATGAAGAAGTGGTGAGGATTCTCTCCCAAGGGAAGAGTCTGTTCTTTATGTGCAGGTGCCTTACCGTTGTTCCTGAATGTTTGATCTCAGAGATAGCATTTGCATCCAACTCCATGGTGGTTGCCTCCGCCACTTCTCGATTAACCCCGTTGTCTAGCTTTGCTCTAGAATTCGAGATCTCGAGATGAAGAGGGGTTGGACATGGGCCATTGACTCCTGGATGTCCCTCTCATCCCGCAGTCGAAAAGTGCACCCTACCTGTGTCGACTTGATACTTGTCCCAAGTTCACCGTTCTGACGGATCGAGTGTGTCAGCTGGCCGTATCTGGCAGTGGCCCGTCGCAGGACTCCCGGTTGCCGATTTTGTACCCCCGCATACAATATTTGATGTTGGCGTTCAATAAAGTGTTCTTTCGCTTGTGGGCAACTTGCCCTGGACTATTCGTGTTGCTTAAGTGGTCGGACAGTTTAAGCAAGTCACATAAGTCTTTTACGAACTAAAACTCAATATTGACTATGGAAAGGGAAACAAACAACTTAAAACAACATAAGTGGATTCGGGTTGTTCTAGCGAATCATTCGGCAGACTGTCGATGCGTTACATAGGTTACTGAAGAGTAAACCTTACAGAGGGGCGAATCTCCGCGCCGAGAAAATGTCGGGGGATGTGTTCCCTCTTGCCATGGTCTTTTCGACTCGCTGAGCGAAAGAGCTTGTTGCTCCTGTACCGCTTGAAAGTGATGTCTCTACCGTCTTTAGGCTTTGCACTGGGTCAGGCAATTCTGCATGATGTAGCTGAATTTGGGAGCACTCTATTTGTTTTAGTGCAGCATAGTGACAGCCTCGTGTCGTAGGTTGGTCTCCACGTATTGTTCATTCGGACTGGATAGCAATATACTTAACACACTTGTGAAGGGTGGAGACCACTACTTCCATCTGGTGGAGCCAAGATCTTCCCAGAATGAGATTGTAGGATGACGGTGCGCCTACCACCATGAAGTCCAGAAAAAAGGACTTTCCAGAGCTGCGAATCTCCTACTACCTTAGCCAATCATATCTTTCCAATGGGGAAGCACTTCTCCCTGCTGAATCTGATCAGTGAGTGTTCTGAAGATGTCAGGTGTTCCTCCCTCCTTGAGGTCCATGTTGTGAAACGCGTAGTAAAATAGAACGTTAAGTGAACTTTTTGTGTCAACCAGAGCTCTCTTCACTTCCCACTTTGCGATGGAAACAGACATGACCAAGGCGTCATTGTGTGGGGCTCAGACTCCATCGAGATTTCTGTCCGTGAAAGTCAAAGTGGGAATGGGGTTCTGAACCCGTGAGTGGCAGATGTGCCTGTCCTCATCCGCGGATTGTGTCCGCATATCCAGTAGTGTCCGCTTGCGAGACCTGTACGACTGGTCTTTATTCGGTCTGACTCCATGAAGGACGTAGATTATCCCTGGAGTTTCCTTCTCTATCTCGTTAACCGACTCCCCCTGTCCCTAGTCTATTCTGACTGCTTATCAAATTTCAGGAATTCTTTCAGTTTTCCTTTGATAATCCAGTACTCAACTTCATACCTCAGACTCTTGCAGTCGTTGGTGTTGTGGACGCCCTCTTGTGGTATGTGCAATATTTTCCATTCTAGCGCTTGGAGGGGTCTCCGCGTGTCTTTGGAGGGCACTTCAGTTCTTCCCAGCTTTTCATGGAGTTAAAGTGCGTCTGACAGGCTAGCGCTTAGGGGTGTCACGGCTTTGGATCCAACGTAGTTGGATGATTTCTCCGGCCTATTGCCGTTGCGCTTCCTTTTGCTCCGTTCCTCGCCCTTGCATCTCTTTCCCTCCTTCTTATCCCTAAGAGAGGAGGGCTTCCCATCGCCTTCGATTTCTCTTTTAGCAATCCTTGACTCTTTCAGGGTGATGTGTCTCTAAATGCTTGATAGGAGCATAATTATGCTATTTCAGTACCATATTTCTATATATAATTTTTGCTATTACTTGTTAATTATGGTTACTAATTGTTATTTTCGTGTTTGTGTAGGTTTCCAATTACAAGATTCCAAAATAGAAGCTAAGAAGTACAAATTGGTTTGAATTAGGAAGACTTATTGCAAAAGGAAACTAAACACGGAAGGAAACCTGGCTTTGGAGATATCACCCATCCATAGCCTCATCTTCCTTGAAACAACATCATCATCGCAACCCACCTTCACCGTCGTCCCATACAAACGCCTATATCGCTCATCTCTACCTCTCTCACGCAAATCATCGCCATCATCCATCTTTGTATCCAACCCAAAACCCATCATCATCCCTCATCTCAAATTTGAAACCCTAACCCCCATCATACATAAACCCAGCTCGCAGCCCCTTTTTCTCCCTTCACAGATCGCACAACACAAATCGCATACTCTCTCTCTCGAAATCACACACCGCCAACCTCTCTATCGATTTCCCTGATCGTTGCCAACTACCACTGTCTGATCATCGCCGTCCATCTCTCTCCCACGTCCTCCCCTTCTCTCGCACACTCTGATTTACAGCTAAAAAGAAAAAGAAATTATGAAGAATAGAGCTGAGATCGTGAAAGGGAATAAGAGAATTTTTTTTCTTCAATTCATTATCCACACCCCAGTACTCTCTCGTACCACCACGCACAGGCGACAGTGTTTCTTCTCATCTCTTTACTTATTTTAGTTTGATATTTGATTATGGATTACTGTTTGGACATAATTAATATGTCTTGCTAAACTCCTCTTAGTCAGGAGTGGACTCGAAGCCCCGAACATGTGTTTTATGAATTAATTGAATTTAATCTTCCTTGTTGATTAGTGATTGTGTTTTGCTTAACAGCTTTATAGATAACTTTTCTTTGTATGTTTGTTAAGGTGGTAAACTTAGTAAGCATGTTAGGATCTGAGGCTAGAGTATAAGAGAGTTTCACCTAATCATTATAATCTTGTACTCACAAGTAGTAAATACCAAGGAACATTGGTAAGGTTAAGTAAAAAACCCAGGTAAGAACAAGATGCTGATCATACTTGTAATTGCCTAGTTAGTGTTCATATTTTTCACAAAACTTTATGATCTTAGATTGTTATCTAACTTGTGATTCCTGATTAGATAGCACGATAAGAATAGTTTGAAAGCGACGCTAAGTTTAATTCAAAGAACTTGGGAAAAATAACTTTCGACATTCACCTTGGACAATGTTGTTCCCTCGTGCATTTAGTATCCAATAACAGCGCAAGGCAAGACAGAGTCATTCGAGCTGAAATCCAGCCTACTTCACCATATTTCAAAGTGTCATGGTCTTTCTATGGAGGATACAAATAAACATTTAAGGGAATTTGAAGTTATATTCTCTAGTATGACGTCAATAAATGTAGATGAGAACATTCTGAAGTTGAGAGCATTTCCCTTTTCTCTGGCTTGTAGGGCCAAGGATTGGATCTATGAACTACCTTCCGGAACAGTATACTCTTGGGATAGCATGAAGAAGGTGTTTCTAGATAAATTCTTCCCAACTTCAAAAATCATCTTGTTTAGGAAGAAAATCAGTGGTATTCAGCAAGGTTCAGGAGAATTGTATCCAGCGTACTATGAGTGTTTCAAAACTCTCATAGTGTCATGTCCACAACATCAGATAAAGGAGGAACTCCTTATTCAATACTCTTATGAGGGATTGCTTCCTCTTGAGCAACAAATGTTAGATGCAGCAGTAGGAAAAGATTTGGTTGATAAAACTCCAGTAGCAGCGAAGACTTTGATTGCAAAGTGAGCCTTAAACACCTAACAATATGAAGGAATTGGAGAGCCTTCACACCAAGTCCATGAGGTAAGTACTAATTCTAGTTTGGAAGCTCAAATGGCTAATCTTACTTCACTTGTGACTCAGGCTCTGGGGAAGTCGAATGTGCTAGAAGTTGCACAAGTTTGTGGCTATGCACCATGCCAGGACATCCATCTGATCAATGCCCTCAATTGATTGAGAATGGTGGTTGGGTGAATGTTAATGTAGTAGGTTTTCAGGGGCAAAATCGGCCCAGGAATAACCCTTATTCTATCACTTACAATGAAGGTTGGAGAAATCATCCCAGCTTTGGATGGAGAAATTCTAAACAGCTTCAACAACAAGCTTCGAATTGGTCGCCCCCTGGTTTCTTCCAAAGGCCGCCAAACCCACCTCAGCACAATTCAGGTATGCCCATTAATTATGATGAGATTCTGAAATCGTTCACTATTTCTCAGCAGAACCAAACAAAAGATATAGCAGATTTGAAGCTACAGATGGGACAGATATCTGAGTTTATTGGACAAATACGCGAACAAGGAAAACTCCCTAGTTCTCCCATTCAAAATCCGAAAGGCAGGTTTGAAATCGCAAAAGTCATTACATTGAGAAGTGGTAGGCAAATTGAGAGTGAGCCAATAGTCCACAAACAAAGTCGAAATATGGAAGCTGAGTTACAAGAGGATGATCTAGCCATCGTTGAGACACCAGACCTCCAAGGTAAGAAAGCGAACATTCCAAATTCAGTTTATGCTAATCTTTTTTCACTGTGTGCCTTTTTCAGGCAGGTTTGCCAAGTCTAGGAAAGATTAAAAGGATAAGGAAATCTTGGAAACCTTCCGAAAAGTTCAGGTTAACATTCCGCTTCTTGATGCTATTAAGCAAGTGCCTAAGTATGCAAATTTTTTTAAGGAGCTTTGCACCACAAAGAAAAGACTTCAAGACGGGGAAGCAGTAAAGGTGAGTGAAAATGTTTCTGCGATTCTTCAGAGGAAATTGCCGCTGAAATGTAAGGATCCAGGTAGTTTAACTATCCCTTGTATTATTGGTGATACTAAAATTGAAAATGCAATGTTAGACTTAGGTGTTTCAATTAATGTTATGTCGTATTCTATTTATCGCTCTATGAATCTCGGGAAGCTAAAAAATGATGGTGTTATTATTCAATTGGTAGACCATTCTAATTCATATCCTCAAGGTTTGTTCTAAGATGTGTTGGTGCAGGTTAACCATTTGATATTCCCAGCAGATTTCTGTGCTTGAGATGGAAGATTCGGCATTTTCAACACTTTTGCCTCTTCTTTTAGAGCCCCACTTCATGAAAACTGCAAATACAAATATTGATGTGCATGCGGGGAAACTGACAATGGAATTTGATGGTGATGTGATTGGCTTTAACATCTTTGAAGCCACGAAGTATCCTACTAAAAATCATTATTGTTATTCTATTAATGTGGTTGACAATTTGGCCCAGAAATTGTCAGACATTAGAAACGAGGAAAAATTGAGACCACCATCACTAATGTCATTGGATATGAGAGCAATAGAGTTTCCTATGACAAAACGAAGCAGAAGAAATTGCAGTTGAACAAGCTCGAAAAGATTTAGGATGAGGCCTATAAAATTAAAAGCAATTACAAGGAGAACACCATAGTTTTTCATGATCAGATGATCTGTGGAAATATTGGCATTGGAAAGAAAGTCTTGCTTTTCCAATCATGTCTTAGAACATCATCGACTTAAGTCCTATTATGAGTCAATTGTGGAGCATGACGTGGAGGACGTATCATTCCATGTTCCCACTAATTCTGAAAATTAATTAGAGACACCGTCAGGCTGCACAACGTTAAAACAAACGCTTTTTGGGAGGCAACCCAATCAGATTTGTTTTATCTATCCTTTTATTTTCTTATCGTTATTCTTGATTTTGTTTGTTAGTAGTTTGTTTTTCATCTTTTAAATCTTTCATTGCATATGCTATAATCTATTATCATTGAGCACAATGTTAGGTTTAAGTGTGGGGGGAACAACGTTGTTTTTATTTTGAAAAAATTAAAAAATGAAAAAGTTTCAGTCCATAAATTTTTTTAAAAATGTGTTGGTTTTTGTTTTCTTTGTTGGTATTAATATCATTAAAAAAATTATAATTGTTTTTAAGTCTTAGGATACTTTCCAACACAATGATGAGATTTGGTTTTTAATTGTATAACTTTAAGGTGATTTATAAGCATGAGTTAAGATCTAATATTATTCTTTAGTTAATGCTTATTCATGGCTATCATATGCAAATTCACATGTAATCAACTGAGTAATTTGTACTCATAGCATGTTTAATTGAATTTAACTCATTATAACCCATATGTGAGTTTTGAGCCTATTGTTTCTTTGATTTTGAGAGTTTTTAGTTATGTCATCTTTCATTTCTTTTGTCAATAATAATTCATTGCATCATCTCAATTTTGTTTGTTTTGGTTGCTACTTGGATTGTTTTCATAATTAAGAACTAAACACTAGGTCTTGTATTAATCCCATTCAAAGCATTATATTGAATTGCACGACATGTTTGACATGATAAAGGCATCTAGTTTCCACCATTGCCAAATAAGCCTAATCCATGATATATTTCCTTTAGGTTAACCCCCATTGAGCCTGTCATTTAGCCTTTTGTTTCATTACCCTCATTTTCCATACTTAATCTAATCAGAAGAGTAAAGCATAATTTGATTTGCAGATACTATATTGCGGTTCAAGGTATGTTGAAAAACAAGTGTGGGAAAAAGCCCTTATGGTAGATACTTCAAGAAGAAAGAGCTGCCAAAAAAAAGATTGGTACAAAGTTACAGAAGTGATACAAACCCTTGTCTATATTCATTCAGTATTTCAATACCATACAGATAGTCCAGTTCTTTTCATTCAGTAGATACAAAATAATGGTTGAAACTCTTTATTATCAGTAGACCACATCTTCCTTTTCGTTTTCATTTACCTACTTTTGTCTTGAACCATGTGATTCCTTCCTAATGGCTCTAATCTTATTGCATGTTTTCACCATTTCTTTAAGCCATTTGTCATTTCCTCATCCATTTTTTCTTCCCTTGGTCCCATTACAACCTAAATTAAGACCTTTTGATTGAGTGTGTTGTGCAATATCACGATGTGGAGATTCGAATGAGGTATGTATGGTGTCACTAGTTTTTGCATTCAAGTAGTAGCATTCCTTCCATGAGATCATATATCTGTAAAGAAAAAATAAATAAATAAATAAACATGTCAGAAAATGCCTTTCTTTTTTGTTATATCATATGTGAGTTATTTGTTTCCCTTTAACATCAATCCTCTCACATATAACTAGAATAAGAAGAGTGATTTTACCAAACAATCAGTGAAAAAGAAAAGAGTGCATCTAGTGAGATTTTTGGGTTAATTCTTTTAGGCACGCGCTAGAGTTTCACAGTCACTTGGATTGATTTAATTGTGAATTTTAATATCATTATTATGAACGTGTATTAATTTTTGAATGATATGGATTTAATTTTGTGTTTATAAAATTTTTTATCATGTCATGACCCATTGGAAATCTTTGAGACAAATGTTGGAAAGTATAATTTGAGTTTTTATTTTGTTTCTTTGATTTGCTCGAGGACTAGCGAAAGATAAGTGTGGGGGAATTTGATAGGAGCATAATTATGCTATTTTAGTACCATATTTCTATATATAATTTTGGCTATTACTTGTTAATTATGGTATTAATTGTTATTTTCGTGTTTGTGTAGGTTTTCAATTACAAGATTCCAAAATAGAAGCTAAGAAGTGCAAATTGGTTTGAATTAGGAAGACTTATTGCAAAAGGAAACTACACACGGAAGGAAACCTATAGAACACGATTATAAAAGGGACAATACTATGTTTTAGAGAGATCACCCATCCACAACCTCATACTCCTCAAAACAGCATACTCATCGCAACCCACCTTCACCGTCATCCCATCACAAACGCCTATAACCCCTCATCTCTGCCTCTCTCTCATGCAAATCATCACCATCTCTGTAGCCAACCCTAAACCCATCATCATTCCTCATCTCAAATCAGAAACCCTAACCTCCATCATACATAAACACAGCTCGCAACCCCTTTATTCCGTTCACAGATCGCACAACACATATCACATACTCTTTCTCTCTAAATCTCACATTGCCAACCTCTCTATCGTTTTCCCTGATCGTCGCCATCCACCACTGTCTGATCATCGTTGACCATCTCTCTCCCACGTCTTCCCCTTCTCTCGTACACTCTGATTTACAGCCAAAAAGAAGAAGAAATTTTGAAGAATAGAGCTGAGCTCGTGAAAGGGAATAAGAGAATTTATTTTCTGCAGTTCATTATCTGCACCCCAGTACTCTCTCATACTACCATGCACAAGCGACATCGTTTCTTCTCATTTCTTTACTTATTTTAGTTTGATATTTGATTATGGATTACTGTTTGGATTCGTCTCTAGCTAAACTCCTCTTAGTTAGGGGTGGATTCGAAGCCCCGAACATGTGCTTTATGAATTAATTGAATTTAATCTTCCTTGTTGATTAGTGATTGTGTTTTGCTTAGCAGCTTTATAGATAACTTTTTCTCTGTATGTTTGTTAAGGTGACCAACTTTGTAAGCATGTTAGGATCTGGGGCTAGAGTATAAGAGAGTTTCACCTAATCGTTATAATCTTGTACTCACAAGTAGAAAATACCAATGAAGGTTGGTATGGTTAAGTAAAAACCTAGGTAAGAACAAGATGTTGATCATACTTGTAATTGCCTAGTCAGTGTTCATATTTTCCACAAAACTTAATGATCTTAGATTGTTATCTAACTTGCGATTCCTGATTAGATAGCACGATAAGAATAATTTGAAAACGACGCTGAGTTTAATTCAACGAACTTGGGAAAATAATAATATTAATGCAGTGTTGATCACGGTTAATCTTAAGCACTGTCTCTCACGAATTAGCAAGTGATTATTGACGATTGATTTATGAGCATATGTTTGGTGTGTGGAGATAAACCCTAAGCTATTTTCTTATTTTTTTCCATCCCTTTAGTTCTATTATCTTTACAATAATTTTCTTAGTATAAATTAGAAAAATTCAATCCCCCAATATTTTCTTAATTAGGTTGTTAGTTGTCTTTTAGTTATTCTTAATGCTAGATAGAAAGCCCTCTGATCCCCAGTCCAGAATGATCCCTACTTAGTCTAGACTACAATTATAAAGAAGGGTATTAAATTGTGTGCTAGTAAAATAGTGCATCAACGCTCTTGAGGAGCTCCACCATGTCCGAAGAGGGCTCTAAGGTGAGGTCCTCGAAAAGCTTTCTCTATCTGAGGCCCGCAGTGAAGGCCATCACGGCTGTATCGTCGCTGCATCCGTCGATAAAGGTCAGCTCATTGTTGAAGCGCGTGACATACTCTCGGAGAGTCTCGTCGAACCTTTTCCTTGGAGAGAGTATGTAGTACAAGCCTTTTCTGAATTGGCTTCCGATGAAACGTGTCAGGAATTCTTTCGCCTGTGTTTTGAAAGAGTCAATTGATTTCGGTGGAAGCCTGTGGAACCATGTTAGCACAGAGCTTTTTAGACTAGTGGGAAAGGTTTTGCACATGACGGACTCGGATCCTTCTTTGAGGGCCATAACTTGTTGGTAATGGCGCAGATGATCGAAATGATCGGTGGTCCTGTCGTAGGAATCGAGCTTCAGGGGAATGAACTTCCTTGGAAGGGCCTCATTCATTATTCGGTCCACAAATGGTGGGACAGACAGGCGATATAGTACGTCCGAATCATGCGCCCCTCTGCGGAGGGGGTTCCCAAGGTCGATCCTCTTTGTTTTGGCCATGAGCACAACATTAGCCACACAACCTCCCTTAGTCCGATGAGAACTAGCGGGAGCCTGGCTCTCCTGTGCTTGCTCCCTATCATTTTCTAGCAACGGAGGTCTGTGTTGCTCCCAGTCTCCGTTAGCAGGTGGTGGATTCTGTTGCGTAAGAGTTTCCATCGCCTTGGTGATCTATTGTATCTAAGATTCCAGCACATCGATTCTGGGTCCATGGTAACTGTCGTTGGTGTGGGAGCAGGAGTTGGCTGCCCGTACACGACAAGAACTGTTGAATGAGGCGGTATAGGGACAACCTAAGGTTGGACGTGTCCCCTAGTTTTCCGTTGGTGCATAACCTGGTGGTCACCATCTCTCTAGGTTTTGATAGGAAACGACGATTAGTGTAAAGTTAAGAACTATGTCGTCCCCACGGACGATGACAAACTGATGCAGTCTTTTTTCGCTTCCTACTTTAACCTAGTCCTGCTGTCTTGCTGACATGCACAAGTAACGCACATGAGCCATAGACTACCGTGGCGTGGTCAATGACACTCCGATGCTAAAGTCAGACAGGACTTTAAGGAAGGTGCAATGTTGTAACAGGGAATTTGTAGCGTACCTTAGCTTTCCAACTTCAAGTCTTATTTATAATGCAAGGAGTTCTGGTTTACCAGGCCATTGTAGGCGTAGTTTAGGAAGGAAATCTTCGAGCATATTTCTCCCTAATTAGGAGTCGTGTTGTAGGAGGGAAGTTCCATGTTAGCTCTGTGCTCCTAAATACATAGGAGATAGTTCCCAATCCAAGAGCAATCCGTAGAAGGGAGTTTCCCTGTGTGAAAGATACTCTGGTGTTTGCTTCCTAGTTGGAAGCAGGGAGCAGCTATAGTTGCCCGTCTGAAGATGTGAGACGTGTGGGCCTAGCATGTTGTGAGAGTTTGAGTTTGCATGGCGGACTTCAGTTGGGCGGGCATAGAACAGCTTGCGCCAGATCAGTGTTGGGCAGACGCTTGAGGCCGTAATTCCTCGAGATCACTATGACACATGTACAGCTTCAAGGTGTGACCGTTTTTATGTATTATTAGTTACATTTTCATAAACATTTTTTTACTTACCATCTACCCCACTTTTCCTCATAAAAAAAATCAAACTAGATTCTCTTTTTTCTTAGAAAAGTCCTAATTAACCCTATGGTAAGAAGTGGAGTAGATGAGAAGGCGTTTTGGTGCGTAATTCAACATTCTTGCAAGTGATCAACATTCCTTCCATGAGACTATTATTCTCTTTCATGTTCATTTATTCTTATAAGCATGTGAGAATTTTGAATTTTCACGTTTACTATTTTCCTCACATGCAAGAGAAAAAATATTTTACCCAAACTCAAAGTAATCATTTCAGATAGATTAACTGGTTAGTTTTGAAGTCAAAACAGTTATTCCAAAGGGGATCAGGATGTACATTACTGTGCTACAAAAATTGCATTTGTTGGTTATTCACACACAAACCTTGTTCCAAAGTTGCTCACTTGTAATGTGCATTTTAGTAACTAATTACATATGTCTCTTGTCTTCTATGTGGTTGATTAACAAGATATTCTCTGAGAAGAATAGGGGACACATCAATTTTGTTTATAAAAAAAAAATTGTTTGTGGGTGTCAACCTGGATAACCCTCAGGAGGCTAAAACTTCTCATTTAGTGTCATGCTAGAGGTTCAAAGCATTGTTGCATATTGTAAATGCAATCGAGTTATACCAGCGAAAATGGCATTGATTTTTTTGAGAAATTTAGGAAGAATTTTGTTTTGTGTTCTTATCTTTCTTTTCGTTGCTCTTTGCTAGAGGACTGGCAAAAGGTTGTTTGGGAGTGGTGTGATAAGCACCCAAAACATTGATTTTACATCCTTAAATATACAATTGCTAAGTCGAATTATCCAATAAAAATATCTCATTACGTGTTTTTTTGTAGAAATTCAAGTACTAATCTCAAATCATACACAAAGTGGCACAATAAAACTAAATTCAACAACTAAAAGGGACATCAAGAGTTCACATGCATTGATAAAGACTAAAGAATTTCAAGCCCAAGACCCATGAAGTCAAGCCCACAAAGCATCAACAACTACGGATCTCAAGAAAATCAACATGAAGATTTGGACATCCACATGACCAACTTTATCATAGTAAAAATAATCTCTACAATACATGTTTCCTTATTCAACTCAAACATGTTTTCTCATTTTACTCCAACACATTTTCTTATTTTACTCAACCATTATTCCTTATTTCACTCAACCATGTTTCCTATTCCATTCCAACACATTTTCTTATTTCACTCAACCATGTTTCCTCATTCCATTCCAACGCATTTCCTTATTTTACTCAACTATGTTTCCTTATCACTTAAACATATTTCCTTATTTCACTCAAACCCTTTTTACCTATAAAATTTTCATACATGGAGTTCATAAGGGAGGTAGTTTTTGTTTTAGAGAGTTTTTTGGTTGGAGTTCTTAGATTTAGATTTTTGCTTGGCAGAGAAGAAAGTGTAGAGATGTGCATGTACTACTTTGTTGCCAACATTATAATTTTTCTATTGAAGTAGAAGTAAGTTCAATTTTTATTTCTCTTTTTCAGTTGTTACTCTTTTTTAATTGTTTTCTTTCTCCTTTAACTTTTAGTTTACTTACATCATTCATGGAGAGCTAATCTCACATCTCATATTGAAGAGATTGAGTTCCATGCAGATATAATGATAGTTGGATTGTATTTCATTTAGGAGGTAAAGTAGAATAATGAATTTAAGAAGTGCTTCGAAAGAAGACTTCATTTGTTAAATGGATAATGATTTTGATTCGAAAGAATAAATTATTTCCATGTCTTTTAGGATTTTTTCAATGAAAAACATAATCAAAATCCAATGATATTTTAGAAATAAAACAATGGATTTGGTTAAATTTTGAGGGAAATGAAAAGACTTTTACTTCTTAAGTCTCACAACTTTAGTCATGTAGGTTGAAAAACCATATGATTTGAGTATTTTGGGAGAAATTGAAATTACATTCTACAATCATTACGTTGGAATGGGGTGATTCTCACACCCTTGAGATTTATTTATATTTCATTTTTGTTATAAGTTGATTATTTGGTTTCGAAATCACATCATCTCTCAACATTTCACCATCCATTAATTTGTTATTCTCTTTATTCTTTAAATTAAAATTCAAATATAGTCTTCTAATCCAAGTGAAGAAGTCGATAACCCCTACTTCCAATATGCATTGTTGAAGTGTATTATAGGTTGAAGGAAAAAAATAAACAAAAAATAAGTATTTATTTGATTAATGTTGTAAATCATGCAAGGACATTAATGTCAGTCTTTGGCATCAATCAGATGTATTTGAAGAAATCTCTCACTACGGTACTTTATCTTAAGAAAAAACTCTACAAGTTCAAGATGGATCAGGGTAAGTCTATCAACGAACATACTAATGACTTTTGCAAAATTGTTACTGATTTGTCTAACTTGGGAGATGAAGTTGATGATCAAGATAAAATTATTGTTTTGCTTTGCACTCTTCCTGATTTGTATGATACAATAGTTGATATTCTCTTGTATGGTATATAAGAGATTACGTTTGATGAGGTTACTTCAACCTTGTTGTCTAAGGTTGCTAGGAGGCAGGATGCTAGTGAAGAGGTTCAAGTTGAAGGCTTGGTTGCAAAGGGAATGACAAAATATAAAGGTTATGAGGAAAACATGAATCGCTCCAAATATGAAAACTATGAGATTTTGAATGTTATTATTGTCATGAGATTGGTCACATAGCGAAGGATTGTCCTAAGCTTAAGGCTAAGGAGGAGAGTAAGAAGAAATTGTTAGAAAATGGAGCAATGTTTGTGGCTCAAGCATCCAATTTTTCTAATGTTGATGAGGTGTTGAGTGTTACTTCTAGTAATTATTTACCAGATGGATGGTTATTGGACTCAAGCGCCACGTATCATATGTGCCCTTATAGGGATTTGTTCATTTTCCACAAATCCGTAGAATGTGGAAATGTTTTGATGGGTGATGACTTTGCCAGCAAAACTATTGTAGTTGGTACAATCCGGGTTTAGATGTTTGATGAAGTTATTATAGTTTTGACTGAGGTAAGACATGTTCCTAATTTGCATAAAAGTTTGATTTCTTTGAATGCTTTAGAATATGGAGGGTACAAGTTTACCGGTGAATGTGGGTTTCTAGAAGTGTTATATGATGACTGTATGATTAAGGTAATTTATGGGAATTTATATTTATATTTATATTTCATTGATGGTAATATATGGGAATTTATATTTCATTGATGATGACGTAAAACAGGTGGAGTTTATTTTTACTCCAAGGAAGTTTACTACAAATGATAATGTTGTTATTGATGAAGTAAAAATTAATGATGTGCTTGGTATAGTGGATGAAGGGGTTCTTGTTGTGGAACAAGATCATCAACAGATTGAGTCATCCTTAGTTGTGGAAGGTTCTCCAAACTTAGAAGCTAATGGTGTATGTTATGAGGCAAGATTAGTAGCAAAAGGATATACACAGTTGGAGGGCGTTGTTTATGATCAAGGATTGTGATTTCGTTTTTTGAGCTAATTTCGGTCCCCTAATTTTAAGAATATTTCATGAAATATTTCGTTGTGTAAAAAAAACGTAAAAATTTCGATTGTGATTTCGAATTTAACAATATAAATTATGCATTTTAGACTCTCAAATACTACATAATCCTCATACAGACTACATCTTACATAAGAATCACTCACATACAAACTTTTGATATTAAAATAATATTATTGTATGTCAAAATATACGGAGATTAAAATATTTATTTCTTTTCTCGAAAAATTTCAACATATTTTGAGAAATCACATTCCTTGTTTATGATGCAGTTTTTTCTCTGGTAGTGAAACACACCTTAATAATATTGGTTGTTTTAGTTTTATTTACACAGTTTGACTTGGATCCCTCAAGCAATTAGATGTCAAATTTGAGTTATTGCATGGAGATTTAGAAGAGTATTAGCCTGTTGGATTTGTAATTGTTGACAATGAAGATTTTGTGTGCAAATTGAAGAAGTCTTTGTATAAGTCGTAGCAGTCACCACAACAGTGGTATAAGAAGTTTGACACATTTATGTTGAACCTAAAGTATACATGAAGTGAGTATGATCACTATATGTATTTTTGCAGATTTGGTGATGTTTTTGTCAAGTTTGAGCGTTTTCTCAACTTGAACAACATTTATTATTGCTAAGGCGCTTTGGGGCATTATGCCTTTAGGGGGAAGTGTGGTGGTAATGGTTTGGGTCTTGGCAAAGTGTCGATTTCATGCCAAGGTGAAGATATATGGGAGTGGTCTGAAATATGAACCAAGGTGGAGATTGTAGAATTTTGGCTCATATTGGTTTTTTAGTAACAAACAAGAGTTCTCAAATTGGGACTCTTCCCTTGTTTGTTTTGGATAGTAAAAGGAGTTTCTAATTGTTTGGATTTTTTTTCCTGGTTTTAGGTGGAGAATAAGACTATCATTTTCTAGTTTTGGGTGGAGAACAAGACTATTTTTCTAATTTGAGATGGAGAACATGAGTTCTTAATTTAGGACTTTTGCTTTCCCATAAAGCCTCGGTAATTGAAGGGGGAGCAGGAGTTTGTGCTGATTTTCAGCTGTTTCGGTGTTGCGTTTTCAGCTATTCTAATGCTGCGTTTCAGCTGTTTCGGTGTTGCATTTCTGTTGTTTCGGTGCTGCATTTTCTGTTGTTTCAGTGTTGTGTTTCTGCTGTTTTGGTGCTGTGTTTGGGCTGATTTTGTGCTGCGTTTGGGCTGATTTTGTGTTGTGTTTTCTGCTGCATTTTGTGCTGCGTTTGTGCTGCATGACTGCTACGCTTTGGGCTTCGTGACAGTCGCATTAGTGCTGCTTTTGTGTGCCACTGAGTTTGTGAGGCAGTTGTTTTTTTGTTAGTAAGTTCTTGGTTAGTGAAAATTTGTCTCTTCTAATCGCATTCTTGGAATTAATTAGTGCCAACATCACCCTTGGAGTAGGCAATTTGCCAAACCACGTAATATTGTTGTATTCTTTGAGTGCTATTGATAACAACTTTGTTAGTGCGCGCTGAGTGCGTGCGCACACCTGGGTCCACTATACATAGTAACGATATTGTCCCCAACTTAAACACGGCAACTTGGGCCTACCATTCGGGCCACGGGTGTGGGGTTTTTATCTTAAAAGGCCTCGTTACTATTAGGGAGTGGACTATATCCTTATAGACCTTAGTGACGACTCATCTTTACTTGATGTAGGACTATTCAAGCCAACTTCATCCCAACAATCTCCACCTTTGGCGCGAATCGTCACACATCCTACAATCCATCCACTAGTCTGCAACATCTCGAAGTACACCTCCTCCTCGAGTCTCGTGTGCGACCACGATCCTGTGGGTAGCACTCGGTGTACGGGTTGTTATCCCAGCGTTATTGGCTCCACCTTAATCGCAACCACAGCACTAACTTCACCTCGTCCGAACTTGTAGGATACATTTTCTTGGCAAGGATCTGGATCCATTAATCTGGCGGACCGCGCACATGCGACGTTCTACTTGGCTCGCTACCTTGCGGCTGATCCCCAGAACAATGTGCCGCCTGCACCTCCACCTCGGACCGCACACATGTGATGCTCTACCTGGCTCGCCACCTCACGCCTGATCCCTTCAACAATGTGCCGCCTTGCACTACTTTCCAAGTCCCCCATTTTCAACATGTGACAAAGGATGAGGAAGTGGTGTAAGATCTGCTACCTCATTATTTATCTGCTTGGGCTTTTCAATTTTCTCAAAATCCGCAATGGTATGATCTTCATAAAATACCACATCTCCGCTTCTAATAATTTTCTTATTCTCAGGCTCCCATAATCTGTAGCCAAACGGCTCATCTCCATAACCAATGAAAATGCATGGAGATGCATTCTCATCAAGCTTTAATTTCTTCTCCTTTGGTACATGAACAAATGTTTTACAGTCAAATACCTTTAGATGAGAGTATGAACTATCTTTCCCTCTCCATACTCTTTCTCCTTACAGTAACAAGCTGGATTGGGAAAGTATGTATTTTACACCTCCAACATTAGGTTATTCATACCTTTGGGGTTTAGTACATGATGTATCCAGTGACATATATAAAGTTGTGGCAATCTCTAAAAATAGTCACAAATGCTTTGTTTTTACATTGGGACCTCCTCAATCCAGAAGCCAATGGAGGGAATTGACTGTACCGTATCCGAGAATCACAATGACTAATGAATGTGTTTCCGTGAATAAGGAATTGTTTTGGTTTTTAAAAACATTTGAAGATCTGATATATATTCAAGCCATGGACATGGTTAAAGAAGAATTCACAAAGATAGATTGCCCAACTGATCTCGTACTTCCAAACCCATTAGATATGAGGTCTTACGTTCTATTAGAGATGAGCAGTGCCTTGTTCATAGCAAATGTTATTTCGCAGGATAAATTGGCATTGTGGATTTTAGAGGTCAGGGACAAAAACCTTTGGTCTAACAAATGTAGTATTGATCTCTTGTCAGTCGAGAATAGACTCGAGTCCCTTAAGTTTCAATTTCCTTCATTTCATTTTTACAAATATCCCTTCACCCTATTCACAGTGAGAAACAAGCTAGAAATTTTTGTAAATATAGGATATTCAGAATGTCGGTTGATGTCATTTAATTTGAAAACTCAGTAGTGGAATAAGTGGAGGTTTCCATTTGAAGAGGGTCGAAGTTTCTCTATTATGTATTCATTTGGTCATGTTGATAGTCTTGTTAGTTGGGAACATGATTTATAGCTGTGAAAGAAAAAGAATTAACAGAGCATAGAATAATAGGGGAGAAATAAGGGAGAAAAAAGAAAAAGTATCCAAGGAATGATAATAGAAAATTGGGAAAGATGGTGGCTACTCCGGGATATCAAAAAAGTAATACACTTTTGTGCTGCTTCATTTTACTTGTAGATTCTTGTTTGCAAAAAAAAAAAAAAAAAAAAAAAAAACATTTTTTGCCACCCTCTATTGGTACATGGATGAAAACCTTGGTCTTTTTCTACTTAACATGTACAATGGATATATCTCATATTTAAAAGTTGATGATTTCTTTTTTGTCAGTAATTCCAAATTTCTTTTGCATAATATACGCGTGCGTAGTATATCGTACGGATATCACCTGTAAGTATAGGTTACATCCACTAAAGCCAATTCTATACTTCTCTATTTCAGTATAAGGTTCTTCCTCTTCATCCTTCTTAACTTGTCAAACATATTTTTTTACTACAATTTCTACAGAAATTCATGCATGATTGCTGATAATTCTCATTAAAATCAACAGTTGTTGTACTGGAACTCCTCACATGGATACTCTCCTTGCCCACTGAAGAGGAACTCCAATTTTACTTGATTTCGCATAAACATAATTTATATGCTTATCATGCGGTAGACTATCTGTGGAACTTTCTTTGCCTCCTGCAATAGAAACCAATTGAGGATTCTTTTCTCCTCCTCCAACATCGATCACTAGACCATCTGTTGAGCTTTTTTTGCCTCCTGCAATGGAAACCAATTGGGGACTATTTTCTCCTCCTCCTTCAACATCGGTTTCTTCATACCTCTGGAGTGTGGTTACGTGATCCCAACAGTGAAAGATATAAAGTTGTGGCAATATTGAAAAAAAGTAACGATGGGCTTTGTGTTACATTCTTCTCATCTTAACAGAAAATGGAGGAAACTGCCTATACCCATCGCGAGACTCCCAAGTCATCATCTACCTGTTCTTAAGTCTGCTCTCATACATATTCAATTGGTCTATCATTAGTTGAGAACATACCTGAATCTCTTAAGGGTACGCTTGTTTACATGAAATCTCACAATACACCAAAACAGTCATAGCCCTGAGCCAAACAGGCAATTACAGATATCCCGTGTTTGGCTCAGGGCAACTTGCTAAACCCATGCGTCTCACAGATATCCCCAATACTCGTAAGCCCTACTAAAGAAAGTATCTCGAGGATCAGTTTCGAACATGCAATTACAGCAGCTCTCCGCTTTCAACTAGAAAGCAAATACCAGAGTACATATCATACAGGGAAACTTCCTCTTACGAATTACCCTGAGATTGGGAACCATCTCCCGCATATCTAGGAGCACTGGGCTAATAGGAAAACCCCCTTCTACAGAACGACTACTAATTAGATAAGGATCTCCACGGAGATCTCCTTCCTAAACTACGCCATCGATGGCCTTGTCGAACCAGGGCTCCTTTACTATAAATAAGACATGAGGTTGGTAAGCTAAGGTAGGCTACAAATTCCTTATTTACAGCATTACACCTTCCTCAGATCCCTTCGGAGTGTCATTAGCCACTACAACGGTGATCCGTGGCTCACGTGCGTTCCTTGTGCAGGTTAGCAGGACTGGGTCAAAGCAGGGATCGAAAAATGACTGCATTAGTTTGGCACCGTCCATGGGGACGACAAAGTTCCTAACCTTTCACTAACATCATCTCCTTTCGAAATATAGAGAGATGGTGACCACTAGATCACGCAACAACGGAGAACAAAGGGACAAGTCAAACGCTCAAACTGGCGCTATACCGCAGCTTTCATCGGTTCTTGTTACGCACGGGCAGTTGACTCATGCCCCCACGTTAGCAACCACAATGACGGACCCCAGGATAGATATGCTATCATCACAAATACAACAGATCACCAAAGCGGTGGAGGCTCTCGCACGACAAACCCCTCCACTCGCTAATGGAGATCCGAAGCAGCACAAGCCTCCGTCTTCGAAGGACGAAAAAAGCAAGCACAGGAGAGTCAAGCCTCTGCTAGTTCTCATTGACCTAAAGGAGGTGGCATGGTTCACACGAAGTCGATTGCCAGGGCAGAGAGGCTCGACCCTCAAAACCCCCTCCGCAGAAGAGCACATGACCCAGACGTGTTGTACTGTTTGTCTGTTTCTCCATTCGTGGATCGTATTATGAACAAGGCCCTTCCGAAGAAGTTCACACCTTCGAAGCTCGACTTCTACGACGGGACCACCGACCCATTCGACCACCTGCGCCATTACCAACATTAAATTGCCCTCAAATAAGGATCTGAGTCGGTGATGTGCAGGACTTTCCCCACTAGCCTGAAGAAGTCAGCACTAACGTGGTTGCCTTCCGCCGAGATCGCTCGACTCCATCAAGACAGTGGCAAAGGAGTTCCTAACGCATTTCGTCAAAAGTCAGTGTCTCCGAAAAGGCTCACACTACATACTTTATCTGAAACAAAGATCAAATGAGATGCTCAGAAAGTATGTCAAGCGCTTCAACGATGAGCTAATGCTCAGAGACCGCGGACCTAAAGGAGGGAAAACTCTACGAAGACCTCACCTTAAAACCCCCTTTAGAAATGACAGAGCTCCTCAAAAGCGCCCAAAAGTACATTGCCTTAGTGGAGTTGAGGATCGTTAAGAGGGAAACCGAAGGTGAGAAGAAACCCTTCACTCCTAAGGACATGAAGAAGGGAAGGAGATGCAAGGATGAAGAAAGGAGCAAGAATAAGCGCATTGAAAATAGGTCAGACCCTGGCTGGGCTAGGCAAGAGAAAGCATCCAACTACGTTGGATCCAGATCCGTGACACCCCTCAATTCTAGCCTCAACTCCATGAAAAATTGGGAAGATCTGAAGTAGCCCCCAAAGCATCACGGAGATCCCTCCAAGCATGACAATAGCAAGTATTGCTCATACCACAAGGAGGGCGACCATGATACCAATGATTGCAAGAGTCTGAGGGGTGAGATTGAGTACTGGATCCGCAAGGGCAAGCTAAAGGAATTTTTTAACTCTGAGAAGCGACCAGAACGATCTAATGACCGGGGGGAGTCTGTCAAGGAAATAGAAAATGAGACTCTAGACGAAGACCAGTCACACAGGTCCCGCAAGCAGACTCTACTGAAGATGCAGACACAACCTGCGGACGAAGACATACGCATTAGCTACTCCAAGGTTCAAAACCCCATTCCCACCTCGACCTTTACGGACAAGGACCTCAGAGGAGTCTGTGCGCCGCACAATGACGCCGTAGTCATCTTGGCCTCCATTGCAAGGTGGGAGGTAAAGAGAGTTCTGGTGGACACGGGGAGCTCACTCAACGTCCTGTGCTACAGCGTGTTCCGTAGTATGGACCTCAAGGAGGAGAACCTGACGTCTTCAGACTACCCGCTGATTGGATTCAGCGGAAAGAAATGTTTTCTGATCGGGAAGATAAGGTTAACAGGAAAGTCACAATTGAGAAAGGTCTTGTTTCTGGACTTCATGGTAGTAGACGCACCGTCTACCTACAACCTTATCTTGGGAAGACAATGGCTCCACTAGATGGAAGCAATAGTCTCCACCCTTCACCAGTGCGTTAAGTACACCACTAACCACTCTGAATGAACAATACGTGGAGACCAACCTATGGCACGAGGCTTCTATTATGTTGCACTGACAATGCAATCTGAACCAGAGCCAGGCCTAGTGACTGCAGACGCATCACTCCACTCGCACGAGATCCCAGCAACAGTGGCTTGCTTCAGAGAAACGAGACAGTCAAGCGATACAGGAGCAACTTGTTATTCAACCCAACAGAACGGAGAGATTAATGCAAACAGGAGTACAACCCCGACATCCCGTCGACGTGGAGATTAACTCAACCACAAGGTTTACTCTTCAGTAGACTTTATGACATCAGTGAAACTCAAAAGTCTGCTGAAAGCACCAACGATCCACAAGAGCCATAGAATTCACTTCAGGGCCATGATCAATTTCTCTCTGTCAACAGTTAGTCTATTTCAGTTGTTTATTGCCCTTTTCATAGTCAATGTAGAGTTTTAGTTCTTAAAAACTTATGTGATTTGCAAACATTCAATAAATAAATAAAGAATTGCGCAAACCCACTCTAATGATTACTGGAAAGATGTAAAACGAACGCCCAGAGGCGGATACAAAAGACTACATACTACAAGCATCTGAATCTGATGCGACATGGAGTAAGGACTCACTTAAACAGTCTGACATCAAAGAGAGCAAAGGTACTCAAAGTAGGCAATCGGAACTCTCTGATGAGCGCTATCTGCAAACAACAGCACAACTCTTGTGGACGCAACCCTCAAATATGGTCTGAGGTGGTACAAAATTGGCAACCGGGGGCCCCGCGACAAGTCACAACCAGATATGGCCAACTCGCACACTCAATTTGGCGGACCGGGTGAACTTTGGTCAAATATCAATTTGACACAGGTAGAGTGCACCTTCCCGCTACAGAGACGAAAGGGGTGTCCAAAAGTCAATGGCCCAATCCAGTGGACCATGTCCAACTCCTTTCTGTCTCGAGATCCCGAATTCCAGCGCAAAGTGAGACAATAGGGTTAATTGAGAAGTGGTGGAGGCAACCACTCTGGAGTTGGGCGCTGGTGTTATCTCTGAAATTAAATGCTCTAGACCAGAGACAAGGCACCGGCGCATAAACGACAGACTCTTCCCTTGGAAGAGAGTGCGTACTTTTTTCGCAATATGAGAAGAAATTATGAGATCTCAGCAAATCATTTACGTGCCCACCACCAACAGGTGACCATGCATAACAACGATTATCATCGTGGTCAATCAGTGCAAATGTCAGAATATTCGAAGACTTTAATGATGAAGATCTCCCTTCAACCTTTAAAAAACCCAAAGCATTCTCTTCAAACAAGAACATTACAGGAGATACGCTCTGCAGAAGATAGTTCCTGCAACAATTGAGAAACACCATTATATAGACATAATGGTCCACCAAACATGCGCTTTAGCACTAACTGTCAGCATTGAATACCGTATGGGAAACGAGGAGATGACGGTTCCAAGAAGACTACACAGACCACGTTCATCAAATTAATGGTGTTGCGCGCAACCCCATCAATTGAGGGTGACCGATACAAAACCATCTCGCAGTATACGCCATACACGTGCTACCACGCGATCTATGCCGTACACGTGCTACCATGCAATCTACGCCGTACGCGTAGCGTAATTCGTGGAAGAAACCCTAGCTCTCCTCTGCTGGCCGATTGGCTCGGCCCACTATTAAAATAATATTCTACTACATGCCTGATCCGAGCACTAGAAATTCTAGTCAATTCTGACACATGGATCATATCTGTCGATTACCAACTAATTTAAGGTAATTTTGTCCATACAATGCACTACTCCTGTGGACATAGGTTTGCACGCCCTCAAGCAAGCGAAACCTTTCTCCAACAAGGTAAGCTTAGTCAGCCGAGGCTAATGACGACGGCTTCTGGTTCATCCCGACATCTAATCCGCCTTGCACGGATCCCGATGGTTTAGGAAGTGGGAGTCTAATCGGCATTGTCACGCCTAGTGATGACGACTCGCCAGGGATCATTGCCCCTTCGCGGTCAATGGTCACCAAACTCGATCAAGTAAGCCTCGCTAGTGACGACTGGCAACGAAAGCTTCTGATCAAAGCCCAGATCTGTAGCCCCACTGCGCGGGTGTAGATAGTTTAGAAGGCGAAAGCCTAATTAGTCCCGAACCGATTCTGTGGCTTGCCACGGGGCCACTGCTTTTCAGCCTGGTCGCCAAACCCCTTCTTCTCGAACTTGTAGACCACCACTGCACGGGTATAGATGGTTCAAAAGGCGGGAGACTAATCAGTCCCTGATTGATGTCGACGGCTCGCCACGAGACCACTGCTCTTCAGCCTGGTCGTCGAACCCCTTCATCTCGAACTTGTAGCCCCCACTGCGCAGGTATAGATGGCTCGAAAGGTGGGAGACTAGTCAATTCCTGACTAATGTCGATGGCTCGCCACGGGACCACTGCTCTTCAGCATGGTCGTTGAATCCTTACTCCCCGAACTTCTAGTCCACTCTGTTTGGACATAGATGGTTCGGAAGGTGGGAGCCCTAAGCAGCTCGCCACACAACCACCGCTCTCTTTCAAAATAGCAGCCGCAAAGATAAATCACAGCTCGATCAATGTCTTCATACTCAAACAAGCTGGCATTCTATTATCAGCAAAGGCCACTCATGCTGACACATAAATCGTCTAGCCAACGCGTGGAAAGGTGCTACATAGAATTCCAACCCGAGCTTACAATGCCTAACTCGGTACAAACGCGTACGCTCGGCTATCACAACTCGCTTGCAGCGGCTGCAGCCGACAAATCAGACAAGCAAGTCCCCAGTAGCTTACCTTAAGGATGAGATACAGCCCAGGTAATGCAACCCATGGCTAAAATGTTCGCGGCGTGCCAACTGATGGACATGACTATGCAATAGTGACTCTGAGTCACTTGCAATGCAAACGGTCAAGCTCTGAACCGCAGACAGGCCACTCGACTTCCTATTGATCCAACCAGCCTATGCCAAATTAAAACGACAAGGCAAAACAAAAAACACACGATAGTGACAATGAGCACAAAACGAATACAAAACATACTTAAGATAAAACTATTTTCATTAACAGTCAAAGCAAAATGGGTACACGTATACAAAGTTTACTCCTTATCGGGAGAGGGTGCAGAAACAAAAAAACTAAGCTTAACGGAGGAGGGAGCAAGAGTCGCGTCCATACGTGCCATGACTTGAGCATCAGGGTCTGAATCGCCCTCTTCGTTCGATGACGCAAAGGCAACGGACAAGTCTACATACGACATCTTATAACGGCCAAGTCTAAATAGAGTTCTTCCTCAATATTGTAGGAGACTTTTGATTTGAATAATTTTAATTGAACATTAGAGTATTTATCTGTGTTTTTGGCAATTCTCTTGTGTTCTTCCTTGTGAATTATCTGTTAGAACTAGCCTGCAGGATAATCGTTATTCTACCTGGTGTCAGTTGGTATCAGAGCTTCAACATCTTCTTGGGGTGAGATTTCATCACTTTCCATGGCCGGTGATCGTGGTCGTTGCGGTCAGGTTCCGAACGAAAAAGCCCCAAATCGTGATCGTAACGTTCAAGATGTGATGATTGAGGATTTACATAGGCAAGTTGCAGACTTAACCCAGTGTCTAACGGCACGGGATTTTTGTAATCGTGAGATGGAAGATCACGATTCTGATTCCAGTTTCGAAAACCCGTATGTCAATCATGCTCGATTCTGGGAGCGCCTTGGTCGGGAGGATCGTCATGAAAATCTTGGTTTCAAAGTGGATCTACCCGAGTTTTCTGGTACGTTACAGGTCGAAGGATTCGTGGATTGGTTGAATGAAGTAGAGCGTATTTTTTAGTATAAGGAAGTTCCAGATCATGTTAAAGTGAAATTGGTAGCCATCAAACTCAAAGGCAGAACATTTGCGTGGTGGGAGCAGTTGAAGTGAGCACAAGACAGGCAGGGCAAGGCCAAGATCACTGATTGGAGAAAATGAAGAAGAAGATGAAGGGTCACTTCCTTCTTTTCGGCTACACTCAACCCTTATTTTAGCGACTTCACTCATTGAGGACCGTTTCTGAAGCCTACCAACATGCACTTGCTGTGGAAAAATAGCATAACAGGAGGCCTATGATCAGAAGTAATCAAAGCAGTCGGCTAGTTCGCCTTCAAGAATCCCGTCCAACCCAGCAACCACCGCAGGGTAATTCTAATTAAAATATTAGATGTTTCAGATGTGTTGAACAGGGACATAGAGCGACTGAGTGCAGGAAGCCTGCTATTCAGAATGGCAACAATCTCCTGATTGAGGAAGACGTGGTAGACAAAACTGATGAACTTTGAGAGCGTGTGTATGACGATGATGAAGATGGAGATGGCCATGAGACTCTGATCGTTTGTAAGAGTCTACTAACTCCAAAGGGTGATTCAGGGGACGATTGGTTGAGAACCAATATTTTCCACACGACATGTATAGTTACAGATAAAGTCTGCAAGATGATCAATGACAATGGTTGTTGTGAGAACGTAGTGTCTGAAGAGGTTGTGTAGAAATTGCAGTTGAAGACATATCGTCATTCCAAGCCGTACAAATTGTCGTGGCTGAATAAAGCAGTGAGCTAACAGTAGATAGGCGATACCTAGTGTATTTTTCGATCGGCAGGAATTTTTTGATAATGCTTGGTGTGATGTTGTATCTATGGATGCTTGTCATGTATTCTTAGGCAAACCTTGGCAGTATGATCGCAGTGTTATTCATGATGGGCGGAAAAATACATATTCCCTTAGCATTAAAGGGAAGAAGATTGTGTTGGCACCTCGTTGGGAAGGAACCACTCCTACCCCGGTAGCCAATAATACTAACCTGCTTTCTAGGTCCAGGTTTTTAGTTGAGATTGATCGTGGAAATGTGGTCTATGCTTTACTGCCTTATGGGAATAGTATTGCAGACGTGAATCCAGATTTACCAGCAGAGGTGCAGCAGCAGTTACCAGAGTTTTCTTACCAGATACCAGTGGATCTTCCTCCTGGGTTGCCGCCAGAGGATTCTGATAAAGTTGTTGTGAACTCGATGACGAGTTCTTTCCAACCCGGGGCGATTGATGCAAGAGGATTTCTAGGGTTCCTAATTTGGGCTTTTAGGGTTTCTAATTTGCTCTCAAAGTTATTTACTAAATAACTTATTCGTAATCTTTCAATTTAATTAGGAGTCTTTTTTGTTTTCTTTTGAGATTATGCTTTACTTTTTCTTTTAGGAATAGACTGCTTGTTATTTTAGTATTTTATTTTACTTTTTCTTTTAGGACCAGACTGCCTGTTATTTTAGTATTTGATTCTACTTTTTCTTTTAGAAATAGGTTGTTTTATTGAAATTAGTTTAGCACTATAAATAGAGTTCTTCCTCAATATTGTAGGAGACTTTTGATTTGAATAATTTTAATTGAACATTAGAGTATTTCTCTGTGTTTTGGGCAATTCTCTTGTGGCTCCCCCCCCCCCCCCCCCCCCGAAGAATTCCATGGAATTGAATTTCTGCAATCAGACACACCTATTCCTTTTAAACATTATCCATGCATTCTATAGATTCACACTAGAAAACTATAAGATTAAATTTTTTTTGTATACATCGAAAAGTAGATATAGTTGATGTCACTTAACTTGATAAGTAATGAGGGTTTCTCTTTGTGCAAAAATAAAATAAAAATGGTTTCCCTCCAAAAAGGAAGGTTTATGTTTTCATTTAATAGTCTTGTTGGTTGGGAAGTATAATAGGGCTTTGAGAGAATAACGAACTAAATGGCAAACTATAGAGAATAAGAGATGTGACAAAGAAATAAAGAATGAGGGTCGAAAATTTTCGAACAAGAAACAAGCAGAGAGAGGGAAATAATGCAGTTACCACTACCGTACTTTCTGCCTTGTTCCATTCTTTTAGTAGACCTCTTCACCTATTAGCATTAATCATTGAAATCTTAATATCATCTTCATCTTGTTCAAAGTTGTTTCGTCGTTCTCAATTAGCTTGTACTTCCAAGTGAAACTTGTTTCCATTATGGAATAATTTACATACAGATACAATGGTTTTTCAATTATTTGAAAAAAAAATTAATAAAATCTTGATAGAGTATCAAATTTAGAAGCAAGTGGCAAACCTCAATGGATATGGGATATACAATTCTAAGGAGGAGTTTAAAATTCGAGCGAGAATTTTTCAGGCTTAGCTCGAAAATGTCCTTGGTTATCCACCAAGGGAAGCAAAGGCATAGTGATGACAGTAACTCCAAGACGTCTCTTCAACTGAGAGACATGAAATACAGAGTGGATTTTTTATTTTGGGGGAAGCTGACCTATACACAATTGTACCAATTTTGTCCAAGATCTGAAAAGAGCCATAAAATTTAGCTGCCAATTTCATGTTTTTACGCAAGGACACACTCGTTTGTCTGTAGGCCTGAAGACGCGGGTACACCCACTCCCCTATCTTGAACTGTCTTTCAGTCCTCTTTTATCAACAAAAAATGTCATTCTCTCCTGTGCTTTGGTCAGCCTCTTCTTTATAATATCTAGCATGTGCTCCTATCTTGTAAATACTGTTGTACATCATCAATTGCTAGCTGGAGAAAATTTGTTGGCAAAGCAGGTAATGGGGGTGTGTAGCCGTATAGGGCTTTAAAAGGTGAGGTCTTTAGGCTGGTGTGGTAGGTTGTATTGTACCAAAATTCAGCTAAGTAAAGCCACCTTGGCCATTTAGATGGTGCATCTCTTAACATGCATCTTAGGTAAGTTTCAAGGCAACCATTAGTTCTCTCGGTCTGTCCATCAATCTGTGGGTGGTAGGCCGAGCTAAGAGTCAATTTAGTACCAAGAGTAGCAAACAAGTCTTGCCAAAAGCCATTCAAAATACTTTGTCTCTGTCAGAGACAATGGTGGAGGGTAAACCATGAAGTTTATAAACGTTGAGGAAGAAGATTTCAGCAATTTGGGCTGAGGTAAAAGGGTGTGACAGTGAGATGAAGTGAGCATATTTAGTGAGTTTGTCCACTATAACTAGGATGACTGTGTGGCCATGTGAAGGTGGGAGTCCTTCTATAAAATCCATGGCAATGTGTTGCCAAGCATGGTTGGGTAGTGGAAGTGGTTGGAGCAATCCACCATAAGGGCTTTGGTCATTTTTGTTTCCTTGGCAATTTTCACACTCAGAAATGAGTTTAATGACCTGAGCCTTTAAGTTAGGCCAAAAGAGGTATTGTCTAACCCTTTCATATGTGGTCGTAATGCCTGAGTGTCCTCCCATAGCTGAGTTGTGAAACTCTTCCAGTATGTGTGTCCTGAGGTTGCCATCAAGCCCTACGTAGATCAAGTTCTTAAATCTCAACAGTCCTTGTTGTAGTAAGGAGGCAGGGCATCCTTGTCAATACCCAATTGCTAGATCATCCCTTGCACTGTTTCATCATCCTTGTAACTATCCACTACTTCATGTATCCAGTGGGGAATAATGGTAGTCATAGCAAGCATCTCACTGTAATGTTCAGGGCACCTCAATAGTGCGTCTGCAGCCTTATTCTCTACCCCACTCTTTTCATAATCAAAGCCTAATAACTTTGATAACCATTTTGGAGTATGGTGGTGACCTTTTGGGATAGGAAATATTTTATGCTTTGGTGATCAGTGTATATGCAAAATTTCGCTCCAATAGGTAGGATTTCCATTTGTGGACTGCCATAACAATGGCTAGTAACTCCTTCTCATAAGTGGATAGTGTCTGATTCTTTGGTCCTAGAGCCTTGCTGAAGTAGGCTATAGGTTTCCCTTGTTGGGATAGAACTACTCCAATACCCTTAGAACTTGCATCAGTCTCTATAGTAAAGTGGAGATTGAAGTTGGGTAACCCTAGGACAGGAGCCTTGCACATAGCTTCTTTCAATTGTAGGAAGGCCTCAGTACCAAGACTTGTCCATTCAAAAGCATTCTTCTTCACTAGGTCTGTTAGAGGTTGAGCAATCAAGCCATAATTCTTGATGAACTTCCTATAATACTCTGTAAGCCCTAGGAAGCCTCTCAGTTGCTTCATATTGGTAGGAGTAGGCCATGAGCTCATTGCTTATAATTTAGAAGGGTCAGCCTTTACCCCATCCAATATTATGATATGACTAAGGTACTCCAGCTTAAATTGTAGAAATGAGCACTTTGTCAACTTAGCATAAAGAGAGTGTTGTCTCAAGGTGGCCAATACTGTGTGTAAGTGTTCAATGTGCTTCTCCTCTGTAGGACTATACACAAGGATGTTATCCACAAACACTAGGACAAATTTCCTCATATAAGAAGCAAAAAATGGTTCATCAATGCTTGAATAGTAGCAAGAGCATTGGTGAGACCAAAGGGCATTACCTTGAATTCAAAGTTCCCATGATGTGTCTTGAAGGTTGTCTTGTGTATGTCTGTGGGGTAAACAAGGATTTGGTGATAACCTGATCTCAAGTCCAGTTTAGAAAAAACAGTGGCTCCATGAAGTTCATCCAGTAATTCGTCTATAAGTGGCATAGGAAACTTGTCTTTTATAGTGATGTCATTCAATCTCCTGTAATCCACACAGAACCTCCATGATCCATCCTTTTTCTTCACTAGTAATATAGGGGCAACAAAAGGACTATGTGAGTGTTGTATTATTCATGTTTCCAACATCTCCTTCACCAACAGTTCTATAATTCCTTTCTGCATGTAGGCTACCTTATAAGGGTTTTGGGCTGTTGGGGAAGAGTCAGGTTTCAGTGGTATTTTGTGGTCTAGTTGTCTTGTTGGAGGTCATGTTGATGGGATTTGAAAAACATCAGCAAATTGTTCAAGCAAGGAGTCCAAAACAAGACTAATGGTGTTTGTTCTAAGGCAACTACTTAGTGAGAAAAGTTGACTCAAGAATGCAGGTGTGTGTCTTCTCAGAAACTTGCTAAACCCCTTAGAGTCTATCAAGCACAAAGCTCTCGTATCACTACTACCCTGTAATATGACTATTTCTCCATTGATTTCCACAGTCATCTGAAGCTTTTGGAGATTAAGAGTTATATCCCCAAATTGCCTCAACCAATCTCCTCCCAAAACCATGTCATAACCCCCCAGTGGCAACACCCGGACACTTCCTTCAAAAGGCCTACCCTGCATAGTCCATGTTAAACTTGGACAAATAGCATTACTGACAAGTTGTTCTCCATTGGCTACTCTCACCAACATTTAGGGAGTTAGTGTAGTAGGCCATTTAGTTTCTTTAATGACCATGGGATCGACAAATGAGTGTGTACTCCCTGTATCAATTAAGATAGAAATGTCCTTCTTCTTGAGCATTCCTTTGATCAACAGAGTGTTAGTGCCCACTCTGCCATGAATGGCATATAATGAAACTTCCATTTCAGTTTGAACTTCTTGTATCAGATTTTCACATTCAGTTGGCTCACTCTCTTCATCATCTTCATTCACTTCATTTTCAGGGACTAACATGTATAAGTGCCGGTTCTTGCAAATGTGTCCATACCTATATGTTTCATCACAGTTGTAACACAATCATTTCTCTCTTCTAGCCTTCATTTGTGCAGGGGATAGAGTCTTTTAATTGGACGTATATCTGAAGCAAAACGAATGGTATTTGAAGGATGGTTTGGAAAAGTAGGTTTAGACACACTAGTAGATGCTTGATTGGTATGTAATGTAGGTGTGTAAGCTGATGGTTTATTGCTATTGTTGGTAGAGGTATAGTTGAGCTGCTTGGTATATTGTATAGGCTGTAAGTTTGGTCTGGTGTTTTGCTTATTGATGGAGGCTTCATGAATCCTAGCTAGGTTGAAGGCCTGTGAAACTATTGATGGTCTTAGCAGCTGCACCATGGCCTTAACTTAAGACCTTGAGCCACTTAGAAAGCTGAGAACAAAGTAGTTCTCATCCAAGGATTGGTTTTGTGACAACATCATTGACTTTAGCTTTTCAAATTTGTCGTAGTATTTACTTACTGATGAATCCTGATTCAATTTATTGAATGAATCTACATAATTTTCAAGCACAACTTCTTCAAATTTTTCACAGACATCATTTGCAAATACGGTCCAGGTAATCACTCCCTTACCAGTCTGATAATCCAGGAACCATAGATCTGTCTTTCCAGATAGGTGAAGTGAAGCTATGTTCACTTTGTTTTCCTCTAAGACTTGATAAAAGGTAAAGTACCTCTCGCTTTTCTTGATCCAGGATCTAGGGTTCACACCATCAAAAAGAGGGAAATCTAGCTTAGGAAGTCTAGAATAGTTACCCGAGTACTCCCATTGTCCCTGAGAGTTAGATCTATTGACTTGCTCCTGATTTCATGTTGGTTGTGTTACAACAGATCTACTAGAGCTAGCAGCAACTGGATCACTTGCTCAAAACGAGCTTCTAGTCTCTTCTCTAAGATCGCGTGTGTCTGAGTGATCTTCCTGAGTTCTCCATTTACCTTGTTTATTTGTCCAGCATTTTCAGCCAATTGCTTCTTAATTAGCCTCTCTCATGAATGATTGAATGATTCCATCTCTTTAGACCTAAGTTCAATAGTGTTTTGAATGTGAATGAATGATTTCTTCCCAGAGATTAAGGTTCGGACTTGGCTCTGATACCAAATGTTGGATCCAAAGCCAATTTACACAGAAAAACAATAGAAATGACAAGAAAGTTTACTGATATTTCAGAAACAAAGAGAAAAACCCTTCTAATGGCTCAAATGAACCAAAAGACCTTACTTCACTTAATACTCAATATCACCTCTCTTTGTTCTCTATGCTCTTTCAGCAACAGTGTTAACAGAATTACAAAACAGACTCCATCTGAACCCTACACGTGTTCTAATTCACAGAGTCTAACTAACTACTTTTCCTAATTACAATTATACCCCTCATTTGAATTTGATTTCAATTGCAAAGGGCGCCAATAACTAGCACTTCTTTTTCACGCTAAAAACAACAAAGCTTTTATTCTTCTCACACAATTTGCTTTTGGATGATTCCTGACAATACACTACCATTACTATTATTAGAACAAATGGGGGAAGGTAAAACAGAGCAAGAGCAGTTAGATTTATTAAACCTTAGAGAATCATCCAAAAGCTACTTTGGTTTAGATTTAGTTCTAAGGGACAACTGAATCCATGGGCTACTATCAAAAATGCTACTTTACTTGTAGAACTTTTAAGAACAATGTCATGTTTTGTGAGCAGAGAGAGAAACCATTGAAAAAATCCAATAAAAAGGAAAGAACAATAATGAGAAAAGGATAGGGGATTTTTTTTAATGGGGTGGGTTTGAACTTTGAATAAGAGAAATGGAAGTTAGAGTTTGAATACTGAAGAGGCAAAGAGAATACTTTGCGAGTGAAGAATGAATGGTAAGTGAGATCTTTGAAAGAGAGCGAAGAACTAAACCCAAGCCGAAGGTGTGATGGCTCAGTGGTTGAACAGTAGCGGATGGTATCACTAGGTCATGGGGTCAAACCCAGCTGGCGGCATCTGGGGTAGGAATGGGTTAAAGTTAAGGGATAAAAATTAAAAAAAATATAAATTAAAAAAAAAGAACTAAACCTAAGAGCCTAGCCCATAGACCTCAAACTCCATTTTGATTTCAAGTGTGGGCTTTCGCGCCCTAGATATTTTGCTTCTTTTTTCTTCTTCAATTATTCTTCCATGGCAGTTCCTATTTGGCACCGCAACTTGCACTCACCCACACCATCCATCTAATATTTACTTTCCCACACCATTCACTTTCTCTCTCACACCATTGTTCTCTTTCACACAACTCATATAAGCAAAACTCCCTCTCTTCCCAACTTCAAACCATTGAAAAAGAAACATCCCAACTTCATCCTTCTCTTATTCAATCCTCCATGTTATCTTCCTCCCTCTCTTCTTCGATCTTCCCTCTCCTCCCAAATTCGAAAGCTCCCATTGGAACTCTCCCCACCCCATCGCTCTCTCCCCCAATCTCTCTCACTCCTTCCACTTCCATTCGACTCACTCATCCAAAACCCAAAAGGGTTCATCATCCCTCCTACTCTCTCATAAGGTTACTCTCTCCCCCACTCTCTCAATTTGGTGTGATTTGCTCACAAAGGACTGTGTGTGCGCGATTTGGTTTGGCATTAGGTGTGCAATTTGGGGTCATTCAACGAAGGCAACCCACATTTTAGAGAGGTTATTTCGATCTCAAACCCTAAGTTGAACTAGTACCATGTCATATGCGAATAGGTATTCGATTAGTGAACTCCAAACACTGTAAATTTATTTGAGTATTTTTTCAAGGATTATTTAGCACCCTAAATTGGCATTAATTTTTTCCAAGAATTGTTTATGTAAGTTTGAATTGATTGTGTAGTATTTCAAACACGATCAAAGATGTTGTGTCTTCTTTGGTTGGTGGTGAAGTGGTGGGGATGGCGGTGAGGATGATCAAGCTAATAAAGTTGATAGACGACCAATGTCGGTGTCTAATAGGGTTGAAAACCAAACCGACAGTTCGGTTTTTCCCCTAAACCCTTAACCAAAATGACTTTGAATGGTTTCAAAAATTACAAACCGAACCGACCATTAACAAAATCGAACCGATTCTAATTTGTGCAAACTATAACCCAATTGAACCGACTAAAACCGAACTAAAATCGAAACAAAACCAAACTGGCCGATTATTTTAAGCATATTATTATTTTATATAAAATATATTATAAATATATACTATTTATTATATATATTCGGTCAATTCGGTTTTGTCGGTTAAAATTACATAGAATCGAAAACCGAACCTACCGCTTCGGTTTTGAATTTTTTTAAATTGAAACTGAACCTATCAGTTCGATCAGTTTAATCGGTTTGGTCGATTTTTTGTTCAACCCTAGTATCTAACCGGAAGAGGATTGGAGAAAAGCGTAAAGACGCTACAACACAAATGCCCAATAATAGCATTTGTTAATAGCGTTTTTGCTAAATACGCTATCAAAAGATCAAATTTTGATGTAAACAAAAATGAAAACGCTGTAAAAAAAACGCGGGCTTTTTGGCGCTCGCTATTCCCTCCCTCGTTTTACTGGGCGCTCGAGTTAGAACTCGATGAAACTCCACCCTCCCCTCAATCTCGTCGTCTCCCTCACTGCTCCCTCATCTCGCCATCTCCCTCCCTGCTCTCTCCATATCTCCATCTCCCTCACCGCTCTCTCCATATCTTCATCTTCATCTCCCTCACTGCTCCCTCCATCTCTCCGTCGCCCTCCCTCTTTCTATCTGCTGCTTTCCCTCCCTTTACAATCTGGATTTTGGTTCTTGTTTGATTTGGGGAGATGGGTATGGTTGGTTCTCTTTAATTTGATTATTAATTATTCAACAATGGCTCTAGCTTCTCGGTGGATTCGGGTGGTGGGAGAGTTACGATTGGAGATATGGCGAGTAAGGTTGAACTGAAGTTGAATGAGGCGCAGTTGGCTTTGGAGGCTCTCGCTGCTGATACGGAAGGTTTCTTAGAGGTACTTCTCTTCAACTGTTATCGTTTTTGAAGTGTTTATGGTTGAGGTTTTAGTTTATCAAGTCAAGTGTTTGTTCGTTGTTATTTGAGAAATTCACAAATTCCTGAGGTGAATTTCGAAATCGATTTTGTGAATTTCGAACTTGATTTCTTTGGCCGATCTTGATTACATCATGTTTTTGGTTCATCAATTCACGGTTTTAGTCGCATGTGGTGTGTGTGCAAGGCATTGGCATCCTGGTTGTGTTTGGGATGGCAAATTCTTAGAAAATGGGGACTTTATTACTGCTTGTTCTGAAGAAGTTATATGTATTTGGACAATCAACAAAGACAGGATTGCTGATCCAGTTGAAATTGAAACATATGCTTCAAAGGTTTCACAGTATAAGTGCAGTAGGTAGTATTGTTTGTTTCAGTGTGATACCTATGTTGCTTCTAACTAATGTATCCCAAAACTAATTTTCTATTTCATATGCACTTAAAAGTGTTCTGTGTTTGCTGTCATAGGAAAAGGGTTGGCAGATTAAATTTGGAGGAGTTGCCATAGATAAGAGATTTACATAAACCAGGTTTGATGTTAATTACTCATCTTTATGAGGGTTTCAATTTCTTATTAGTCATTTTTTCCTGTCTATGAATGAAATTTGTTATGCACTTGAATGAACTTTCCATCATTGAAGTATGAGAAGCAATGGGCTTGATTTACAAGGTTGGTTCTTGATTTGTGAGTTAAACTAGCATACTGATTTCTTGTTAGATAAAATGTTGGACATGTTTTGATGGTGCCCTTTTTTCCTAAATATTGATGTTTTGATTTCTGGTTCTCTCTCCAATTCTCGAAAACCCCAATTTTTCTGTTCTGCATTGAAGGTTAGTTTCAGATCCAATCGTGTTGTTTCTCTGTGAAATTTGAAGTTTTGATCACTTGGGGTTGTTTAATTTACTGGTATTGAGATGGGTTTGTATTGGTTTGGCAGGTTGAGGTTTGTAGTTCAAGTATGGACTCCATGACTGTGTATAAATCTGTCTGCTCTGCTCATGTACCTGTAAGTACATATTATGTTTAAATGATTCTGTTTGATTTGATTGGATAGAAGAAAGGTTGTGTTTTTAAATGTGGATAATTTATGGATCTAATAAGGTGAACTGTTGAAGCATGTAGTGTGTATTTGTTTAGATGCTTGTGGGTTAGGATAAAAATTGGAAATTTGATGCTTCTAGCATTTGATTATTGCTCAATTCTTCTACAATGAGTTGTAGTTAGTTGTAGATGGTAACACTGAATGTTCAGAGGTAACATTGGTGTTCTTCTATATTGATTAGTTGAAAGAATTTGGTGGTTTGTTTGATACTTTGAAGCATCAGTTTGTACAATCAAATAGTATTGCACATACAATATTAAAGAGGTTGATGATGTTGAGGAGTGGATCTAATTGTAGTGTGTGTTTGTGCATGAGAAAGAGAAGTAATTGGACATGTAATGCTTGCAATCTGTTGGTGGTTTTTGGGCTGTGAGGTGCTTTAGTGGAAGTGTGCTTAATTGGATGATGAAGTGTGAATGTGGTTAGTCTGCTAGTTTGGTAACGTATAAGGTGGCCTGTCTAATGGCTCAGATTTCTCTCTGAGTAAAAACTTTAAGACTGCTTGGTTGTGTTAGAAAATTGTCAAGGGTTTGATTGCGATTGAAGCCATTGTCAATTTTCTAATATTGGATGGGATTGTCATTTATTTATGTAGTCATGGTGGGAAAAGTATTCTCACCTCAACCAGAAGAAACGGAATTCTCATGACAAAGAAATGAAAGATATGCTCATGAATGATGAGTGAATTTTAGAAATGATTCTGATTACATATAAGTTTTCATGGGCAATCTAGCTAACTTTTGATGATATTATAAGGTTATGTTTGACTTGCATGACAAGGTTCTAGAATAACAATTATATGCATTTGGTATTCATCTTAATGATTGAGTGTATTACTTGAATTTGTTTCATCTTGGTTTTGCGAGTGGACTGGCATAAGAAGCTGACCAAGTACCATACTTCAAATTTTTTTTTTTTTTTTTTAATTGATATCCGGTTGGAAAGATTGAGAACCAAGTTTCCCCTTGAAAGCTTTCACGATGGTTGGTTTGCTAATATGTTTCTTATTTGTCTTTGGTTACTTGTTTTTTATTCAAAACATTTAACATGTTTGGATGCTCATGTTCAACATTTGATGTTTCAACTAAACTAAATATCTGATTAACATTGTGAATATTTATATGCAAAAGATGTTACTTACAAGGTTTATGATTTGCACATGCATTTTATGTTCGTCAATTTGGATAGCAGAGCTTGTCAATTGTTTGTCTGATTTGTGGTTTCTCTGCAAGGGTTTGTTTTCTGGGCAAGCTAAAGGGTTAAGGACCTCACAATGTACTTTTACATCGGGAACTGGGGTGACTTTCCTTGCTCAGATACTTGGTGATTCCAAATGTTTTATCTGCTGTTATCAGCCGTGGATGTACCATGTTGCATCCTGGATATGGTTTCCTTGCCGAGAATGCAACTTTTGTTGAAATGTGCAGAGAGCACGGCATAAACTTTATAGGACCTAACGTGAGTACTTTTAATCAACATACACCCTTTTTTAACATTAATCCTGTCACAGCCATGTATTTTATTTCTTTTTTACTTTGGGGTATGTATTTATGTATTGGAGAAAGTATCGTATCTTGCAATTGCTTGTTCCAATCATTTACGCATCATGAAGTAATTAGACAACGAACCAAATTTTAGAATTTCACTAACATGTTATCGAAACTTGAAAGGATGAAAATGTAAATGTTCTATGAAGACTTTTAAATCTTGTTTGTATGTGACACACTATTACAATTTATCATTATGGTTTTGTAGGATGAGCAGTGACATCCTTTTATGAAAATTATGTTCCTTGTTCAATTAATATTCTCAACTTAAGCTGGCATATTATAACTATTACAATCTTGGGGTTTATGTTCTTGTAGCCTGACATCATTCGTGTTATGGGTGACAAAGCCACTGCAAGAGAGACTATGAAGAATGCTGGGGTTTATCTTCACATAATTGCTTGCACGGGAAGTAATTTTTGTAGTTGACTTGTGTGCTGAGTGTGTCCATTATGTCCCATTAGTGTCATTCTTATGTCTGTATCAACTAAGTTCATCATCTTGGGGCTGCGTGAGTGAAATTCTAATGTAGCGCGTTGATAGTTGCACTCTGCCTAACCTAGGTTCTCAATGGCATTTTCAGGTTGTTATTGGCCCTGCTACTATTGGAGAGATGAAAGCAGTGACTTTGACTCACCAGAAAAACCTAGATTTATATCCCGGTTTATTTGCAGCGGAGGGCACAGAACAACTCAGGTTCAATATATTTAGCATCTAGTACTATTTCTTATGACATGAAGTACTTGTCAATTGTTAGGCTAATGGTATCTTCATTTCTTCTAAAGGTTTGTGGTCTGCCATAACCACCTTGCATGCTCATGAAAAGAAAAACTGGTTGTTATAGTTTATGTTTTTTGCTTGTATCATATTGAACTTATGCATATAATGTACTTCATGAGACTAGAATGAGGACATGGATATGTCCTTTGATTCCAGATCTAGACAAGGGGTTGTTTCTGTTAAGTAAGTTTTCATGAATATATATATATATATATATATATATATATATATATATATATATATATATATATATATATATATATATATATATTTTTTTTTTTTTTTTTTTTGAATATTTGTTATGTTGGTTGTGTTTTAAGATCTAGATTTTGTTCTCAGGGATTTTGGTAGATAAGGATGCTTGAGAAGGTGGTTTTTTCTTAGAAACCCTTCCCAATTGCTTCCTCTTTTTTTTTTTTTTTTTCTATGATTCAAGTTCTAAGATGATGAAACATAACATAACTACTTTGCTCAAAAAGTGTTTGGATCAACCAAGGGGAGAGTTTCTTCTTGTATGATTCAGGTTCCTGTACTCATTTTGCGATTGATTTAGTTATAGCTTTCATTTCAGTGGGAATGTTAAGTTGGTGAAATCAGAGCAGACATACTCTGTTTTAATACATATATAAAGTTTTGATATACTCTGTTTTAATCTGAATGTACTCTCTGACAGCATCATTTTAGAAACTTGATAGTAGACATATATAGTAGTATATATGAAGTAACAGGATGCAGACATATATAGTAGTATCCAGAGCACATAAATACATAATAAAGTTTTGATATACTCTGTTTTAATCTGAATATACTCTCTGACAGCATCATTTTAGAAACTTGATAGGGATTATTTAACAATGATTTTCATATCTACATACAAGCTCAAGTCTTTCATTGACTGAGCTGGCGAATTAATTAAAGTTCTCCAATAAAAGTGTGCTTTGAGGGGCATAATGTTGGGTCTAGTGTTATGAATTGCAAAGGCCCTCCTAATAGGACAGTAGCGTGTAGGTGTAATTCTAATAGTGTTAATGGCAAATGTTGAAAAATTCTTTTTTAGGGGGTTTCATGCTCATTACTTAATACTCTTACATGAAAAGCAAAATTTTGATTGGCTGGTAACTTAAGCAATCATCAGTGTAAAAGGGGCACGGTCAGACATTTTTTTCAATGATATCTTAGTTAATCAGTATTGGCTCTTTATGAATGCGGCCCTTAGCTATTTACATACCTTTCCTTCTTTGCACAAAGTGTCATTATCTCACATGCCACTAGGTAGCAGGCCTTGCAATGGAAGATATGATAGCCTGGATGCAAGAAGGTGTACGTCAGGTAAGATATTCATATTTTAGCTAGTTTTAGTTGCAGCTTTCCTTTTTTTCCCCTCAAAAATTTTCTTATGGCTGTCCTTTCATCATTGGTTGGAATATTTGATGCCACAAACAACACCAGAAAGCGAAGGAATATGCTTATGCAAATGGCTGAAGGAAAATGCAAGGTAGCACGCTAAACTCAACTGCCACCCCCCATTTCCCCTTCTTTTACTTTTTAATATTTAGGCTATTAAAATGAAGATTCTTTTAATTGATAATTGTCATTGTTTGATTTGGAGTCTGTTCCATAAATTATGTTGGTTTATGGAGGCTGAATTGGGTGAGGAGATTAGGAGGCTGCATGATGTGGTAGGGAATGACGTGACTGACAATCGTCATATCATCGTAGGGACTGAATCATCCCAACTGTTTCAGGCTGCACTTTTTGCACTCTCTACTACTGATGCTGATGCTGAACAAGAGCAGCCCATGAATGTTGTTTCTGCTATCCCTCACTACTCTGTAAGCCCCCTCATTACTTTTCTTTCTTTTTTTGTTTTTCAATCTAATTTTCTTGGATTGGTTTAGTCTGATTATTTTGGAGTTGGATGGTTATTATGGAAATTCTTTGTTAGAGCATATGAATACAACGAAAGATGGATCAGACTATCTTTGGTACATTACAAGGTAAGCAAATATAGTTGAAGAAATACTCAAAACTATTAATGCTTATCAGGATTGTTATGATATCTCTTTTTTTTTCCTTCTCATTAATGGTTTTGTTTTTTCCTTTGTTATTAGGTTGTTCTTGGAATCAGTTCTTTTCTTATTGAACCAATGTGTCAACGGATGGGTTCAAGACAAGTATGGGCACCGAGCAATTTCACAGTTTTTGCTTGCATGGCATCCATTGCCATCATTAGTTTGTTTTCAGTTGAGGGATATTCTGCAGGAATTCAACATGCGATGTCTCAGAACAAGGCAATCAAGATTGCTGCATTAGCTGTATTTTCAATTCTTGGCTTCCCTCTTGCTGTAAGTCCCAAGAATCCTTTTGCTATCTCCATTTTAAATCACTTTGACCTGCAAAAGGTTTGCTGATATCACCTGCACTAAATGTTTGCTACTGCAGATCACCTACAGTGTTCCTTTCTCGGTGACGTCAGAGTTAACTGCTGATTCGGGAGGCGGCCAAGGTTTCTTTCAAATTTCGTGCTATTTCATTCGGTTATCTCATTCTGTAATTTAATACTGCTGCGACAGTAAAATTTTGTTGTTCTTAACATTTTTTTTTTCTATAGGATTGGCTATTGGGGTTTTGAATCTTGCAATTGTTGTTCCTCAGGTACTGTTAGACGTTTCTTTTTTGCCTAACAATTCCTTTCCTATTGATATTGCAAGTATAGTTGAAAAGCAATGCTATAAATGATAAAACAAAAACAGAGCAAAAAATTATAAATTGATGTTTATGGTTTTGCAGTTGAGTATTTCTTTCAGTGGCTATCAAGTAACTTTTGTTAATAATACATGCTACTTGAAATATAGATCTGTCTTTTTGAGGATTTTTTAAATGTTACATGCCCGAAAAATGTGTAAAAGCATTTGTAAAATAAATTTGTTGATGTGCATAACTCTATTTGCCTCCTCTCCGCTCTTAATCTTGTTTGTGTTCTGATTCTTGTACAGATGATTATATCACTTGGGGCAGGTCCATAGGATGCTCTTTTTGGTGGAGGAAACACCAGCCTTTGTTTTGGCATCCATTTGTGCCTTTGTAGGAGGTGTTGTTGCTGTATTAAAACTGCCAAAACTTTCAAGTGTTGTTAACCCATTTGGAAGTTTAGAACATAAGTGTTGTTACATTGTCCAGTAAAGGCTTGCTTGCAATACCCATGTACTTTTGAGTTGATTGGAACACAAATATATATGTAAACAATTGATGTGTTACTTGTAGGAACAATAATACTACTGATTTTTCAATCCATTTATTGATTTGCCTCCATTCATGAAAATGTTTAAGTTTGGCACATTTAAATTTTTATTTTTTAGAAATAAAACTTATAAGATGTAATAAAAAGTCATTTGATAGACAAAAAAAAAAATTTTGCTATGTATACTTACCATAGCGTTTTTAAAACGCTATCGTATACTCTACCATAGCGTTTTTTAAACGCTATAAAAGGCCAACTTTCTATAGCGTTTTAAAAACGCTATAATAGACCCTGGGTCTATTATAGCGCCGGCAGACATAGCGTTGGTATCCTACCATAGCGTTTTTGAAACGCTATTAATGACCTTTTTTCTTGTAGTGAGAAAATATGGAAGAGAAAAAAAATGGAAAAAAATAAGTAAAGAAGAAAATGATAGAGGATGAAATGGGGAGTAATTTGATAAACGCAGAAGCAGCTGCGAGACTCCTAATCCTATAGCAAAGTCAAGCCGAATCACAATCTCAAGCAGAGGGTGTTGAACATGTGCATGAGGGTGTTGGACATCAGGGTGAGGGTGTCAGACATGAGGAGGAGGTTGTTGGACATGAGGGTGAAGCTGTCGGACATGGGGGTGAGGATGTTGGACATGAGGGTGAGGTTGTTGGACATCAGGGTGAGGGTGTCAGACATGAGCGTAAGAATGTTGGGCACGAGGGTGAAGTTGTTGGGCATGAGGGTGTTGGACATGAAGGTGGGGAGTTAGAGGAGGGTGACCAGGATGCCGGTGATGATGATTCACCAGTTATTTCTCTTTAACTTGGATCTGATGAAGTTGAAGAAAATTTAAGGAAGGAGTATTCTGGGGGTCCCAATGATGCCTCTTGATTTGAGATGGTGAGATGGTAATTATTATACAGTTCATCTTTTAAAATATCTAAGTTTATTTGTTTTTATATTAATTGGGCATTGATTTAGTTATTGTTATTTAGGAACGAGGTGAATTGAGATGTTGGCATCAATATAAAATTATTTTAGTTTGGCAGTTGAGACATGAACCCAAAGAAGTGACACCAATGGTGTATAATAGCGGTCTATGTCCTTTGATTTCCTATTGTAAGGATCATGTCGATAAGGTGATGATTTGTGCTTTCGTGGAGCGTTGGCAACCTGAGACCAACACTTTTCACCTCCATTTTAGAGAGATTACCATCACCCTCGACGACGTCTATCGTATAACTAAGTAGTCGATCGTTGGTAAGCAGCTTACTATGAAAAAACTCAAATGAAGGCGGAGGAATGTGCGAAATTGTTGGTTAATCGTTTGGGCATTCAAAAGACTGAAGCAGAGAAGCATGTCCACAAGAATCTTAGTTTTGTTGATATGAAGTCTATTAAGGTGGCAACTGAATCCCTTCAAATGAAACAAGTTTGTACGGGTTACTTGTTATTTCTCTTGGGCACGACTATCTTTGCCGATAAGACTGGAACCAAGGTTCAGATTGAATATTTGAAGTTGCTGATGAAGGTGGATGATATTAGAAAATTTGCTTAGGAGTAGGAACTTTAGCGTTCTTGTATCGTCAATTGGGGTGTGCTAGCAGAGTTGGTAGTAAGCAAATATCTGGATATTTGTCTCTTTTTTAGGTATGTTTACACTTGGTTTTTCAATTAATTTTGCTTTAATTGTTTATGATTTTGTAATTAATTAATTTTGGTTTTCTTTTGTTTATAGGATTGGATATTCGATCATTTCAGGCTTTAAGGTAACACGAGTATTTTGTTGAATGATGATCTCCCCACCATGGCAAAATGGGAATACCCCAAGGTTGTGAATGAAGACATCATCACTCTTAGGGAACATCTCGACGACCTGTATCCTGAAAAGGTAAAATTGCATCATTAAGTAAAATATTAATCTCATTGTCTCTCATTAAGTGTTATGATTTTTCATTGGGCAATTTTATTAAGTTTCATGTTTGTATGGTTAGGTAATTTGGGACCCCTATGTGAAATCCAAGCAAAATACTCCCCTTCATAGTATCACATAGTTCCATGGTTGTTTGTTAGGCCTGAACATCGAAGAACCATATCACCCCAATAGTGATGAGAAAAATGGGAAATGTACAGGTCATTCCAAACCCACCTATTAGTGAAGAATAGATGTAGATCTGGCAAGAACTTAGCGGTCAAACATGAGATATTGTCGTCACTAACAGTTGGCAGAATCATCTCTTGTAAACTAACAACCGAGGTCAACTAGAAAAGCTTCCATGGGATTGCAGCGGCGACTATTTGGAGTGATTTCATGTCATTAGCCATCCTTTTGTCCAACCACTGAAGAATAGGAGAACTCATGCCCTACGAAGAGAAATGTGTCTATCTCACAATAGGGTAATATAACTTTGCTTTAAAAAATTTGCAAAGTATTTGACTTGATACTTTTTTTTGGTTTTTACTAACATCAAATGTTTTATTACAGAACAAGGTGGTTGATGAGGCTCTTAAGTTGTTTGACGCCTCTATTAATGAAGGTGGGAATGTTGACAAGGTCTTGTTGTTTCGAGGCAAAACAAAGTGTGTGACTTGTTGCACGGAATGTCTATGCATGTGACCTTCGACCATCCACTTAGGTACCTCTATTAAGAACAATATCATGTTTTGTGATCAAAGAGAAACCATTGAAAGAAGCCAATAAAAAGGAAGGAATAATAATGAGAAAATGATAGGGAATTTTTTTAAAGGGGTGGGTTTGAACTATGAATAAGAGAAATGGAAGTTAGAGTTTGAATATTGAAGAGGCAAAGAGAATACTCTACGAGTGAATAATGAATGGTAAGTGAGACCTTTGAAAGAGAGCGAAGAACTAAACCCAAGAGCCTGGCCCATGGACCTCAAACTTTATCTTGATTTCAGGTGTGGACTTTCGCGCCCTAGATATTTTGCTTTTTTCTTCTTCTTCAATTATTATTCCTTGGCGGTGCCTATTTGGCACCGCAACTTGCACTCACCCACACCATCCATCTAATATTTACTTTCCCACACCCAAGGATTGTGGTTTCGGGAAATGAAATTTCGCCGAATTTTTAAATTTTTTAAATTACGAAATAAAAAATTACATTTTTCGAGGGTTTTTTCAAAAAATTTTGAGTTTTTTTATAAATTTTGTTTTTCGTAAAATTTCAAAAACCAGCTACTAAAATTTACATTTTCTTAGATTTGTTTCGAAAAATTTTAGGATTTTTTTCATAAATTTCTAGTTTTTTTCTTCTAATTATTTATTGATTTTTTAAATCACCCACTAATATCCTAATTATCACTTTTTCTACTTATATATTGATTTTTTTAAACTACCCCTTGATTTTCTAATTATAGGTATTTTGGTTTCATTTTTTTTTTAAAATTAAACTTCCAGTGGGGAGGGGCAGCTATGGGATGCCAGACCTTTATTACTTATAAAAAAAAATTGATTTACAATCAAGACGGGGGTACATTACGACTTTACCCGTATAAGAACTAAACAAAAATATGGACAAGAAATCTTGCCCAATCAAAATGACCGCAACCCCAACCACAAGCTGGCTAACAAGACTTGAAGACTAAAAGCCCACTAACAATCACTTAAAACAAACCAAAAACAAAACGCATAAACATAAAGAATAACCATAATTAAAAAACAGAAAAAGCAACTCTGATCATGCACCTCCCTGCTCAATCCGCGTCCTCGCTCCTGCAGCACCAACCAGCACTCACATTCCCACACCAAGCAGCACACCATACCCTACCGAAAGCAGACAGCAAGTACGCGTCTGGCTGCTTCGTATCACGCAGCAAATCCGCCAACAAAACCCGGCCTGTTCACGATCCCAGGGCCGGATGCATGGAGTTCTTGAAACGTTATTGTCAGACCTCGGGGCAGAAAATAAATGAGGGCAAAAGTTCTTTTATTTTGGATGACAAGGCAGTCACGGAAAGAATTGTGGTGTTAAAAAGTTGTACATGTTTCCAGTTTAAAGATGCTCCTTTGAAATATTTGGGCGGGCCAGTGTTCCAAAGGAGAGTTAAAATTTCATATTTTAAATATTTGATTGCTAAAATTCAAGCTCGTATTCAGGGATGGAAGGCAAAATTGTTATCTCCGGGAGGAAGATTAATCTTGATTAAACATGTCCTTAGCTCGATTCCAATCTATATTCTTAGTACCATGTGTGTACCTAGGAAATTTTTATCACGGATTAATAGTTTGTTGGAGGACTTCTTCTGGGGGGATTGTGAAGGATGACTGAAGAAAAAATGGGTGTCATGGGATAAAATTTGCTTCCCACAGAAGGAAGAAGGTTTGGGAGTTAGAGACTTGACGGTTGTGATGAAGGCTTTTCAAATCAAGGCTCTTTGGAGACTAATTACTTCAGACTCTTTATGGGCTACTTTTATGAGGAGCAAATACTGGTTACATGGAGTTGCGTTGAACAGTCAACTTGTGAAAGATGGGTCTTCACATTTTTTTAAAGAAATCATGGTTGGGAGATCTTTTATTTCGAGTAATTCGCTTTGGCGTATTGGCATGGGGGATATCAGTTTTTTTGAGGAAAATTGGAACACGGTGGCTTCTTTCAGGAGGTCGGCGGCTTTGGTTAGTCAAGGTTTTTGGCCTTCAGTTAGCGAGGTGATTTCAACAAACTTTGAATTGGTCCATCCAGATCTCAGAAGCTTGGCGCGTGGTCTTTTTGCAGATAGATTACGTGGTGAGGACTATGGCGAGGACACGTGTGTATGGGTACCAAACCCAAATGGGTTTTTTCCCTTCAGTCGGCCTATGAAATGTTACGGAGACATGGGAAGGTCAATGTACTAAGGCAGACGCTTTGGCACGACTTGCTTCCTTCCAGAATATCAGTTTTTGTTTGGAAGGTACTCCGTAGAGGGGTGTCAGTGGATGGGGAATTATACAGATGCGGTTTGAGCTTAGCCTCTAGATGTTGCTGTTGCAGCTCGCCAAAGAGCGAATCCTTGAATCATCTTTTTCTGGACGGAGAATTGGCGGTGCAGGTATGGAGTCACTTTGAACGGATTTTTGAAGTGCACATAAGGAGACCAGCAGAAATCTCCACGGTGCTCGTAATTTGGTTCAAGAGAGTCAAACAAACTTCGCAATCAGGTGTGTTATTCCTTCTTACTCCTATGTTCATTCTATGGGAAATTTGGAAGCAGAGATGCAAATGTGTATATGAAAATGCCTCCCCAAATCCTGTATTTGTGATTTTGAACATTAGGCGAAACCTGCGATTGGCAAATAATTTTATAATTCCCAAGCAAGTTAGCAGTAACAAGGCCCCATTACGGGCATTGGGGTTACAGGTGCTCCCAGTTAGAAGGAAGTTAGTCAGAATTGTTTTTTGGCACCCCCTCCGTCAGATTTTGTTGCTCTTAATGTGGATGGATCCTCCGTAAGAACAAGGCATCTGGTGGTGTGATCATTAGAGACTCTAGGGGTCTCTGTGTTTTGGGAAAGCAATTATTTTTTGGTGCAGGTTCCAATAATAAAGCGGAAATTTTGGCTCTGGCTGAGGGCCTCCGCCTTTGTCTCTCATCAGGTTTCAACATGGTGGTAGTTCAAACGGACTCGGAACTGATATGTGGCTGGATTAAGGACACTTTGAAAATCCCTTGGCACTTGGAGAATATTTTGAAGGAAATTAAGCTGTTGGCGGCAACAATGACGTTAGATTGCCTACATATCTATAGAGAGGCCAACGCGGTGGCAGATGCGTTAGCGGATAGAGCACAACGAGATTATAGGACTATCTCTTTCGGTGCGAATGATCTTCCTAGGAGAGTGGCAGGATTGCTGGTGCTGGACCAATGGCATACGGCGTACATCCGCCACGGGGAAGAGTAGAGGTAGCTTTATTTAGCGGCGCTGGCAGGTTGCGGGCATTGCAGGACCTGGCACAGCTGCGAGGAGCAGGGGCAGCCTGCGAGACAGCATTTCAGCTGGGGGGAGGCTGTATCGCGGGCGGTTGGCCTGTTTTGCGCTCAAGTTCGGTCGAAAGAAGCCGTAAGGCGCATTCAGGCTGTCTGGGACAGGGTGCATTCTGCAGAAGCACCCTGTTTTGGTACTCTCTGTTTTGCTATAAAGCAGGGGAGATTTTGCCAGGCAGAGTTTCATCCATTTAAAAAAATGAGAGTGTCATCTGCATACAGAAGGTGTGAAATAGGACTGCAGTTTCTGGGAGTATAATAATACCCAATTCTTCCTTTCTCAAAAGCCTATTTCAATCCCCTACTCAACACTTCAGAGGCAATAATAAAAAGAAACAGAGAAAGAGGGTCTCCTTGCCTTAAACCCCTAGTGGATCTGAAAAAACCTTTGTAGGCTCCCTGAAGCAGAACCGAAAAGTCACAAGAAGCGTGTTTAATACATATATTTACTTGCATTTTTTTTACATATTATATATACCCTCGAAATTCATTATATATATTTATCCTCGAAAATTTTACGTTTTTTCTACACACCGAAATATTTCTTAAAATAAGGAAACCGAAATTAACTCGAAAAATGAAATCACAATCCTTGTCCACACCATTTACTTTCTCTTTCACACCACTCATATAAGTAAAACTCCCTCTCCTCCCAACTTCAAACCATTGAAAAAGAAACCTCCCAACTTCCTCCCTCTCTTATTCAATCATCAACGATATCTTCCTCCCTCTCTTCTTCGATCTTCCCTCTCCTCCCAACTTCGAAAGCTCCCATTGGACCTCTCCCCTCCCCGTCGCTCTCTCTCCCAATATCTCTCATTCCTTCCACTTCCATTCGACTCACTCATCCAAAACCCAAAAGGGTTCATCATCCCTCCCACTCCCTCAATAGGTTACTCTCTTCCCCACTCTTTCAATTTGGTGTGATTTGCTCACAAAAAACTGTGTGTGCGAGATTTGGTTTGGCATTAGTTGTGTGATTTGGGGTCATTCAATGAAGGCAAACCACACTTTAGAGAGGTAATTTTGATCTCAAACCCTAAATTGAACTAGTACCATGTCATATGCAATTAGGTATTCGAGTAGTGCCCTAAATTGGCAATAATTGTTTTCAAATATTATTTAGCACCCTAAATTAGCATTAAACTTTTTCAATAATTGTTTATGTAAGTTTGAATTGATTATGTAGTACGTCAAACACGACCAAAGATGTTGTGTCTTCATTGGTTGGTGGTGGTGATGGTGGTGCGGATGGTGGTGGGGATGATCGAGCTAATAAAGTTGCTAGACAGCCAATGACAGTGTCTAATAGGGTTGAAAACCAAACTAATAGTTTGTTTTTTCACCTAAACCGAGAACCGAACCAACTTTGACCAATTTCATAATTTTCAAATCGAAACCGAACCAATTATAATTTATGCAAACCGTAATCGAATCGAACCGACTGATTCTTTTAAACATATTATATTATTTTTATATAAAATATATATCACAAATACTTATTATTTACTATATATATATTTGGTCGGTTCATTTTTTTGGTTAAAATTAAATAGAACCGAAAATCGAACCGACCACTTAAGTTTTGAATTTTTTAAAACTGTACCGAACTTAAACCGAACCAATCGGTTCAATTTTGATCAGTTTAATCTGTTTGGTCGATTTTTTGTTCAACCCTAGTGTCTAACCAGAAGAAGATTAGAGAAAAGCGTAAAAAAAATATGGAAAAGAGATAATAAAAAATGGAAGAAAATAGATTAAGAAGTGAAGAAGAAAATGGGATAGGATGAAATGGGGAGTAATTTGATAAATGCATAAGCAGCTGCGAGACTCCTAATCCTATTGCAAAGTCAAACCGAATCACAATCTCAAGCAGAGGGTGTTGAACATGAGCATGAGGGTGTTAGACATCAGGGTAAGGATGACAGGCATGAAGGTGAGGTTGTTGCACATGAGGGTAAGGTTGTCGGACATGAGGGTAAGGATGTAGGACATGAGCGGGAGGTTGTTGGACATCAGGGTGAGGGTGTCAAACATGAGGGCCGGTGAGGCTCTTGGGCATGAAGGTGGGGCTCTTGGGCATGAGGGTGAGGTTGTTGGACATCAAGGTGAGGGTGTCAGACATGAGAATGAGGATGTTGGGCACGAGGGTGAGGTTGTTGGGCATGAGGGTGTTAGACAAGAGGGTGAAGAGTTAGAGTGGATGAGGAGTTAAAGGAGGGTGACTAGGTTGCCGGTGATGATGATTCCCAGTTATTTCTTTGAACCTGGACCTGGTGAAGTTGAAGAAAATGTATGGAATGAGCATTCTGGGGGTCACAAGATGCCTCTATATTAGAGGATTACTACGGCCATGTGGCTTGCTTCATTTGGGATGATGAGGAGGTAATTATTATATTTTCATCTTTTAAAATATCTAAGTTTATTTGTTTTTATATAATTTGGACATTGATTTAGTTTTTGTTAGTTAGGAACGAGGTAAATTGAGATGTCGGCATTAATATAAAAAAAATTTAGTTTGGCAGTTGAGATATGAGCTCAAAGAAGTGAGGCAAATGGTGTATAATAGCAGTTTTCGTCCCTTGATCTCCTATTGTAAGGATCATGTCGATAAGGTGACGATTTGTTCTTTCGTGGAGCGTTGGCAACCTAAGACCAACACTTTTCACCTCCCATTTGGAGAGATGACCATCATTCTCGACAACATCTATTGTATAACTAAGTTGTCGATCGTTGGTAAGCAACTTATTGTGAAAAAAACTCAAATGAAATCAGAAGAATGTGTCAAATTGTTGGTTAATGGTTTGGGCATTCAAAAGACTGAAGCAGATAAGCATGTCCACAAGAATCTTAGTTTTGTTGAAATGAAGTTTAAGAAGAATGTGTCAAATTGTTGGTTAATGGAAATTGATTTTTTTCAAAGGAAACAACAAGTTGGTAGGGGTTACTTGTTATTTATCCTGGGCTCGATTATCTTTGCCGATAAGACTGCAACCAAGGTTGGGACTGAATATTTGAAGTTTCTAATGAAGGTGGATGATATTGAAAATTTTGTTTGGGGGTAGGAACTTTAACGTTTTTGTATCATCAATTGGGGTGTGCTAGTAGAGTTGGTACCAAGCAAATATTTGGATATTTGCCGCTTTTGGAAGTATGTTTACACTTGGTTATTCAATTAATTTCGCTTTAATTGTTAATGATTTTTAGTTTACAATTTTGTTTTTCTTTTGTTTATAGGGTTGGATATATGATTATTTCTGGCTTTGGGATAATGCAAGTATTTCATCAAATAATAATCTCTCACCATGGGGAAGTGGGAATGCCCCCAACGTGTAGGGGTTGTGAATGAAGACATCATCACTCTTAGGGAGCATCTCAACGACATATCTTCTGAAGAAGTAAAATTGCGTCATTAAGTAAAATATTGATCTCATTGTCTCTAATTAATTGTTATGATTTTTCATTGGGCAATTTTATTAAGTTTCATGTTTGTATGGTTAGGTAATTTGGGACCCTTATCTGAATCCAAGCAAAATACTCCCCTTCATATCATCACATGGTTCCATAGTTGTTTGTCATGCTTGGACATCGAATAACCATATCACCCCGATAGAGTGATGAGACAGATGGAAAATGTACAAATCGTTCCAAACCCACTTATTCAAGCGAAAGTAAAGAATAGAGGTAGATCTGACAAGAACTACTCGGTCAAGCACGAGATATTGTCGTCATTCACTAACGGTTGGCAGAATCATTTCTTGTCAACTGACTATCGAGATCAACTAATGAAGCTTCCATGGAATTGCAACGGTGACTATTTGGAGTGGTTTCATGTCATTGGCCATCTGATGCGTCCAAAATACAGTCTCCTGTAAGTATGACCTACAAAACAAATGTTAGATTGCCAATTACCACATTTTTTTTTGCCGATGGCACTCTGATGCTTAAGTCAGTAACTCAGTTGGAGATGGAGATAAATCTAAACAGAACTCATTTAAAGTTGCATACATTTGTCAAATGTTCCCTTTGCCTTATATAATGGTCGTTGTTAATTTCCCGTGTGACTTAATCATATGAGGCGCAACGAGGGGAGACTTTCTCTATAACAATCTCCTCCTTTATGAAGATACGTCCTCGGTTGCGTAACTCCCTCCACGTCTTTTTTTTCTCTATAACGTTCCTCCTCTTTAAGGGAGGGCTTTATTGAGCCTGGATATGGGCCTTTGTCTATGATTTATTCTGATGGGTCTTGTTTGGGCTTTTATGACTGGCTTCGCCCTTTTTGGGCTTTACGAGTTGCCATGGTCTTGGAATACTTTATCGTCGTGATGGATGGTCTCTGCCACATGTATGGCTGTGATGACAGTCTTATTTGATATATCATCAGCCACTCCCCCTTAGTTAGTGGGTATGCTGATGTAGCCACTAACTCGACAACAGTAGGAACTTCGATTATCATCATTGCCTCACATTTAATGTTGTTAGCAACTTTTGGTGGGTTTGGTACTTTGATCTCTCGTTCATCTGTTCATTTTCGTGCGCATTTTGAGATTTTGTGCAGTCATCATATCTCGCATGTTGTCCTATGAGCAGTCTCTTCATTGTTCGGCTCTATAAAAGGTGGTGTGATGAGTTTGTTTCTCTTCATACGCTATATTTGAAATTAGGGCTTATTCTTCGTTCTTCGTTCTCCGTTCTTCTTCTTCATTTTCTTTGCTATTTTATTCCTTTATGATGTCTGCCGGTGATATACTAAAAGGTGAAGCACTTGCTGCTTGTGAAGCTTACTTCTCGCCCAATAAGGCTTCCCATGCGACATTGGATAGTGTTCGTTTTGACTTTTCTCTGCCATCTGACCTCGAGATCGTTCTGTCTAGGCATAACGATAGTCCTTGTCGTCCAAAGACTGGTTATATTGCGCTCTACTTGTGCATGTTCCATTCTAGTCTTCGTTTCCCAGTCCCAGAGATATTTTGTGAATATTTAGATTTTTTGGCATTCCTCCTTCTCAAATGGGTCATAATGGTTGGAGGGTTATAGTTTCTACTTACGCGAGAGCCATTCTTACTGGCATTCCCTTGACTGTTAGGGATCTGCACTCGGTGGTTGGTCTGTTGGTGACTAAGAATATTTGCTTCCCCTGTCTATTTTTGGAAAGTTTAATGATGACATCAGGGATTTATCAAGGTTATGGTTTTATGCTTCTATGAACTTTGGCCATTTTAGCTCACAAGGTCGTCAGATTATGCGATTGTTTCGAGTCCCTAATAAACGGAGGGACTTGCTATTGTCTGTGGAAGAACAAACGATCAGTGATAGTTTTCTGAGGCTTCCTATTGTTCCTATAGATTCATTCCTTTCTAAGGACATTGTGGTACGTAGTGGCTTGTAGACCATGAAATAATCGGAATGTGCTTCGTTTACTAAATCTTGAGCTGCTGAGATCGCTGCTCGTGTCGCTCCTGCTGGTGTTAGTGATGCTAGCATTGATGGAAAAGTGAGTTCTGGCATGGATGTTATGGATCTCGATGTTCCTGTCAACATTGGTGTTGTCCGACTACCAGGAAGAGGAAGCTTTTGAGGCCTACTAGTCCATCAAAACGATTGGTGGTAAGCTCTGGCCGTGTTCCTAAGAGGAAACAACTTTCTGATTCCACTCATGGTGCTACTTGGACTGTTCCTCATCCGAGTTCTTCTGATAAGGAGGTTGGGAAGGAGGATAGTCTCTCTCTCGCGGAGGTCAAGGAGATGAATCTGGCAGTGGAGAAGAGCAAGAAAAAATAACTCGTCCGTTGGACGATAATGAGAAAAAAGTCATATTGGTTTATGGTGTGCCCGACTTTGTTGAGTGGTCGGATGATGACCCTCAAGTTATTGACAACAAGATGTTTCAGCTTGTAATGGAACGGTCCAAGGATCTAAATACGACAAAGACTCTGGTCGACTTCGAATTTTATCCTCGATGAGAACCGAAAGTTACTGACCGTGGTCATAATTCTGAGGCTCCTCCTCCTCTGTTCTTGTCGATGTCGCAATGGAATTCCTAGTTTCTTCTCCGACTTCTTCTGCTGCTACCATTATTGATTGCCCTACTCTTCCCACGACTGCTTTATAGCAAAAAGGCAAAAGTGGTTTTTCTGTTATTAGTGTTGTTCCGACCGTTCTTCCAGCCATCGGGGATGTGTCTTCTGTGTTCCCCGATCCCCTAGTTCTTCATCCATGGATTGGTTGGAATAAGCCTAACCCGGAAGACATCCGTATTAAGTAGGATGGGAAGTTTTGTTGGTTTACTGAAATTGATGTGCATAATAGTGCATGCAAGTTGATCAACGAATGACATAGGCAAATAGTGGAGAGGCCTTTGATGCTTGTACGGGAGCCTAGGAGTCATCTCGACTACGGCTTCAAGCAGATAATGGATGGGATGAAACACCTCACTTATGTTGGGTAGATGGGGTCGAGCTATCTGATAAGTCGTAACCAGGTGGCTGCTCTTGAGAGGAATATGGCAGCGTAGTTATTGGTGTTTTATCATGTTCTTCATCAGCTGGACATGTTGAAAACGCAATGCGCGGAGCAGGAGAATGCAGTTGGGACTATTCGGGCTTCTTTGAGGGAGGTAGAGGTTGCGTGAGATAAGTCTGCAACTGAGCTTGACTCTTTGATGGTTGAATCAAACAGAGTCCATACTCTGTTGAGAAGGCTGCTCATAATGGAGCCATGCATTCAGTTATTGAGCAGTCCGTCAGTCGTCCGATCACTGAGGAGTGGATGGAGCAGTTAATAGCTGTACTTGACAAAGTTAAGTCAGATATTTTCGCAATGTTGACCACTGCTGAAATACAACTTACTTCGACCAAGAATGAGCTTGTTGTCATCAAAAACAGGTTCAGGATTGTAGAACCAGAGGATTAGAAAACAATTGTTGATGGAAGAGTCGAGCTTTTTTACTATATTGAGGGGATGGCATTGATTTATCCAAGTATCGTTGTTTGGTTGATCAAGTTTTCGAGGATGAAGATAGCGAGGAAGGTGTTCCGGGTTTCTCAAGTGATCCAGTGGACGAATAACCATCATTCTTTCTCCTTCCAATCTGATTCCATCATCTACTCTTGTTGTCGAAAAGAGAATCTCGTCTCCTCCTGCTACTGACATTGTTGCCTCTTTTCCATCAGATGCTCTTGTTGTCGATGCTTCTATTGTTTCTTCTCCAGCTGTTCTATCTTCTTCTCCAGATATAAGAAAATGATTTTATGAATTAAAAACCTTTTGTTTATAATCCTGTGTTGCCTTTTTTTATTTTCTGTTTCGTATGTTTTCCCTTTGAAGTCATGATTTGTCTTGGATCAGTCATGTTGACTCATTGTATATGATAGGTGTGTGTTCACCTCATTACTTGCACTCTCTATACTCTAATCATTTAGGTTTGTCCACGTTTTTGTTTCTTGCGCTTGTTTGTTGACCATCCAAAGTTTTTATTTTTTCGGTCTTGTCGATCGGGTTGTGAAGTTGTACTAGTTCATTTTTACTCATTAAGATTCTTTACGTGCCTACTTTGTGGTTGAACGTGTTTGGTCACTCTAGAAGGTTTCTTGAGTAAGTACTGACTTGTGTGTCGAAGCTCTTGTAGACGTATTTTGTATTTTTGATGCATTGGAAGGGCTAGAAGGCTTTATGAACATATCTTGACTTATTTGTCAAGATTTTTTACTTCGTGATCCAACATTTTAGGCGGACCGAAGGTAAGTTGTAAGTTGACCTGTTCATCCCAACTTTCACTTCGTTGGTCTGACGTATTAATCAACTCGAACGTGATCTGAATAAGTTGACTTGTCTGTCTCAACTTTTGCTTTGTTGGTCTGACATATTAGTCGAATCGAAGTTTTTTTTAATGAATTAACTTGTTTGTCCCAAATTTTACTTCGTTGTTTGACGTATCAATCAATCCGAAGTTTTTACCTGTAAGTGGCTTTTTTGTCCCAACTTTTACTTTGTTGTTCAATGTATTAGCCGATCCAAAGTTTTTATGAATAAATTGACTTCTTTGTCTCAACTTTTACTTCTTTGTTCAACGTACCAGTCGATCCGAAGTTTTTATGAATGAGTTGACTTCTTTGTCCCAACTTTTACATCGTTGTTCGACGTATTAGTCGATCTGAAATTTTACATGTAAGTTGACTTCTTTATCCCAAATTTTACTTCGTTGTTTGACGTATCAGTCGATCTGAAATTCTTATGAATAAGTTGACTTTTCCGTCCCAATTTTTACTTCGTTGTTCGACGTATCAGTCAATCAAAAGTTTTTATGAATGAGTTGACTTATTTGTCCCAACTTTTATTTCGTTGTTCGACGCATCAGTCGATCCAAATTTTTTTGAATGAGTTGATTTTTTTGTCCCAACTTTTACTTCGTTGTTCGACGTATAAGTCGATCCAAAACTTATTTTAATAAGTTTACTTTTTTGTCCAAACTTCTACTTCATGGTTGATCAGACCAGAAGTTTGTTGTTTGTGTCTAACTTATGCGTCCTGACCTTTTGTTCATGGCTAGACATGTCGATTGTTTCGCATTGTCTGACTTTAATGCCTTAATTGTACTGCTCGAGCGTAAGATGGAGGGTTTGAACTCGGAGTTTTATTGATATTCCCATTTTGGGTGCTTAACAATCTGTAGTAGTAGTCGTTCTCTTCCCATAAAGTTACGTTGTGTTGTAGAGTCTGTTTGTGAATATGCATTGCATCTCTCTGACTGCTGCTCGATTGATGTTGTTTCTTATGACGATAGAGGGTTGATTCCTTTACACCCTTGTTGTTCAAAGGGTATTTGTTTTTGATTGTCGGATTTGGTTTCGTATTGCCCTGGAGTATTATTTGGCGTTGCTTTGCCTTGAGTGGACTTAACTCGTTCGTTGCAACTTCTTCCTTCATGATTCTCCTATAGTTTTGATAGCCGTTTGTTACGTATATTGTTGTTGTGAGGTAGCTAATAAACCCGAAATGCTTCTTGATCAAGTCCCTGGGTGTGTGCTCTTGATAGGTGGTTCTGACGAGCGGAGTAGAATCCAGCACCAAATTGTCCAATCACGCTCACATCAGCATCAACTGCCAAGGATTTCTTGCGTTTTTTTATCAAGTTTTATTCGTCGAATCAAATTTGTTTGCGTCAGTTCCATTATCGGTAATGGAGTAGGCGTTGTTGGCCTTGTCATGGATAATGTGGATCAAGCTTGCATTTGTCAGTATGGCCTTCAGATTATGTTAGTTGGTTGATCCCCACTTGAAGTGCAAATTTCTCCGTGTTTCCCGTTGTCAGTTGTCATAGTGGCTTTTCTTTTATCTCACTTGATAGTGTTGGCGTTGCTACTTCGATATAAATCAGCTCGAGTAGGCAGTGTTGTTGGTCATTTTTTCGGTTGGCTTGACTGTTTACTTCCTCCAACTATGTATTGTAGGGCATATATCAGCTCTCTGAGTTGCTCTTTTTATCCCACAATGGTGTCCGCCTTCATTTTCCATTTGGGCTGCTTATCTAGAAGCCTAATGAATTCATCGAATCGTCTTCTTTGAACCCAGTGCTCAATTTCATTTTTCAGATTGTAGCAGTTTTCAGTGTCATGGCCATGATCTTTGTTGAAGAGTAGTACTTGCTCTTATCTCGCCCCTTTGGGCCTCCTCTCATTTTGAGCGGCCAGTTGATCTCTTCTCATTTTGCCATGGATTTCAGTATGCTCGCTCGACTCGTTTCAAGGTCGTGTATGGTTTATATGTCTTCTTCACCATAATTGTTACTTGTTCATGCTTGGGCCTCGCCGATTGCGGCTTCTTGGGCTCTTGCTGGTTGAATTCGGACCTCCCATTTGTCTGATGCCTCTTTGGCTTAACATTCTCTTCCTGAGGTCTGTCGTTTCTCCTTCTTTCTTCCATCCTTTCTTGCCTTTTTTAGTGGCCTTCCCTCCCGGATTCGTTCTTCTTCTTGGCGGCTACCATCTCCTCGAGGGTGATGTTTTTTTGGGTGGTCTTCAATAGAGAAACCATATTCTTCGGAGAGTCTAGGATCATATAATAAAAAATGGTCAACTTTTTAGTCCAGAGGTAAAAGTAGCAATGGTCGTGCGTCGCTGCAACCGTCGATCATTGTCAACTCATTAGTAAAACAAGTGACATACTCCCTGATTATATACCCGGGCTTCTGTTTGATGTGAAACAAGTAGTGTGGCCCCTTCCTCATTCGTTGACTGGCGTTCCAGTTAGACTGGTCGGAAATGTTCAGCATAGGACGGATTTTGTGCTCTCTTTCAATGCAATCATGTGGTGAAAGTTTTGTAAATGGTCTGTCGGATTAGTGATGCCATCATACACTTCAAACTTTGGTGGGTGAACTTCTTCAGCATAGGAGTCACCACAAGCGCGTCAGAAAATGGTGATTTGGCCAATTTGTACAACACGTTAGGATCTGTGATCCTGATCCTGAATGGGATTTCAGTAGGGGTTTCATCACTCTGTGGGGGCCATCTTGCGGTGGTTAACTGCTTTTAAGATTCATTTACAGGAACTTCATTACTTTCTCGTACTTGGTTGGCAAGGTTTTGTTGGGGTGGCGTTTGGATAGGGTCGGCGGATTGAGCGTGCTCTTGGGTGAGTTTGTCCACCATTTTGATCATACAGTCCATCTGGGTCATGAGTAGATCCACATGAGGGTCCATGGTGGGGCCACCGAATGTTTGGGCTATCACATGTTGTGGCTCTCTGTTGCCGGGCATGATTGGCCCAATGGTTGTCGCTGGATTAGAATCATGTATTGTTGGCAATGCAGCTTCATTAGTTGGAGGATTGTTTTGATCGTTGCTGGGTTAAGGTTCTGTAGAGTGTCTCATTTGTTCTAAAAGTTTTTTAATCGTTGATCACAACTGAGAAAGTTTCCTACTGCAGACTCTCTTCTTGAATGGAAACTGGCGTTCCACATGGGCGGCGCCAAACCGATGCGTCCAAAATCCAGTTTCTTGTATGTATGACCTGCAAAACAAATGTAAGATTGCCAAAGACCACCTTTGTGGTGGATAAAGGCACTCTGATGCTTAAGTCAATAACTCAGTTGGACAGAACTCAGTCAAAGTTGCATACCTTTGTCGAATGTTCTTTTTACCTTATATAATGGTCATTGTTAATTCCCTGTGTGACTTAAGCATGTTAGACGCAACGAGGGGAGACATTCTCTATAACAGTCTCCTCCTTTATGAAGATATGTCCACGGAGGCATAACTCCCTCCATGACTTTATTTCTTTGTAACGTTCCTCCTATTTACGGGAGGACTTTATTGGGCCTGGATTTGGGCATTTGTCTATGATTTATTCTGACGGGCCATGTTTGGGATTTTATGATTAGCTTCGCTCTTTTGGGGCATTATGAGTTGGCTTGGTCTTAGGATACTTGATCCTCATGATGGATGGTCTCTGCCAGTATGGTTGTGATGACAACATTATTTGATGTGTCATCACCATCCTTTTGTCCGACCACTGAAGAATAAGAGAACTCATCCCCTAAGAGCACAAATGTTTCTATCTCACAATAGGGTAATATAATTTTGGTTTAAAAAATTTGCAAAGTATATATATATATTATTAACATCAAATAGTTTATTACAGAACAAGGCGGTTGATGAGGCTCTTAAGTTGTTTGATGCCTCTGTTAATGAAGGTGGGAATGTTGACAAGGTCTTATTGTTGTCGAGGTAAAACAAAGTACGTGGTTTGCTGCATGAATGTTTGTGCCTGTGACCTTCGATGATGTAGAAGCAGATCCTAACAGTGTTGAAGTTGGAGGTGGATCTCTTGAACAAATAAGGGTTATGACCTAAGAAGCAAGAAGAGGCATGACCAATTCTAAATTCTAATGTAGTATCAAATGTAAATTGTTGAATTTTTTAATCTTCTGCTGTAATAAAAACTATTGAATCTTTTGTTGAATGACATCCAATTTATTATGCCATTTTTATGTTACAAATTAAGAAATTATTTTCATATGCAAATTTTATGAAAATCACTGACATATTTGGATGCGAACAGGGAATACAACAATTTCTATGAAAAATCATAGCCTTTTTATGACAGTCAGTTTTTGCACCCAAACGCAGAGGTTCCTGCGAACAAGAAATTTATGTTCACAGAGGATCCTGCGAACAAGAAATTTATGTTCGCAGTGGTTCATTCGAATGAAGACCTCTTGTTCACATGAACCTTGAGAATGAGAATCTCAAAAACATATTTGGATGGTGGAATCTTTCTGTAAACATTATTGCAAAACCATAAAAGTTTTAATTTTAAAAAAATTGCAAACACTCAAAATTTCAAAAATGGGACAGAGTGCAGATTTGGACCCCATCGCAGCGGTTCTTGCAAACCTAAAGTATTGGGTCACAGCGACTCATGCGAGTATAGATCTTATACTCGCACAGTTTGTAAATGATGGAATCTGAAATTAATGTTTGGAATGTGGATTCTACCTATAATCCTTGTTTAAAAACCATAAAAATTTAGAAATTTTAAAATTGTTTGCATTTACTCCAAAATTCAAAATTGGGACAGAATCCATTTTTTCAGCCAACGTAGCGGTTCCTGCGAGTGGGAGTTTTCCCATCGTAGCGACTCATGCGAAGGGTTAACTCCCATTCGCGTGAACCTCTGCGGATGCTGTCCATCGAGATTGGTGTGTTCTTATGATTTGGTCAGACTTGTGTCTTCCCCATGCATTGTGTTCTAATTTTCAACGTACCATTAGGTCTAATTAGTAAGGGGTTGCATTGGTAATGGTTGAAATGAGAAGAGTTGTGACTAATTGGTGAGGGGTAGTAGATGGTGTTGTTTGGAAAGAGTAAATGGAGGGGTTTTTGTTCATCTTCCCTATATAAATTGGGGAGATGAAAGTTCATCTTCCTCAAACTCTCTAAAACTAAAATGTCCAACAACATGCCTTCTCCTCCTGGGTACGATGTGCCCAATCCCCCTCCTCCTCGGTCGCTTGTCAATGAACAAAAGAGTACCATTTGTAGCAGCTCATGCAATTCTGGGCCTCCTGTTCGCATAGTTCTCTATTTTAAAAAATTTTAAAAATGTGTTTGGAAGGTGGATTTTACCTTTAAACATTGTTGGAAAACCATAGAAATTTTTTAAGTTCGAAAAAAATGTCAAAAACCCACATTTCAAAAATTTGCAGATTCTATTTTGGTTTCTGTCGCAGCAGATCATGCGAACAGGGAAAGGCAATTCACAGCAGCTCATGCGAATGGTGTTGTAATAATCGCCTAATTACACAAATATGAATAATATTTACTTATTAATTTGTAATGTATTATTTTATAATATGTAAAACCTTGTTTTATTTGTAATGGTCAAATGAGTAGAAAGTGTGTGTACATTTAGCCAAAAAAAAAAAAGGGAAAACCCTAATTAGAGCTTTATAAAAATGTTGGAAAACCTAGCCCCATTCTTTCTTTTACACATGCAAAACAACGGGAGGAACTTACGTAAAGAATTTGGGGAAAGCGGTGAAATAAAAAGAAGAAGAAAAAAAAAACATAGCACCAGTGAGTTTTCTTCGTTCTCTTTTACTTTTTGTATATTAATCAATTGATTAAGTTTAGTATTTAATACAGATGTGACTTTGAAATATGAATTATTTTATTTGTATTGTCGTATGAATTGGTCTGAGGTAAAAGAGAAAACCCAAAACTAGGTTTTTATTTAAATCCCGTAATAAAGACAATTTTGCGCAGTCTTAGTATTTCTAGTGAATCGAGACCTTATAATGGTCAGAACACCATCAAATTAAATTTGTAAATTCATAACACACTTACGAAAATAAGACCGTTGGTTTGGAGTCCATCCAACGGTTAGATCTCCCTCGAGGAATAGAACACTTCCACTGGTCGAATTTTAAAAATCTTTATATTATACCCATCTATGATGGGTATTGTATATAAATTTTTTAGTAGAAGTTAGTGAATTTTCTCATTCTCTAATATGATATTATGATTTATTTTGATTAGTACCTTGTATTTCTAAAAATTACTAGATGTTAATTGAGGTGAGTAATTTTTGCTCTCTTTTGCCTTGGAAAAGTACAATATATGAATGTCTTGAAGTAACTGATAATTTTGTGATAGATGTTATTGTTAGATTATTCTTATGTACATGCTTGATTGTAAATTATTTATGTGCTTAGAACATGTTATTGTTAGATTATTTTTATTTACATCCTTGATTGTAAATTAGTTATGTGATTAGTGTAAGTGCGATGAGTCTAAATGTATATGAGTGTTTGGAAATAAAGTTTAGTTTTTTTTATATATAAATGATGTCATTATTTAAACATGTTGTAGAGGTATGTGGGATTGCTAATTCGATTAATGTTAGTCTTCTTGTAATGTATATAATTTTATTGTTTATTAATAAAGTTTAATTATTTTATAGCAATATATGTACGGTTATTGCAAACGCATTCTAAGAGCATTATTTGGCATGTGATATAAGAGTGCGTGATGTTGCAAAGTCTATAACTTGAGATTTATTATTTATAAACTGTTATTTGTTTCCCCAATAGAAGGGGTGAATAATGTGGTTGATTTGTTATGGTTGATAAAGTGTCGCCATAAAAGAGTTTTGAGAAGTAGTTGATTTTTGTGCTCTTTTCCACAACTCCGAAAAAAATGAAAATTGTGTTTTTGTATACAGACTTCCTTGTATACGTGTTACATAATTTTGGTATGCAGACTTGTTTGCATATTGGGTACGTCGTTCCATTTGAGTTCAGTAGTACGTATAGTGTTTAGAAAATACTTGTCATGGATCGAACTTCGGATGAGATGACATGTTCCTTGATGTGGCACCCCACTTGGAACATGTACGCTCCAAGTGGTTTCGAAGGCAATAGAGACACACTTTGGTGAGGTGTGTTTGGCACAGGAGGAGAGTACGATTGTGGAAAAGAAGCAAAATTTTTGTGTATGTGCATGATTGCCTTAAGGGAAGAAACTAAATGCTCATTCGATCATTTAATGAGAACTAAATGTCTTTCTTAAGATAAAATGTGTTTTTGTTGATATTTAAATAATGTTGTACTATGACTAAGATTTGTATTTGATTGAAAATAAATTGTATTTATGAAGACCGATAAATTACGAATTGTATTCATTCGTTTCTAACCGTTCCATGCAGGATGGTAATTCTACTAACGTTTCTGCAGGTCTGACTTAGCATGTTGTGAGTGTTGGGTAAGTAAATGGTTACTTGAAGACTGTAAACTTATTAGTATGACATGTTTGCCTCATTGAAGAACTACAATTCTTTGCCGTGTTGTTTTATTCGGTATGAATTTTTTTTTATAAAACATGTAAATTATTTTACTTGTAAGGATTGAGATTACTCATACCAGCTATCTTGCTTACCCAAGTAAGTTTATGCTTCTTGGGTACGTTCTTATTGGAATGTATCCATTTAGCCTTTCTCAATTTAGAAAGCCACTGAGGCGACGATATGGGAGGTTTACTTGTGGGATGGAATCTCCAAAAAGTTAACTTGGTTAGAATTTTTGATGATGTTATTTTTTTTATTTAATGTTTTTGTTGTTAAATTTTCGTGTCCCAAGTTTGGGGAAGCGAAAATCCTAATCCTACGTGGATATAAGGATTTTTGTTTTCTCGAAAATTGGGGCATGACAGGTGTCCTCGCATTCGCAGTGACCACTACGTTGGTGTCTATTATCTACTTTTATCAGTTAAAATTCATCTTTAAAATTTTGCCTTTGATGCTGGTTGCAGTGGAATGTATCGGAATCAAGATGGGTATTAAATTCAAATATTTCCATATAAATTAATGGAATATTATTTACATTGACATTTAATTAGAAGTCATCCATAGATGCAAAAGCGGAGACTTTTCTAACAAAAAAAATCAGCCCATGTCAGTGTATTGGTTTACATAGTTGTACAATATGTACATCAAAAGTGCAGTCGTGCATCAATCCAATATGGAAATGACCTTGTTCGAGTTGTTCATCTTCTTAGCATTTTTGGCATTGTACTTCCTCAACATCACGTCATCAATGTGGAGCTAGGCATCGAATGAACTATTCCAAGCAATTGCTTATGGGAATAGGCAAGAAGGCCAACTAGCAACTGTATAAGGCAATGGAGGTTTCGATAGCATATGAAGCAACACAAAGTGAGAACTATTGGCGAGGTGTGCCATGAAACACACATTAATGTCGTTGAATTGTGGTCGAGGCTTCATATATGGAAAACACATTGTGTTTTGATTATCGTAACTCACAAACACACACCAGTAATGGTTATCTGCAAGCTCTAATATAACGGGGTCAATAAACCAATTTTCTCGCCTACCTGTACCTTGGATTCAGGAATTATCAAAACATCCCTTACCATCCTCACCCTTGACTCGTGCCATATTCCAAGCCAAAACTCTTTATTGATTTCTAGCTCATTTATTAGCTTATAGCTTACCTACTTCCAACCACTCTGGCTGTTGTAATTTAGGAAAACCACAATTTCCATTGCCTTCAACATTCTCAATGCTATCAACATAGTCCCAAATCCACAACGAAATTTGTTTCATCCAAGTACTGTGGGACTTTTGCTTTTGGTTGCAAATACTTTATTGACTTTTGAACTCCTCTTGAGTCTTGGCATACTCGTGACCCGATGGGTCCCTTTTAGTCGGCATCTCATGCTTGGACAATTTCTTCTTCTTAGGTCTTCCCTTGCTCGCCAAAAATTCAGATGGTTCGATCATTATAGTTGAATCTGAGCAATTCACTCTAGAAGCTTCATTTTCAACACCAACTTTTGATCATTAAACATCTTCTTAAGGGCGTCGACCACTAGGTCTATAATCACATCTGCGCCTTCATAAATAGGTGTGGTGCCAAGTTGCATCCAATACTTGTTTAAGGTATCCAATGAAAGTTGTCCAATAGTGTTAGATACGTTGTCATTTCATGAACACAAGGCAACCCATGATTGGTTCGAATCATACATCCACACTTCACAGGATCATTCCACAAATTCACACCTATGCATTTCCAAAAGCATCAAATCAATAACCTTGTGCGCCACGGACCCATGAAGATTTTTAAAACCTTTTAACACATGCTCAGTCTTCACATTGGTCAAACTTTGTTGAAAGGATGAATCAATCTCTACGTGTTGTATTTTGATCATTTCATGCATTACAGGCCATACATTCATAAACGTACCTTGTGAATTTGCCAACATATTCCTCAACTTAGAGTGTGCGCCATCAACACGATCGATTGTCCGTTGCCCAAAATGCATGAAAGTATCAGTTCATGCACTCACAAAGTACTCCTTTTGCAGATACCATACCATCTTCAAATAATTCAAACACTTCAGGTGCGATGCTCATTTTCTCTTAAACTCAACAGTTGTTGTATTCCATTCTTTCTCTGTACTTGATCTATACAAATTCGAGAAAGAATCTATAAATTCATACCATGCCTCATTATCTTTCAAAATGATTTTTGCAATTTTCTCATCATTTGTATTCATGTGCATAACAATCTCTTTACTTTGGGAAAGACTCGCTCGATGGCCTTTATCAAACCCAATTCTCCTATCAGTGACAAATACGGCTGGCAACTTGTTTGGCTAAAAAACCCAAAGAAGTTTTTCAGTGCCCAAGCATATGAATTTTCTTTCTCATAAAACATAAAACAACATGCAACATTGAACGTCTTGTCAGTTCGACGTGATATCTATAATCTCAAATAACAACATGCAATCCATAATCATGACAAATGGAAAACATTTCGCTAATTGAATTGAGTCAGGATGCGCCCAAAAAATGTTTGTGACTCTATTGCCTTTGTCCATATTATGCCACTACATGTAATTATAGTTGCTCAACAAGTGCATAGTCTGTTGCAACGTCGTTCGGCCTTTTAGTTGGCTTGTCTTTATCCGACAAATGACATTGTGAATATTCTTCAAATTCGACATATTATTCAGATACAAGTCTTTCAAAATAGCCATGATGTGACAAGGGGAGATACCCAACTTCGACATATTCTGCACATTATAATATCCTCGTCATTCAATCTGCCTACAAACGAATGACCAACAAGTGATCTAATATATGATCTACTCAAGGATGATTGTGGGTTCCACATGTCACATGCAATTTTCAATGGTCATTACCTTGTAAGATCCCTCTCAACTAAAATGGGTAGCCACACTTCTTTGTACTGCTTGATCGAAGCGCATTTTTTCCCTACTGTCTGCATTCCCTTCCCTCTCACATCCAAAATGGATTCTACTCTTACGGTTGTGATGAATCGATTTTGATTTAGTGATAACAACAACTATGTTATTATCCCTACCGATGTCTTGGCGCTAAGGTATCAAAGCGGACCTTGATGTGAATACCTACAAATTACAAGACAAAAACATGTTAGGAACACCAATAAAGTTGTAACCAATAAACAATAAACTTGTAAGAATAGTTAAACATTAATGAACCTAACCTCTTCCGTAAGTAAAAAATTCGCCATCATTAAACACCTCTTCCAATGCTATTTCCTCATTATTCATGTCATTACTATCAACATTGCTATGAACATGATTGTTTGTAGGTATTTCGAAGCTTACTACACCCATAAGAAAGGGACAACGCACAAAATAATAATGGAACTTATAAGTAAAATTGACAAACAATAGCAACAACAACAATAACACCACAAGCAAAAATATTAAAATGCAACTTTACCTCAAGTGGAGTGATAAAAAGTTGATATTCCACTTCATATTGTTCATATTCTTCACCCACACGTCCTCGTTGTAATCCACAAGGCTGTAATCATCAACTTCGCTAAACTCGTCCATTTCGACATAAAAGTCCAACCAAACTCCTTACAAACATGTTTGAGGAACTACAAATGAGAGATAGGAGTCATATGTGTTGAGAGGGGACAATAGCAAGTTCCGGCGACAATGACAAGTTCCGGCAAGCTTGGCGGGGGGGGGGGGGGGGGGGGGGGAGACAACGAGAATGGGGGAGCTTGGTGAGAAAGAGGTATGCGAGGGAGAGCAGATTTCTCCCCCTAGGAGAAAGAAGAGTGTTTGTGGGTTGGTTTGGGTTCTTTTTGTGTAGGAGAGCATGTAAAAAAAAAAATGGCTTGGTGGTGTGGATAAGTTGTGGTGCCAAATAGGCACTGCCTTCTTAATTTTCTTTACAAAAATTTGGTGTGTTTGATTTTTGAGTGTTTCATAGAAAAACAAAATTTTCCCCCGAAATTAATTTTCTGGCGTTTGATTTTTTTATGGAAAAATAAATTTTTTTCTGCCAATGAAAAGTTTTCTCGCTTCAAGCTCCTCCTCTAAAAAACTTTCCCTTGTTGTTTCCTCTACTGAAAGTCCTCAAGGGACTAAATGTCTGAACATTCAAAGCCTCGTTGAACAATTCATCTTTTTTTCTCAATAATTCATCCACAAAATATAGAAATGTTCTCTCTATTGAAAAAAATATTTCCCTTCGTGAATTCAAACTGTGAAAAAAATTTGCATGTTCTTCCATGATCCAAAGAAAAAAAATTTCTTTGAAAATTTTCCAAAAATCAAACACATGAATAAATTATTAAAAAATATTTTTTAGAAATGTAGGTGTTGTTGGTAAGGCATATCCTCTCTTTTGAGTGAAGGTGTGCGATAGAACAAAGAACTACCTTAACTGGAACAAATTGAACAGATTCTTTCAAAAATTGGTTTGGTTTCTCACCAATAAATTTGATTTCTTGTTGGTTTTAGTTGGACCAAAATTTATTAATATTATTATTATTGAAATTATATGTAATAAAAGTATACAAAAAAATAATTAATTGACATACCACATCTCCAACAAGAAAGTGTCATAATTTCTCTCAGAGCTCCACAAGTGCTTTGTTGTTATCCGAAGTCAAATTTCTCCATTTCCAAGCGCTATAAAACTGTGTTCTCTTTTCTTCGAAAAAAGAAACAACAAACAATTCATGTATTATTTTGTGAGGTTTTTAATCAATCTCATATATATGATCATCAAACACCACATATTTCATATACAATTTCTCATAACGAATAAAACTCTCTAAATGGATTCAATTAGTCACATGGCAAGCCCACCCTGCAAAAAATTGTTAGTTAGCTTGTGACCCAACATTTTTTAGTTATAACTTAATTATAAGAAAATGTATGTATATGATGATATCTATGCCAATAAGATTGTTGAAGTCAGAATGCAGAGATAAATACAAATTTAGGTAGTTATAAAACATGGTCGTTGCATATAAAGTAACCAAATATGAAGACCAAAATCAAGGACATGAAGACATCAAAGCTAAAACATTAAGTCAAGCAAGTCAAAATCAAGTCATGAAGTGGCTGATCAAAGGTGGAATAAAAATCAAATCAATAAGAAGAACAAAATGAAAATCATGTCACATGAGTACTTCCTGTTTGAAATTTAAAATTGAATTTCAACATGGTATAGTCGACTATATTTAAATCTGGCAGTCGATTTATCATAGTTGACTATGGTAGATGAGACATAAACTTCAAGTTAGATAGTCGTTTAAATGTTACCTTTTAAATCTGACATCGCAACATGTTAGATAATCAAATATGACTTCTTTAACAACATAATCTTTGCCCATAACAGGCTTGATGATTTCATTATTCAAAGAGACTTGAAAAATTTTGCCCCATTCATATCACTCAACACCACTACAAGGGTTATTTATAAGGTGCTCCAAAAGAATCATGTCTTCTTTTCTATGTTTGTGAGGGTTATCTAAAGAAAAGAGAGAAAAAAAAATTAGGTTGAAACAATGAGAGAATTGGTAGATGCCTCAGTTTGAGAGTTGACAAGCCTTCAACCATTTCATCTCATATTAAGATTGAAGTTTTCATTACTTCATACTAGTCGCGAGTGTCCGCTAAAAATATTAATTTCATGTTATTTATTTTCATGATTAATTAAATATAAAAAATCTATCCTTCAACAAGTGTGCATTGAATCTATATGCATCAAGTAAGTTGTTGATTGATACAAAAATGAAATAGTGTTAATACTTAAATTTTGTGTATCGCCTATTTGATACAAGTCAGGTTTATGATTTTTTAAACAAGTGGATTGTGCAGTGATTAATTATCAATTTGTAAAAATTAGATTGTTGATTTGAATATTGGTCTAACAAAAATATTTTGAATTTAATTTTGTGTGTGCTACGCATGCTATCACACACCCTTAAATATTAAATGGTTTAAGTCAATATATTAAGTTTTAAGTTTCTTCAAAATGCAAAAAAATGAAAAAAAAAAAAGACTTTTAAGGCCTACTTTTAACAAAATAGACCATTTAGATATCGTAGTTAATGTAATGGCTAATTTGAGTACTTTTATACTTTTATGACCAACAAATTTTTTTTCATTAACCCAAGTTAACCCATAAATTTATAGGAATCTTTACCCTTCCTAAACAAATAGAAAACCTATTTTTATGACCAACAATGAATTTTTGTTAGTTATTCTACTTACGACCAACCAATTACTGGTTGGGTTAGGCTATATAAATTAATTATTTCTGATATTTTTATTTCTACAATCACTCTCCAAAACATATCTAATGGAACTAGAAGTATCAAATTGTTCTTATTATTTATTTATTAAATTAGTTATTATTATTATTATTATTATTATTATTATTATTATTATTATTATTATTATTATTATTATTATTATTATTATTATTATTATTATGTGTTGGGAGGGGGGATGATTTAAGTTCTAAGTAGATAATAGTCCTTACCTCTTAACTCGCTCATTAATAGCCTCAAAACTTAAATTATCAATTTTTTTAAAATACATAGTCATCAATTTGTTATTCAATGTTGCAAATCGCATAATTTCAATAATCGTTGGATCTGTTTGGGTTAAGCTATATAAGTTGATAATTTTCTCTAATTTACATTTTTCAAAATACACCTAATGGAGCCAAAAATACCACACACTTGTTTAATTTATTTATTATTTTTTTTTTTATGATTTCAGTTACAAAAAGATCTCAATGTTTACCTCTTTACTTAGATCACTAATGGCCCCAAAACTTGAATGGTAAGAAATCAAAAAAATTAGCCTACATGAATAATACTCAAGTTTTTTTAATTCTGACAAAGACTAATAGTTGTGAAACAAATAAAGGATTGAGCTATGTATCATTGGGGATACATCAAAGCTGTCAAAATTTTTTACACCTGAAATTGATCAGGAAGCTATCAAAAACAACAAAAAACTATGACCAATCATTGCAGTGAGCTATAGCTGGAAACAACAACAACAACAACAACAACAACAATAATATAATAAATAAATAATAAGAACAATATGATAGTTCTGGCTCTATTAGATATGTGTTTTTAGAGTGATTATAGAAATAATAGGCAAAAAATCTCAATTTATATAGCCTAAACTAACCAGCAATTGGTCGATCATAATTAGAATAATTAATAAATGAGTCATTGTTGGTCATAAAAGTCTAAAAATGGGTTTTCTATTTGTTTAAGAAGGGTAAAAATGTCTTATAACTTTATGGGTTAACCTGAATTAATAAAAGAGTCATTGTTGGCCATAAAAATATAAAAGTAGGCATAAATAAGTAATTACATCAACTACGGTATTTAAATGGTCTATTTTGAGAAAAAATAGGCCTTAAAAGTCATTTTCCAATAAAATAGAGAAATTAAATTCATGAATAAAGTTTAAAATAATATAAGGGTCTATTTATAGTTTATATATATTTGAGGGCTTAAAATAAGTTATATTAGAACTTATGTATAGTTATATAATGTTTGGGAAGGGTTGGTTTTAAATATAAATAGAATTAAGTTGAAAGGGCAAAATGGGGATAAAAATCAGGTTGAAGACAATTTTTACTGTTCATTTGGGTGACTTCTCATTATAACTCTTCAGATGAGTGAGGAAGTGAATGTAATGAGCATATTTGTCTCTCACTCGACAATCGAGTATCCTAAAAGAGAGAATCTGAGTTGAATTTTTTCTTTACTTATTTTTGCCCATCTATGAATCTCGAGCTCTATAGCGAGTTTCAAGTTGGCCTTGCGAGGTTGTAAGTTGTAGTTTCAAGATTGAAGTTCTTGTTAGAACAAGTTTTATACTCTGATTCATCAGAATTCAAATAAGAAAAGCTTGTAATGCACATCCACCTTTCCACGGTTGAAGTAACCAATCGAAGTCAATCAAACTTTGATTTTGGTTTGTGTTTTTCTCCTATGCTTTGTCAATAAACACCACCTTCGTTTCCTCCATACGTTTATGAATAAATTTTTTTTTTTTTTGGGTTATCATGATTGTGCACAATCCATCTTAGTAAAAGTGACAAGTATGCCATATATCCTCCTCAAAATTAGATTTGTTATTCTTATTTTTAACTTACACAAAGCATTAGCAAAATACAAATTTACTTACATCCTTCCATCAAGTAGTTCAATCGCTTTTCCATAAGGCTATGACCATATTATTCATGAACCTCTGGTGGTCAACCATTCTATAAGTCTAATTGTAAACCAAGTCACTTTAAATGAGGATCACTACGACTGGCCTTTTGAAACTTTTGTACTAAGTGTTAAACAAATCCTATGAGGCAACCAGATGCCAAGGAAATCATCAAGCAAGTTGTTTGATCATTGTAGAGATTCATCTATTACATATTATAGGGATCACCATGTAAAATAACTCATAGTAAAAGTAAAGGCATTTTGGGCCTTACATATGAATATAGCCAAATTGTTGACTTGACGGTCAAGGTAAAAATTAGGTTCAATCTGTAATAGGGGTGGGCATCCCATCCTATCCTGCGACCCCGATCCTGATTTTTCGGGTCCTTTTTGGATTGATCAAATCCATCTCGATCTCGTTCCATCCCGATCTAGAGTGGGATGAGATCGGGATGGAGATTTTCAATCCCGCCTATCCCGTCCCGTCCCGAAATTAGGTTAGTATGTTACTCTCAAATTATTAGTTTTATTCAATAAAAAAAATTCATATATTCTACTAATTGAACAAAAAACCGATCAAACCGACCGAACCGATCAAAACCGAACCGATTGGTTCGGTTTAAATTCGGTTCGGATCGGTTTCGGTTTAAAAAAATGCAAAACCGAAGTGGTCGGTTCGGTTTTCGGTTTCTATGTGATTTTAACCGACCAAACCGAACCGAACCGAATATTTAAATATATTATATTATTTATATATAAAAATAAAATATATTTTATATATAAATAATATAATATGTTTAAATATTCGGTTCGGTTCGGTTACGGTTTGCATAAATTAGAATCGGTTCGGTTTCGGATCGGTTTTGTTAATGGTCGGTTCGGTTTCGGTTTGAAAATTTTAAAACCGACCTAAGTCGGTTCGGTTCACGGTTTAGGTGAAAAACCGAACCGTCGGTTCGGTTTTCAGCCCTAGGTCATAACCATATCAATTATCATATTCGAATATTTTTGTATTCTACTAATTGCCTATGGACATAATAACTATATCAATTAATATTTTTGAATCATTAAAAAACAATGACAATGTTAGTTACTACTGGGCTTTCTACTTCCTCAACTGCTTCCCTTTATGCAGCGTTGTCAGGGCAAGAATGAAGATCCATTACTGTGATGGATAATGAAATTGGGCATGTGGTGAATGGGACTTGCTTTAGTATGACCACCTTGATCATAAGTGACAATCGATGGGCTAGACTATGTTAAAAGACACTATGCAAAAGTTGTTTATAGTTGTACTCCAGAGTTGAAATATGTGTATACCAGGAAGGTAAAGTTAAAAAACTAATCCCATGTATACCATGTCTTGTTTGCTAACAAAAAGTAAGCAGATTATACCTTTGTCTGAAAACATATGGAGCTAGTTTAATTTAGCAAACCTTGGTTTTGTCATTACAAGACTATATATGTGTACACCTTACTTATAGGCTTGATATTGTAATAATGTAAGTTTTTCGGCAGAAATGTACCTGAAAAGATTGTTAAATTTATGCAATAGGATGGTTGAGATCCATTTTGCAATTTAGTACATGCTCATCCCGTCTCGTCCCGAACCCGTTTGGGATGGGACGAGGTCGGAATGAGATCTATCCCTTCTCGTGTCCACCCCTAATATGCAAAATCCCAAAAATGGAACCTTAATTTTGATATAGGCCTAAACTAGTAGACCGCAAAGTGTAAAACACCATTAATATAGATGGCTGGTGTAGAAGAAGAAAAATATGGGGTCCATATAAGATCAGCATGAGCAGTATAATATTTAGATACATATTATGTACACGGCAGGTAGGCAAGCATAGGATCCAATTGATAGCAGTAGTTGAGTTGGGAATAATTCGAAAATTCTAGGGGTCGAGGGATGGGTGGAAGCCACCCATTCGCCTAGAGATAAGTGGCATTGTGCATCTCGAGGTAGATGCACTTATCTCGAGACGGATGGGTGGTTACCACCCATCCCTCGCTCCCTCCCTCGACCCCTAGAAGGGCTCGGGAATAATTATATAAGTATTTGTCGATATGTAGTCGGACATAACTCACACAAAGCTTAGCATAACAATAGGCTATTGTGTTTATCGATCAAGCATTGTCAGGAAAGAATTAAGGCGGGACCCGGGGGGGGGGGGCTCCTGCGCACAAAGCGCAGCACGGGGTCCTACACATAAATCACAGCTGTAGGATCTGATCCGACGGTCCAAATGGATGGACTTAAAAAAAATTTATTTCACAATTTTTTAAAAACTGGATTGGACTTAAATTTTTTTTTTTAATTAACCCCCTGAGTCCCACTTCTTCCATCTCCTCTCTCCAAACTTTCCTTCTTTTTTCTTCTCTCCAAACTTGACTTGCAAGAAGAAACACATGAGATGCAGCTGCCTTGATCCCTTCTCTGTCACCTTCAATGATCCCGTCGGATATGTAGGCCACAGGAAGGAAGAGGCCGATGAGTGCGGCTACAAAGACGTAGACGGAGAGAAGGCGGTTTGGGGTGGAGAAGACGGGAGGGTCTGGGGAAGTGGAGAGTGGTGGGAAGGAGAATTTTGAGAGGATGAGTATGTAGATGATGGAGAAGATTACCAAGACTATGTCTGATAAATTAACCATACCGCTTGCCGAAAAGACGAGAATTACTACCAGAGCATTGAGCTGACGGAAGGTCAGGAAGCGCCACCGCCACGGTTGTTGCTGGAGTGGTGGTGTTAGAGATGATTGAGTCTGATTTGTGCTAGAGTGGTGGGAATGGGAAACGAATTGTTCCTCCATGTTCATGAGTCTGTGATATTTTCCAGGGCCCAACCCCCAAGTTGAGTTTCAACATGCATGGTGAAGAGACTTTTACTGAACAAAATGGATGGCTCTGAATCTGATTGAGGAGGAGTACAAGAATTACTATAGTGGGATGGAGGTTACTGCTCATTTCAAAATGGTGTGATATTGGCATGAACAGGCTCAATCTTAGGATAACACTTCAGAATTGATGTATCTTGCAATTTTTTTTTATGAAATTTCCCTGATCCTGATATTCCAAGATAAAAGAAAAATGGTGTGAATACCGCGGTTGTTGCTGGGTTGGTCCAGATCCGCGGTGAAGGAAAGTTTGGAGAGAGGAGATGGAAGAAGTGGGACCCAGGGGGTTAATTAAATTTTTTTTTTTTAAATCCAATCCAATTTAAAAAAATTGTGAATAAATCTATCGATTTGAATCGTCGGATCAGATCCTACGGCTGTGATTTATGTGCAGGACCCGTGCTCCGCTTTGTGCGCAAGAGCCCCCGGGTCCATTAAGGCGAAGTAGGTGGTAATGGTCATATGGGTGTACGTGGAAATGCAGTGGGGGCATCTTATTATTTTAATATTTTAGTCTCCCCCACCTTGCCCCCACCCACAATGTTGTAGATATTTTTCCTCTTTCTACCTCTACCTCTCATTCTATCTCTCTCTACTCTCTCTTCTCTTCTCTTCTTTTATAAAATAAATATAAGAGAGTGGAGAGGCGGAGGAAGAATTCGATCTATCTTCTCTTCCTCTCAATCTAGAAAACAACATTTCTCTTGATTCTGATCTAGATCCTCTCTTGCATTCTCTGGTAAACTTTGTCTCTCGCATTCACTTGTTTTTGCTTCATCACTTCCGATCTTCGTAAGCAATCATTCTAACGTGGTTTTCTTTTCTTGCTTCTCAAACCTTCCTTGTGATTTTATTTTCTGTGTGGAATGAATGAATGAATCTTTATTGGTTTTGCAGCAGCAGCAGGTTTTTGTAAATACCAGATGAGTCTGGTTTCTAATTCCCAGGTGGGTTTAAGGACTTCATTTTTGTCATTATTGCTTTTTCTTTGCTTTTCATCACTTTGCTTCAACTTTCTTATATTATTATAAACCTATTTTTTGTCCATCCTCAACTTGCTCCTTCCTCCTAACATGCTTAATTTCCACCGCACTTTGTTTTCCCTCCGCATTTTTATATTTCTTGTGTAACTGAATTTGCAATAATTTTTATTACGCTCTCGTTTTCTTCTTCTACTAACTAATATCTCGTATTTCATATTTGTTTTTTATTCAGATTAATATCACCTTCTGACACACATGCCCTGACACTCCCAAACTTGCTGTCTGCTAATTTACAGTTACAAGATTTCATTGTGCTGTGCTCAGTACTAGCATTTTAAATGTCAAAAAAGAAAAAAAAAATACTTGTATAAATCAGTAAGGTTCTATTATAGAGAATAACGTTTTTAGGTAGCTAAATACCTTTTTTTTTTTTTTTGGGTCAGGACATGTGTAAAAACAAAATGCTTGTAGTGTAGAGTTTAGGGTTGAGAAAATTACCACAAAGTTATTTATATGTAAGCCAACTGATTGAGGGTTCCAGAGATTCACTCCCTCCATCATACATTTCAAATCATAAAGTTTTACTATTTAAGCTTTTTGTCAAGGTTCTACTTTGTTCCTGTAGTTTGAAGCAAAAACTTGTATAAACTACTGGGTCACAAAAATATTGGGCATTCCAAAAGGTGACTTCCAAACAAGAATTGTGCAATTTAGTTTTATGGGGTTTTGAATATTTTATTGATATGGATGATTAAGAAGTTCGTCTAATATGTCAAGATTAAATCCAACAGTGACTTGGGATTGGTGGATAATTGACATTGATGATAGGGAGTTTGAATTGCCATAAAGGTGACAGCATGGTGTTGAAGTTTGGCCAAATGAGAGGAACATTATTCAGCATGGACGTTATTAATATGTCTCATGTTGTTTCTTTTGTCGAGTTGGTTGAAATTTCATCTCTAGGAAGGTGCATGACTGCGAGGTGGTTTGGAACCAAATATACAATGATTAAGAAGCACACAATGGTTTTTGGAACTGGGACACTATTCCTTGTGCTCATGATTTCCTAATCAGTTTAACACATCTAGGGTTTCATCCTCTATAAATAGGGTCATGGGTGTAGTGTGATTAAGTAAACCAAACTGATTTTATGGATAGAAAGCTTGAGAGACAAATCAATACAGTTTAAAGGATTATCTCTTGATTTGGTTTGGGTTTTTTTTTTGTGATTTTCTTGGGAATCTTCTGTATTCCTCTTGTGGGTTGTATTGGCTTGGGATTATAAAGTCCAATGTCGAAAGGATCGAGTTCTATTTTCTTTTACATTGACAATTAATTGATCAATGTTACCTGTAGGTTTTCTTTGGATCTATCTTGAGATTTTCCACATAAATTTGTGTTTTGTTTGCTGATTATGATCTTGTGTGTTTGTTTATCTTTTTCTTAATTGATATTGGTTGCTTGGCAGTTTGTATTAGTACTACATTTGTACTCTCGCACATGTAACACATCCGTACTCCTTTAAGGTAGTAAGATCGGGGATCTCCATTAGGTCTTCGGCTCCTGCATCTCGTCCGTTGAGGCTGTAGATTCCATTGTATCATTGTATCATCTTGTAGAAATGATATTGTTAGCATCTAAAGTACTCCCATCAAACCAAGACCTTCTATTAGTTGTTAGTACACACTATAGATACTTCTTTTAACATCTATATGAGAAGTCACCCCCAATGGAAGTATCTTCTTAACAACTTGCTTTTATTCTCTTACCCTAAAATAGGCTTCCTTTTAACTATTTTCTTTTTATATTCCATACGAATTTGTATGATATTTAGGCATCCAAGGTAATCCCTCACAGTGAGACAGAGAAAAATTCCAATCCACAGCCTAAAGTATTGACAAAATCATGGCTTGCATATTTTTTATTAACTTTATAAGCTGCACATATGGAATCATTTATCTTCAACAGGGATGCATACCAAATCCCACAAGGATGTGTTAAGGATCCTAACTCGTGCCAGTTATTAGGGTCTCCTCCCTAACATTGAATCCATGGTATGATGAAATTCCTCTGAGTGTAAAGGGGATAGGGTGAACCCCTTTTGAAGAAACCACAAGAACTCCCATTAATCAACATGGAGAATCAGACTCATTAGGCAAAATCTTGAACCGATTGCTCCACTGTTCCCAAACTCGTCTTGTCAAACAACAAACAACAAATTTCCAACTTGCCTTTCAAAAAAAAAAAAACAACAAATTTCCAACTTACGTAATTTTAAGCTTGTCGTAAATTAGTTTTCCATGCAAACACCACATCTTTCTAATCTTTAAAGTTGATCTCTTCATTTGATATCAATAATACCATCTAATACATGTTGGTGTTTAACAATCTCTTTGGCGCTCGGAGATAGTGCATGTTCTTTAGGCCATAGCCTTAATAAGACACTTTTGGCTTTGGTCTCAAGATATCACACTATTTAGGTCATGGTTCCAAACCGTGAGTTGATCGTCTAGCTATGCAGTTAAAACGAATAACGGACCCATATCGTTCCAAGAGCGTTATAGGTTATAACAGGATATATCGTTATATATCGAGATATAACGGTATATAACGGAATAGTTTTTTAAATATATTTTTAATACTCCCACAAAGTATTAATGTGTTATAGAATCAAAAAAGTATATCATGTTCATAACATTAAATTCAAAAAAAAATTATTAATAAAAACACCTTCCATTCGTATGAGAGTGAGATCGCAACAGAGAGTGCGATCGACTCTTCGTCTTTTGCCCTTCTTTTACTCTGGTTCTCTGTCAAACGGCGAGGTCTGGTTCTCTGTCGATTAGTGATGGCTAGCTCAAGTCCTTTCCCATGAGTCGAGGGTTCTCGTTCGATCGAGAATGAAATGAGTGATTTTTTTAATGTATTAGAACAAAACGTTAAAACGAGGTTATTGAAAAAAAAACGTTATCTCAATAATGGTCATATAATGCTGTTATATCGGAGATGTGATACCATAACGTGATAATGTCATAACGTAATGGCTCACCCCCGTTAAGAGTTATATTGGCGTTATAACGTTGTTTTAACTGCACAGTCGTCTAGTCCTCACCCCTTAGTTAAGTTAAAAAAAAAGACATTTTGGCCCCACTTCCTATGAGCTTTCTTATGTGTTAAGAGTGGATAATATGGTCTTTTTCTTTTTAATTAACAAAAGAGTGGACAATCAACTCGCTGTTTGGGACGTGATCTATATAGTGTGATTTCCTGAGACCAAAGTCTGGAGTGCATTATGATTATGGGATTAACCTCTAAAATTCTCAATTTCCAATGATGCAAGGCCAGTCCTTCATAGGGATAAGAGTAATAAATGTTTTATGAACTCTTCAATCTAAGAAAGAGCTATTAAGTAACAAATGCATTGGGTGGTTCCTTGCACCCCACCACTTTTTATGGCCCTCCTAATTTCCTTCAAGGACAATTATTTTGATCCTCGATTATGCTTTCTAATTGAGCTTCCATTAGTGGTCTCCAAGTCTTGAATATTTTCATGGTGTTTCGAAAAAAAAAATGTCAATGTCGTTCCATATCTCCCTATCATTAATCAATTTTCTTCCTATATTCAACTTGTATAAATCATTCATGGGTAATTGAAATAGAAATGTACTAAGTGGTTATACTATCTCCAATCGATTGGAGGTGTCAATGACATCATATTGCAATCTATCAGACGTGCCTTCTCAAAGTTTGCACTGCCTCAAGCTCAGTCCAAAATTCGGTTTTATACTCTGGATGAGGGGTTACCTACCCTCTAGGCATTAGCGATGTAGAAGTATGTACCACATGTTGTTGATTCATGACATTTATAAGTATAAATACATTATTTTGATATTCGCCGTGTTTGCACTCATAAATGACAAGTTCACTAAAACAAAATAACTAGACAAAAAATCATCACTTTCTACTCAATAGATTGAGGTAATAGATACTCCTTGATTTTTTGCGAAATAAGATGTAACTACTACCGAGTCGAAGTTTGTTGTCTTTCGTATATTACCAAGATAACTAGGTCAGCACCATTGAAAATCTAATATTTAGTTATTGAAAGATATAATCTTAATAGTGTATCTTACATTTTTGAGGTAATTGCAGGCTGTTGATGGAGAAGAGCTTTCAGGTTTGAGTGGCAAAGATCTACGGATCTTGTGAATCATTTGGAAATGAGTTCATGTGGTTTATGTGGAAGGTCGACTCATCGCTTGCTTGTAAGGCTTAATCTTTTTTTTTTCTTTTTCTTGATAGCTCTATATGAGTTATGAAGCGCATGCAAATAAATTGGCTAGGTTCATTTCTTTCGTAGGATCATTTTCTCATCGATATGTTAGATGTGAACATTTAAGCATTCCCTTTATATTCTTACCATGCCTCCATTTTGGATGTGTTATGATGCACTTCGACATACTGATTTTGTAAACTTTATTAGCAGAAGCACCATTCATTAGCTAATATAAAATATCACAAGAAACCATCCCCATTCATCAGATACATGCAATTGTCGAAGAAGCTATACCTTATTCATCATGAAAGGATGGAACTGTATAAAGTATTATTTATCCCAACATTATTGGCATAAGATATCTTTAGAAACCTTAATAATTGAACGAGTCATTCACAATCTATATAACAAGTACATAGAACCTAAATCACCTAGATAAGTATATAAACTTACTTCATGGTTGAGATTTCTTTCGTCTAATGGTTGAGACTTAAAGTTGCCCTTATGTCTAATGCATGGGTTCCATTCTCATACCCAACATTTGGACGGTAGTTATTTATTTTTCATACCCAACATTTAAACGACAGTTATTTATTTCTTTGTTTCAATTGTTTATGAGGGGTTCGGCATGTAATTATGGAATAATGAAAAATTAATGAAGTTTTGAAGAGTTATGATGGGGTGTTAATATTAAAAATAGGGTAAACTTAATTGATTTATTTTTCTATATAATTTATAAAACTCGAGGTTAAAATTTATTGTGCCAAGGGCACGGGCAATATACTAGTTATATATAATATATTGGTCAGTTCTATGTACTTAAATTAAAAATAGTTCAAGAAACATTGGAGTTATATAAGGTATTCACACATTATGAACTTCAATGCTCCTAAATAACTTGAGGTCATCAAATTTACTAGGGATGGTTTGGCGTGGTTCATTAGCCAGAACAGTGAGGATCCAAGCTCAGTCTGTCCAGTTTGACTTGCCCGTGCTTGGTAAATGACTGCATTTTTTTCAATTCTCGATTGCAATTGTCCAAAAAATTTTCAAATAATCTTTCAGGAACACAATGGAAAGATATATAGTAAATAGTAAATAAAAAAAAAAACCACGAGTTGGAATCCAATAACTTTTTGAAACAGCAGATACTTTCTGTTTTGTCAGCAATGCATCTCTCTTTCAGTATTTAGACTTTAGGTGCTCTTTCTCCATGATCTATTTCTCTCTCGTTTGAACTTGTATTATTGTGTATATATATATATATATATATATATATATACTTATACCTCACATTTGCAACTCTCCAATCTCCTTTTTGAACCTTCCAGAGTCATCAAATGCAACCTCTGTGGAATTGTTCCACCTTTTCTCCTTTCCTCGGACATTCTCTGTTATGCATGTTCTTGTTCTTTACTTGATAGTTTAAATCACATCAGTAATAGGTGAGTCAAAATACATTACTGAAAAATTGCCAGTCTTACTCAAAAGGGCATATCATTTCTGTTCATTTAGTTTCACAGCCTACAAAATATGCAATTCCAAGACCAAATTTTTTTAAATCATTTCAAATGACTACTTTTATGAAAACTGAATGACCCAATCCCATAATCCTTTTAGCTCTTAGTGAGGCCTATCCTGCTGAAAGGAAATCGCTTAATTGAACAGTTCTGAAGATGTACTTTGGCCTTGAGGATGACTTGTGTTTCCTGTAGATTGAGATGTTATGTTTATAGTTATATTCCTGTGGTATTTATGATACAACAATGAATATGTGACCTCTACATAGTCATGAAGATTTGTCCTATAAAATATTGTAGGGTGGACAAAAGTAGATATAATTACCCCAAACAGTGTTCTAAAAATCGGTCTAGGCGGCCGCCTAGGCGGCGCCTAGGCGCTAGAAGGTGGAAAACCGCCCAGATTAATGCCTGGGCGGGCAGTCTGGGCGGTCTGGGCAGTCTGGGCGGTCTGGGCGGGTCTAGGCGGGTCTAGGCGGCCTAGGCGGGCTAGGCGGGCTAGGCGGTCTAGGCGGCCTAGGCGGGGTCTAGGCGGACTCTAGGCGGGGTCTAGGCGGTCTGGGAGATTTTTATTTTTTTATTTTTTTTATTTTTTTATTTTTTAATAAGGTTGATTGTGTTCTTATTTTATTTTTCTTTCCTATTTTTTAGAAATAAACTATTTAAGTGTTTTTTTAGAAAATCTCGGGAATGGGCTTTGATGATGATGATGATGATATGTCTAAATGTAGCGAAAGATGATTACTTAATGGAATTCTCAAAGGATCTGCCGGTACCAATTTTACTAATGTAGATTTTATCAAACATAACTGAGGTTATTTATGCAATTTGAAGAAAAATAAAAGATTACACAAATTCAAATTTATATAAAGTACCCATCATGACCAACTTCAGTCATTTGAGTTTTAATAAATTTTGTTCACGATTGTTAATTTTTCATGTTTTTAAATTTTGCATATATATATTGACATTAAATTGGATGTAATTGATAAGGTATTATGCTTAACTTTTGTAAATTATTAAAGTTATAATACAAAACCTAAGACCGCCTAGGCGCCCGCCTAGGCCCCTGGGCGCTAGGCACCTGCTCGCCGCCCGCCCAGCGCCTAGCGATTTTTAGAACACTGACCCCAAACTCTATTTATAGTTCTAATATTGAAATAAGTGTAGTGGGATGGAAACTCACCAAATACTTGGGTTTTTCTCTTGGCGTACCAATCAATTATGAAGAGGTAGGGAATCTCGAGTGGAAACTCCCACGGAAATATTGGTCCTTAGAAAGGCAAGCTTTTCTCTTATGCTCCCTATTACCTTCTGTCCTTGGTCTCCAAAAAGATTGATGAGGTAAGGAATAGGTTCTTGTCAATGGGGCTAGCGACAAAAACAAAGTTTCATGCTTTCCGATGGGATTTGGTTCCTTGTTTGAAGGATTTCGGGGGACTTTGTCTTCGGACACCCTTCAAAAGGCCATGAACTTTGCTTTGGGTAAGCGTTAGGAGAATTATAGTCTTTGGAGAAGAATCATTATCTCCAAAACAACCAACTTTTGCTTAATGTGTTAGTCTTTCAAAGGGTATTTATTTCCAAAGCATTGAGCTGAGCTTGGGAACAACTGACCTAATTTAACTTCGTTCAAATTGAGAAGTGGGTTGGTGAACCTCTGAAAGGACCTATGGGTCCATGGTGAAAAGAAGTGATGCAGTTCAAGTTGGAACTGCAGAGGATAGTTGCCAAGAAACAAAAACAAGCAAGACCAAGGCTAACACCTTCAAAGATTTCTTTAATAATTCTCAATAATATCTTCTCTAGAGTTCATTTCATCTTTATTATATATAGCTGTACTAGGAAGATTAAACAACAGGAAAATAAAGTTCTTTGACAATTTTCTAGGCATAATAAGCTCAATTAGTCTTGGAGTCTGATACTTCTTTTAATCTCCCTCCTTGGCCTGTCTCTTGCTATGCTGTAGTCAATTAATTCTGGTGCAGCAGTAATATCCTTGCCAGTTGTATCATCAGTTGGTCCTCCATCATTCTTCCCCGGTTGAAAAGGACTCGTCATCGAGTCTGGCTCCTGCTCAACGTCATCTTCATAGAATGGTTGCAGATCAGCCACATTAAATGTTGTTGAAACTTCCATGCTTCCAGGAAGCTCTAGTTGATAAGCATTTTCACCAATACGCTTTAAGATTCGAAATGGACCAGCAGCTCCGTCTTTCAGCTTACCAAACATACCTCGAGGAAACCTTTCTTTGCGAAGGTTAATCCACACCAAGTCACCCTCTTGAAACTCCAAGTGCCTGCGATGTTTATCTGCACTAATTTTGTACTTCATATTAACTTCCCCCAACCTTCTTCTAACTTGGGAATGCAGCTCTTTAATGTGAGCAGCTAGATCATCAGCATCTCCACTAAATCTATTACTAGTTGGTAGAGGCAGCAAATCTAGTGGACCAGTCGGAATTAGTCCATAAACTACTTCAAAGGGACATTTTCCAGTTGACCTGTTGTGGGACCTATTATAAGCAAATTCAGCCTGCGACAAAATAAAATCCCAATTGTGCTTTTCTCCGCCAACCAGGCTTCTTAACAGGTTCCCAAGTGTTCGATTCACCACTTCTGTTTGTCTGTCAGTTCGAGGGTGATGAGAGCTACTAAACTGAAGACGAGTTCCCAATTTACGCCACAAAGTTCTCCAAAAATGACTGACGAACTTAGGATCACGGTCAGAGGTGATACTCTTAGGTACTCCATGGAGCTTGACAACCTCTTTAAAGTACAAATTTGCTACATGATTTGCATCAAATGTTTTGCTGCAGGACAGAAAATGAGCCATTTTAGAAAACCGATCCACTACCACTAATATAGAATCAACTCCACGCCTCGTCTTTGGCAACCCCAGAACAAAGTCCATAGAGACATCCTCCCAAGGTGCAGCAGGAACTGGTAATGGCGTATACAACCCCGTGTTCTGTGATTTTCCTTTGGCCAGGTGACAGACTCTACATCTCTTCACATGCTTAGCAACATCAGCTTGTATCTTTGGCCAATAAAACTTCTCTTCAACCAGCCCCAAAGTCTTATCCTGACTGAAATGTCCACCAAGTCCACCATCATGGAATTCAGATACAATAAGATTACGCAAAGAACTCCTTGGTATACATAGACGGCTACCATAGAATAAGTATCCATCCTGTAGAAAGAATTTAGAAACCTTTCCATCTTGACAATCAGTCCACACTTGTTTAAAATCAGGATCATCAAGATATTGATCCTTCAATGTATCAAGCCCAATCACCTGTGCTTGCAAGGAAGATATTAATAAAGAACGTCTGCTCAAGGCATCAACAACCTTGTTTTGGCTGCCAGACTTGTGTCGGATGGTAAATGAAAATTCCTGCAAATATGCAGCCCATTTTGCATGTCGAGAACTTAATTTGTGTTGCCCATTGATGTATTTAAGAGCTTCATGATCTGAAAATAAGATAAACTCCCTCTGAATCGGATAATGACGCCAATGCCGTAGGGCCTGAATGATGGCATAAAACTCTAGATCATACGTCGAGTAACGTTGTTTGGCAAGACTTAATTTCTCACTGAAGAAAGCGATTGGCTTTCCTTCTTGACTCAAAACAGCTCCAATACCTTTGTGAGAGTCATCGCAATCCAAGGAAAATACCTTTTCAAAGTCTGGAAGGGCTAACACAGGGGCATTAGTAAGCTTTTCTTTCACCAATTCAAAACTTTTAGTAGCCTCTCTATCCCATTTAAATTCACCCTTCTTTAGACAGTCAGTGATGGGAGAAGTTTGAAATAAACCTCCTATAAAAAGATGCTAAATCATGGAAGCTTCGGACCTCATGGATATTAGTAGGAGTTGGCCAATTGAGTATAGCTTCTACTTTCTTTGGGTCAACTTTAATACCTTCTTTTGATACGACATAGCCCAAGAACACCAAGCTGTCAGTTAAAAAGTCACACTTAAGATTGGCATATAATTTCTGCTCCCGCAACACTTGTAAGACTTTCCTAAGGTGATCAATATGTTGCCCCTCATCCAAGCTATACACCAAAATATCGTCAAAATAAACCACCAGAAACTTGCCAATAAATGGTCGAAATACTTGGTTCATTAAGCGCATAAAAGTACTTGGCACATTTGTCAACCCGAAGGGCATGACTAGCCATTCATATAACCCGTCTTTGGTCTTGAAGGCAGTCTTCCATTCATCCCCAGGTCTGACCCTTATTTGGTGATATCCACTTAAATCAATTTTGGAAAACACTTGAGAACCGCTCAGCATATCATCCAATCGGGGAATAGGAAAGATGTACTTTATTGTGATTTTATTTATAGCCCGGCTATCCACGCACATCCTCCAAGTTCTGTCTTTCTTTGGTGTCAATAGAGCTGGTACGGCACATGGGCTCATACTCTCTCGGACCAGCCCCTTTTCAACTAACTCCACTACTTGCCTTTGTAACTCTTGGTACTCGATTGGGCTCATGCGATATGCAGCTTTGTTAGGCAAGTTGGACCCTGGAATGAGATCAATTTTGTTAGGCAAGTTGGACCCTGGAATGAGATCAATCTGGTGTTGCACATCTCTCATGGGTGGTAATCCATGGGGTAATTCTTCAGGAATAACATCAGAAAATTCTTCCATTAAAGGCACAAGTTGTTGAGGAATTACACCCCCGACATTCTGCTCTTGAACAACCAGGGCATACACACAAGCATCTTCCCGTATTTCCTCCATAAATTCTGCTATGGTAACGAAGTTTGCACCCTCCTGTTTCCTGCATTTTGTCATTGCCTCATGCTTTGATGGTCCCAAAATCACCTTCACTCCATCTTTCACAAAAGTGTAAGTATTTTTGTACCCATCATGAAGAGCTTTACGATCATATTGCCATGGTCTGCCTAATAACAAATGGCATGCATCCATAGGCACCACATTGCACCAGATTTCATTTTGATAGGATTTGCCAATGGAAAAAGAAACTAAACAACGCTTATCAACATTTACCTCATTTTCTTTTTTGAACCAAGAAAGCTTGTAAGAGGTAGGGCGCTTCTCAGCCTTTAACTTGAGCTTGTCCACCATTTCTTGTGACACCACATTCTCACAACTTCCGCCATCGATTATAACATTGCAGATTCTCCCATTGGCAGTACATCTGGTGTGAAAAACATTATGGCGCAACTAGTTATCATTCTCAACTTTCATGGCATTCATGCTTCGCTGAAGGACAAGAGCTTCCCCATGATCACTCCATGTAACTCCTTCGTCAGCTTCCTCGTAAGCATCATATATTGGGGAATCATCTTCTCTTACTGAATCTTCCAAAAACTGAACTTTTTCTGCGAGGTTGACAAAGCCTTTATTTGGACAATCAGCTTGTACATGCCCCAAACCCGAGCACTTGAAACTTTTAACCACTCTGTGAGTAGAAGCATATTGTCGGTTAGAACCCAAACCAACTTCTGTTTTACTAGCAAAACCCTTTTCAAAAGGTTTTGGACCCAACTTCTCCTTTTCTCGAACTGCCTCCAAAGGTTGATTCCTTCGATTTGTGGTATGACTACCAAAACCAATAGATGTGCGACTAACCTTTTGCTTCAATTGCTTTTCTACTTTGACTGCAAGCTTGTAAACATCATCATATGACCAGTATGGTTGCAATGTTACCACATCATGAATCTCCTTTCGTAATCCATTCAAGTAACGGGCAATGGTCTACTCCTTCGGTTCATCGACTCCACAACGGATCATGAGCAAATCAAACTCTTCGGTGTACTCGTCCACTGATTTGTTCTCCTGTGAAAAATTATACAGCTTTGAAACCATTCTTGAAGATAATTATCTGGCAGGAACTTTTTTTTTTTAGTTCCTTCTTCATCTTGTCCCATGTATTAATCCTGGATTTACCCATCCTCTCCCTTCGCATCTTCAACTGCTCCCACCAAGCTGATGCATGCTTGGTTAATTTGATTGCAACTAGCTTTACTTTGCGATGGTCCGCGATTTCTTTGTAGTCAAAAACTCTCTCCACCGTATTCAGCCAGTTAATGAATTCTTCAGGTTTGATCCTCCCTTCAAACTCTGGAATGTCCACCATCATATTGATGTCGTTAAATCTGTCAAACATGCCATGGCGACCATATCTAGCCCCACCACCCGGCTCTTCATGCGGAGCACGAAAGTGAAAGGGGTTTTCTTCTTCCTCGTCGGAAGCAGAACCATTGTCTTCACGACTCCTGGTTTCGAAGTGCTCCAATCTTTCTGTCAATTGCTGCACTTGTCTCCTTAGCTCCTCATTTTCGATATCACGAGGGTCACGTCCTTGCTGACCGCGTCCGCCACGACGTCCACCACGAACCATTGGGCTGTCAAAAAAAGAACGTGGTGCTTCGATACCACTTGATGCAGTTCAAGTTGGAACTGCAGAGGATGGTTGCCAAGAAACAAAAACAAGCAAGACCAAAGCTAACACCTTCAAAGATTTCTTTAATAATTCTCAATAATAGCTTTTCTAGAGTTCATTTCATCTCTATTATATATAGCTGTACTAGGAAGATTAAACAACAGGAAAATAAAGTCCTTTGACAATTTTCTAGGCATAATAAGCTCAATTAGTCTTGGAGTCTGATACTTCTTTTAATCTCCTTCCTTGGCCAGTCTCTTGCTATGCTGTAGTCAATTAATTCTGGTGCAGCAGTAATATCCTTGCCAGTTGTATCATCAGTTGGTCCTCCATCAAGAAGTGTGGGACTATGTTTCGAGATTGGGAGGTTGATCAGGTTTGTTGATTTTTATCAAAATGTAATGTTATTGGATTGCTGGGCATAGACTTCTCTAGAGCCCCAAGAACTAGGGCGCCGCCAAAGGCAGAGCCATAGTAAAAACAATTTTGGTTTTGTAATGTTAGTCCCAAATAGTAGGTTTCATATTGTTTACAATTTACTTAGTATAAAAGAAATATTAACGTACTTAATTAGTCACTAGCGCTTTGCTTCATAGTGCCCCAATTATTGCAATGCTCCAAGTCAACAAAACATATTTTGAGGCGATTCGAAGGCAAAACGCTTGTATATATAAAATCCGTTCATGCGACGAAATGCAAGAGCTATTATACATTTTGCCTAACATTCCAATCAAATTCGTATGGAAACTTTCTAACTTTCGTAGTATGGTTCAAGTGCATTATGCCTTTTCCATGTTTGAGGTACGTGTGGTATTTTGCCCCCAAGGGACTTCTTGGTTAGGACAGGATAGAACTTGATGATACTTTGTGTTTTGGGCTTAGGAATGTGTCGATCTGGTTATCATTGCTCCTCCATGGCTAGGACATTGTGGATTTTTAATCTTAGTCAAATTGGATTGTTGTCTTGGGTGCTTTTTGAAAATTTCATTAATGCATAGAGGGCTATAAAAGTTCTAACATCGGTCCTCTCTCTTGGCTGACCACAAGAGGACTCGAGGAGCTACTTTTGAGCACTTTTATTTTGGAGGCTATAAAGTATCAAACGTATGATGTCTCTATTGTTTGCACATTTCTTTTTTGTCCTTAGGTTCATGTTGATTATGTTGCCTAGCGTCGATCATATCCAAAACTTTGATACATCTTCATTATTCTTAATTTGCTTTTAATACTCTAAAATCATTGATATAATGTTTTTAGAGAACAATTTCAGTTTGATCTAACAAGGGAATTGCATGATAGCATTACCTTCTTTTTGAATCAGGATGCTAAAATAAATCTCAAATTTTTCTGTGGCAATGGAGGATTAGGATCGAAGGATGGTTGAGTGGTTTGTTCTGAATGTTGGGGAAGGGAAGAGTTAGGTTTTATTGTATGCAATTTTGCTGTTTTGTTTTTTCTTGATTTAATTACGTGTTCACATTGTAGCTGAGGCTCTATCGTTCTCGAGATTTGTTATGCTTAGAAAATCCTTTTTATCGATTGTAGTGGTAGCAACTCCTTAAAATGCGTAGCGTAAGCCTTTCATGAGTGAGACATTATTTTGAGAGAGAACTATTATCAAGTGACATGTATAAAGAATAAAATGACTAGCTAAATATATAAAATGATGAATGATGTAATACATTATAAAATTTCATAAATAAGACACTATTTTGATAAGATATATAATGGGACTCTTCTCGCCTCTTTAAACTAAGTCTAACTTACATGTATGTTGTTAATTTAAATAAAAAGTAAGTTAACAATTAACACATTATCTCATAACTAAAAAACAATGTTAAAATATAAACAATAAACTTGCACATATCAATGATGAAGCATGGGAAAGACATAATTTTTTGATGTTTAATGCTGGGTTATTTATGCGGCGATTAATCGTCGATTTAGTGTAAATCGGGGGTAGACCGATCCCAACTAGGTATTTAGCGTTGGGTTTAGCAGTCACCGATTAATTGATGTCACAAAAAATTGGTGATAAATCGAGATTGTTCAGTTGGGTGGTGGTTGTCGTCCTATTGGGTGGTGGTGGTTGTTGCTCTATAATGTGTGATGTTTTGGACATGATTACATAATTTGCTCTATAATACGACTTTTGTTGCTCTATAATACTTGTCTTATCAATCTTTATTGTCAAGATTTGTTATTTATTATAATTTACATTAGTGAGGATATAAAAATGTATATTTTGAAAAAGTAAACCAATTAAATCTGATTAATTCCTGATTAATCCGCATAATCTTAAATTGGTCCTGGATCGCGAATGGTTCGTTGCATTACGACTAAGCCTTGCTTTGAAGCTCACCTCAAAGCATAAGCTACACACGACATTCCATATATGTATATATATATACATGTAAAAAAAGAGAGAATTTCTCACATTTGTCATGGTTATCTTGTTGCTGAAAGTTTTTGTATGTTTAATAACTCTTTTCTCACTTCAGATAAGGTAATCTTCAATTCCAGTTTGACTAGAATAGCAGTACTTAGTGTGTGCCTAACAGTCATTTCTATGCAAAGTTTTGGTGTTATATACCAGCGATTCGTCAATACCAAATTGGAAAATTATATACATTTATTTAAAATAAAAAATTCCGTGTCCTTTTTAAGATTACATTATGTTTTCTATCCCATCTCATCATCAGATGCATAAATTGGAGTTTTGTGTGGAAGGTGATGTACTGACATCTGGCCATGGTAGTTGATTCATATCTCTAGTGTAGTTGTAGTATGCTGGATTTAAAAGAAACAAATAAATAAATAAATTTTTTGGTCAAGTCAAAATGAATATTTCATGATTCAGAAGGTATGAAGGAAACTATTACTCCAAATTTGTAGTTTGTGCTTGTATGTTGTAGTGTTGTTCCTGTGGTTGGCTTATCTGGATGTGGTTGGGCCCATGGAAGTCATCTTCGACATTGAAACCAATTCGAAATACTGAGTTTCTGTCTGCCCCATGCAGATCCTTGCTCCATAAACTTGAGCTCAGAACACTTTTACTTTGGCCATGGAACAATCAAATTGTGCCTTCTACTATCAATATAAAGACAAAACTTGTGAGCCTGTAAATGTAAAGAGTGTCTATAAACTTGGTCTTTTCTCATGTAATAAATTGGTTCGGTTTCTAAGATAATTCTGGATGATGATTTGATTGCTCATGAAGGTATTTACGTTGAGAACACATCTATATTGAATAGGTGCACACTTGAAGGGTGGCATGTGGATGGGTAACACTCCGCATGCAACGGCCAACAGTTGATTATGGGGCTAGTTATCATTTCCGAGACTGGCTACAGTTAGACTATGTAGGAAATGACTATTGGTGTCAAGTTTCTTGAGGAATTTTGAGATTCACATTAAGATGGTTAACTTATAGCTTCTTGTACAAGTTCATATTTTATTGACCATGAGATTTACCTTTTTGTACAGTTCTGCATTTTCTTGATCAATGAGGTTCCCCTGCAATGAAGTAAATGGGTTAGTGCCTTAATTATATCATGTCATAACCAACATGAATAAATGGTAGTAAATATGAGGATAACCTTGTGGGTTTGTTCTTTGGTCTTTTTTATGAAAATTTGGTCCTACGAAAGTGAAAAGGCCAGGTTATTGTTCATGCATGTGCTTTGATTGATTCAAGAAATTTATTCAGTAGATATCTTCTGGGGGCCTAAATATTTTACCTTTTTTGTACGGACAGAACACAAGCTCCTTTCCAGTTGGTGCTCTAGATTTTGTAGATCTTTGACACTCAAACCTGAAAGCTCCTCTCCCATCAATGGCCTGCATGGAGAAGATGAGTTCTCTCCGCTTCACTGAGCTCCTCTCTCACTGTCAAGATGTAATATCTCATTTCCTTTATCAAATATTTCATTGCCTTCTTAAAATTCGCACACCACACAAACACACATATATAACATTTTCAGTTTATATTTTAAATTTTTTTTTAATACCAACAGTTCTCTGGTTCATGTGTGAGGCATGTCTTTGCAAAGAAGTTAGTTATTTTTTTTTAATATGGTGAGGCTACATGTTACGTATATATTATTTATTTATGATTAGGAATCACTCACTCACTCCCACAGCCGTTATTCAAATAAAGCTTATCAGTGTGAATGAGACATGTCTTTGCAAAGAAGTTAGTTATTTGATTGAAGGTATGGTTTGAGCCAAATGTTCAGAATTTTGATATTTTTTATTTGGCTTGGTGAATAGATGGTGTGTTCAAACAATTTATTTAGAGATGATGAGGTTATAAGTTGACAGATGTGTCTCACTAAGCAAGTACAGAGGTACAGGTTGAACCAAGATTAAAAAAAAGACTATTTATAACAAAAAGCACCCTTTTTTAGTTAGTAAAATTTTCTAGGCCATTTCATTTTTAACTCTAATGTTTTTAGCTTGTTGCTTCATGTATCATTTTTTTCAGTTTCATTGGAATGAGATGTTTTGGCATGTAGACATTTGTAAGCTAACAAGGTTTTTCACATTATTTACATTTTAGTATGACAATCATTACTAGAATCTTACAAGATAGGTAAATGGAGCATGATTTTGTTCTGGGAGGATGTTTGGTGTAGCCATAACATAAACCTCTGATAGAGTGTTTTAACCCCATTTTTAGACTTTCCCTTGACACCCCATTTTCAGACTTACCCTTTTCAAAAGAGGAATGAACTTTTGTTAGAATTCAATTGATAAAATGCTAAAACAATTATGAAAAAAATCAGAAAAAATGAGAACAATATAAAGGATATGTTTGGTTGCATGGTTCCCATGGGGGCCACTTAATCAAACTTGTATTGCATTCATGATAAACATCTAGATTTGTGATCAATGTTGGGAATGAAACTCTCATGGGCATGGGATTCTCATGTCCATTAGGTTTCATTCCCATCATTGATGACAAATATTGATGTTCTTTGATGAATGCTACCTCAAGCTTGCCTTAAAAGATGAGTGGTACCCTCATTGATTTCCATATTTCATGCAACCAAATTCACCTTAAATATAACAACTATTCCATAAACATGATCAAGCAAAACATAAACATTATTGAGCGTTTTGGTTCAAATTAAAACATGGGTATTTTTTTTTTCTATATAAGTGCTGAAAGCCTCTTAAAGTAGTAAGCTCATCAGCGCAATAAATAGGGAAGGTATAGCAATGCTACATTTATATATAAAAAATTGGGGCATATCCTTAGACAACCAATCCTTGCTTTGCATTTATTGCGATTCTTTCTTTACGGGAATCATCATACTATCAATTAGTGTGAAGGCAACAAAAGCAACGGAATCTACGAAAGCAACGAAATCTGGTGATCTAAGCTGTTTTCCTTTCCATGCAGGATTGGGAATTTTTTTTATTTTTTTATTTTTATTTTTATTTTTTTTTATATATTTGTGTATATATATATTCAAAGAACATGCTAAACGCCATCCATTTTTCTTTTGTCTTTATCGAGGCTTTTGCCTCATTACGCCTTACGAGTGAGACCATAGCTTCGTGCACACCTATTGAGCCTCAAGCCTCAATTACTAATCATAGTCTAAAAATATGTAGTAAGGCCTACACCTCATATTGTTTATGCTTCATCAAATAGATTTAAGGCCTACACCTCATATTGTAGTAAGGCCTACACCACCTCATATTGTTTAAGGCCTACACCTCATATTGTTTACGCCTACACCTCATAGTCTAAAAATATGTAGGAAGTCCTCACATTGTTTATGTCTCGTCAAATAGATTTGCCTCAGTTCCTGATAGCGATGTTTTAAACCTTGTTCCTAACATGTTCGCCTCATACTGAGGCAAGATTTAGTTCCTAGCTTTAGAACCTTTTTTGGAACCATGGGTGCTACTAATGATTCTCATCAAAGATAAGGAGCTCCCTCTTCTCATCATTTATTGTGCTTTCAAATGACAAATCTGGTAGCTTCTCATTTCTGCACCCACATTTGAAGCTGCACTGCAAACTCTGGACGTCATTGCTGTTGATAATCAAAATTCCCTTCTTTTGGCCCATATTTTTGGAGAAAGGAAGTCTACCCTAGAGGTAATTTCTTCCTTTGGGCTATTGGGTTTGGTAAAATCCTCAGTGTTGACAACCTTGCTAAAAAGAGGTCTCATTATAACCATTAAATGTGTTATTTGTGAGAATCAACATGAATTTTCTTCCTTTCGACTATTGGGTTTGGAGCACATTTTCTTTGGGTTGCTCTTTGTAAGCAAACACTCATCCTGAGCTAGCTATTTTCTACTGTGCGTTTCATTATGGGGCAGAAGAGGCCTCTCAATGAAAGGAGCATGATATTGGACAATGTTTTATTTACTACCATCAAGCCCCTTTGAAAGAAAAGCATTGGATTTTAATAGGAAAAAGAAAGACATTTGTTCCCTTACCAATGCAGTTATTAGTTTGGCATTGGGATCACATGAAGAGTCATTACATATTTGGAGTTTCATGTTTGGATCTTTGATTGAGCTAGTTTATTTTACTTGTAATAGCTCTTGGCTGTATTTTCTTGCTATTTTTGCTGATGTCCAAGTCACCCTTGTAGCCGCTGGCTTTGTATTGCCCTTTCATTTTTCCTATTACAATAGGTCTGTTTGTATTGATTAAAAAAAAATTGTTACTACACTCTTTAGATTAAGAAAGAGCCATGTATGCACCTTTGTATTAGATTACGTAACAAAGACACTATTTGTATAAAAAAACGTGTTAAGACGTATCGGGTATGTCTGTCGACATCCACGGATACTCCAATTGGACACTCCATACTTGGATCATTAATTTTTCACATATTTTCAATTATTTGCAAATTTAACCAGTGTATTATGGTGAGTTACTAGCACGTGAGTGGCAATATTGACCTACAAATGAATGAGTATGACTAATAATTAAATAATTATTGTTGAATAAGTAAATAATATTTTAATTTATAGGTATGTCCCATATAACTGTGTTTTTTTTTCAGCCAATGTGTCTGACACTTGGTATCCGTGTTGGATACCGATACCCTTTCGTTGCATAGGTATTTGATGATGAACATTGTTCAATGTTTATTTGACTTTGCGAGAAACACATAAGAGCAAAATTGATGGAGGAATTCAATTAAGTAGGATGTTTTGTAATAAAATCGTTATTATAATCCGATTCTTGGGGCTCTCGAATCTATTATCTGAAAAGGTGTTTCTAAAATAAACTCCGAATTTCTCTAGAAAATAGAATTTTTGGTACAGGTTTTTAAGGTACTTGGATGCTAAAGGAGAGTTGGTAGTTTAGAGCTAGAGATTGGAGCGACTTCATAATTTTTGCGCAACTAGCGTTGATTACTTATCCATTGTGACCTCAATTAGATTGGGCTTAGCGAGGATTTAGTTTAAGAGGATGGTGCAAATTATTATTATTATTATTATTATTATTATTATTATTATTATTATTATTATTATTATTATTATTATTATTTTTAAAGTCACTAGGGAAGTAACTTCAAATATCAAGGAAAAGGAGGGAATCAATGGAGAGAGAACAACTCCAATTAGAGTAAGACCCATCGTTATAGCCTTCCACCATCATCATGTAAAATTCCAAGATATGCATTAATGCTTATGAGCTTATTGTGCTATAGTGGACTATACCTTGTTTGGATCCCAATTCAGTATGAGAATAGTCAGACAATAAATCCCCTATTTGCATTTATTCCTTTTCTTTCTTTACGAAAATCATCATACTATCAATCAGTACGAAAGCATCATAATCTACAAAAGCAAAAAAATCTACGAAAGCAACGAAATATGGTGATCTGAGTTGTTTTCCTCTTGATGCGGGATTGGGATTGGGAACGCCATCCATTTTTCTTTGTCTTACACTTGACGAGTGTGGCCATAGCCTCGTCCACACCTATTGAGGCTTAAGCCTCAATTCCTAATCATAGTTTAAAAAAATGTAAAAGGCTTACACCTTATACCTTGTTAAAAATTTTTGAAATCCTCGTTGGTTTGGTAATGTATGGCACTGTTTAGTTTCATTGTTTGTGCCTCAGATGAGTGAGGTGTCGCCTCGTCAATTTTTTTTGCCTTAGTTCATGATAACGATATTTTAAACCTTGTTCCTAATATGTCCACCTCATGTTGAGGCAAGCCTTGGAACGTTTTTTAAACCATGGGTGCTACTAATGATTCTCCTAAGCGTAGAAGACGTGTCAAAGATAAGGAGCTCCATCTTCTCGTTATTCTTTTCGAGTTGTAGAAGATTGTGCTTTCAAATGACAAATCTGGTGGCTTCTCATTTCTGGACTTACATTTGAAGCTGCACTGCAAACTCTGATGTTAATAATCAAAATTTCCCTTCCTTTGGCCACACATTTTTGGAGAAAGGAAGTCTCCTCTAGAGGTAATTTCTTCCTTTGGGCTATTGGGTTTGGTAAAATCCTCGGTGTTGATAACCTTGCTAAAAATAGGTCTCATTATAACTATTAAATTTGTTATTTGTGAGAATCAGCATGAATTTTCTTCCTTTCGACTATTGGGTTTGGAGCACATTTTCTTTGCGTTGCTTTTTGTAAGCAAATACTCATCCTCCCTTAGCTAGCTATTTTCTACTGTGTACTGTGCGTTTCATTATGGGGCAGAAGAAGCCTCTCCATGAAAGGAGCATGATTATGGGACAATGTTTTATTTATACCATTTAAACCCTTTGGAAAGAAAAAATTCATAGGGATTTCAAAAGAAAAAAGAAAGATATTCTTTCCTTTACCAATGCAGTCAAATTATTGGTCTGGCAATGGGATCACTTGAGGAGTCATTACATGTTTGGAGTTTCATGTTTGAATCTTTAATTGAGCTAGTTTATTTTACTTGTAATAGCTATTGAGTGTATTTCCTTGCTATATTTGCTGATGTCCAGGTCACCCTATCAGCCATTATCGTTGTATTGCTCTTTCTTTTTGCTTAAGTGTAACATATTTGTTTTTATTGATTAAAAAAATCATTACTACACTCTTTATATTAAGAAAGAGCCATGTATGGACCTCTGTATTAAACTATGTAACGAAGACACTGTTTGATGCGTTCAAAAATTGTCTTCATGCGAGTTTAACCTGCAAAACAACTGTTAGACTACAAATGACCACATTTTTGGTGGTCGAAGGCACTCCGATGCTTAAGTCAGTAACTCCGTTGAAAGAAGGAAGTAAATCTGGACAAAACTCAGTTAAAGTTGCATAGTTTAGATAAGATAGTTGAATCGACCTCTCTCGAATCGAGTTGAGAGCCTATTGAGTCCCTCGTTCATACCTTTTTCCTTACCTTATATAATGAGTGAATTGATGACTACATTTGTTTGTGTGAGTGACTTAAGCTCAGTTGGCTCAATGAAGGGGGGCGTTTATTGTAATGGTCTCCTCTTTCATTGAGATGGGAGTGATTCCCTCCATTTCCTTCATAACGATCCATCAATATTTTTGACGACATAAGTCTTCGTAACGACTCTCCAGCATTTATGGTGACTTGAGCCACCTGTATGACCATGATCGAGTGACGCTTTCATGTATCATCAGCTACCCCCTTAGTGGACTCGTTTGCATGGCCACTAACTTGTTAGTGAGGGTTTTCTTTTTTTGTTCTTTAAAGTCAGTGTGATAAGTCATCGGAGTCGGATTGCGTGAGTT